>VWZI01015897.1:138320-167548 GCA_013396835.1 Psilopogon haemacephalus | reverse complement strand
AAAGAGACACTGAGCAAAACTGACAGGAATTAATGAAGAGATTCTGTTTCCCCCATCCCTATGTTTCCAGATGGAAAGGCTTCATTGAAACTGTATTGTCTGTTCTGCATCTGTGGGCCTGCTCAGACAAATTGATTTAATTTTGTTTCTTCTTACATTTTGCCATCCAGGGCTCTGTGTTTGGGCACTAACAGGTGAGAAAGAGAGGATTTGGCTTACTAGCTAGAACCATAGCAGCAACTACATCAGAGTGGTCCAGGGCCAGCAGACAGCCAGGTGCCCTCAGAGTCACCTCAGCTTACCACAGATGAGCTGAACAGAGAAATTAAGAACATTCATTAAATGAAGAGGAGAAAAAAAAAAACAAAAAACAACTGACAAGTGCATAAAGCAGCAAGTAATTTTTGAGGAAAAACAGGATGTGGATGAGAGCTGCCAGTACTGGGTAATTTAGGTCATCCTGCCCTAGCAGGGTGTTTGAGCTAAATGACCTTCAGAAGTCCTTCCCAATCCCTACCATTCTATGAATATGTGTGATTCTGTGTGATACTGATGACAGCCTGGTGCTGCTGTGATTGATTTTTAAGAGTTTCAGGACTGTAGTAAAGTGTTTCTTTCCAGTTCTATCCCCATGGCAGATGCATGCTGTGGTAGGGTTGTGACACTCAGGCGTTCATGGTACCTCTCTCTCTCTCTGTGTCTAGGTTCTCAAGCACTTGCGACACTTAAATTTCACCAACAACATGGGGGAGCAAGTAGATTTTGATGAATTTGGGGACCTAGTAGGGAATTACTCAATCATCAATTGGCATCTCTCTCCGGAGGACGGCTCAGTTGTCTTTGAAGAGGTTGGGCACTACAACGTTTATGCCAAGAAAGGGGAGAGGCTCTTTATCAATGAAAACAAGATCCTGTGGAGTGGGTTCTCTAAGGAGGTAAGTGCTTACATTCTCACAACAATGATGTAAATCTGCAGATGACTCTAAGCTGAGAGAGAGTGTTGATTTGCTTGAATGCAGGAAGTCTCTACAGAGGGATATGGACAGGCTGGATCAGTGAGCTGAGGCCACTTGTGTAAGATTCAATGAAGTCATGTTCTGGGTCCTGCACTCGGGTCACAACAACCTCATGACCTTCCCAGGATTAAGACAGGGAGACTGGAAAGGAGCCCAGCAGATAAAGACTCAGGGGTGTTGAGAGGCAGTCAGCAGAACATGAGCCAGCAGTGTGCCCAGGTGGCCAAGAAGGCCACAGAAATAGTTTGACCAGCAGGATCAGGGAAGATATTATGCCCCTGTACTCAGCATTGGCGGAGCCACGCCTGAAGTCCTGGGTTCAGGCTGGGGGCTCTCACTGCAAAAAAAAGACATTCAGGTGCTGAAGCAGGTCCAGAGAAGAGCAATGAATCTGGAGAAGGGTCTAGAAAACAGGTCTTGTGAGGACTGGCTGAAGGAACTGGGTTTGTTTAGTGTGGAGAAAAGGAGACTGAAGGGGAGACTTTCTCTCTCTGTATAGCTCCCTGAAAGGTCCAAGGTGAGTGTTGGTCTCTTCTGCCTAGTAACAAGTGATAGGAGAAGCGGAAATGCTCTCAGGTTGCGCCAGAGAAGGTTTAGGTTGACTATAAGAAGAAACTTCTTCCCTAAAGAGTTCTGAAATGCTGGAACAGGCTCCCCAGGGAGGTGGTTGAATCCCTACCTGTGGAGGTGTTTCCCAGATGCAGAGATGTGGTGCTTGAGGGACATGGTTTAGCACTAGACTTGATTGAGTTAGAGAATGGATGGACTCAGTGATCCTAAAGGTCTTTTCCAAGCAGAACTATTCTGTGATTCTTAGAGCACATGGCCACAAAAATACTGAGTTCAGGCTTTTCTAAGCCTGGCTGGAGTCTCTGAGCACAAAAAAATGAGGTGGGATTAAACCCCCTGATATTCGAACCCTTCCTTCTGATAACTGAAAATTCCAGTGGAACCTTTTACAACTATATTTTTAGCTTAAACTGGGTAGTTTTGTTCTCTTGGTCTAAATTCCTCCAACAAGTCATTATTTATCTCTGTCCTAAACTGTTAGAAACACAACTGGATGTTGGCAAGTGTCATGCCAGGGCATGAAAGTTATGTGCCAGTGGAGGAAGTTATGATCTCTATGTCAACTTCAGCCCTTTTTTCAGTTCATAGAGTTTGAATTTCTTCCAGAGAAAAGTCTTTGTTCAATGACTTCACTCACTGAAGCCTTTTGTGCTTCCATCACGCTCAAAAAGGAAGTTTTGTGCAGTTAAAATTAACACAGCAACTTCAGCATTGGCCCATATTGCAAAACAGTAAGTTAAAGAGTAAGGTAAGATAGATTCATTTTGGCAGAACTTGATGACATTCCCTACAGAGTACCTAAGAAGGCAGCCAAAGCAATCTCAAAAGTACCAGCAATTCATCTTGGAGACATATGGAGGATGGGTGATGTCCCAAAGGATTAGAGGAGGATAATCATAATACCTGTTTTTAAAAGCAGAGGTGGGAGAGCTGAGGCAATTGCACATAACTGAACTGAGCTCTGGTCGTGGAAAAGACTTGATAAAGTAAAAATAAATTCAACAGTTTATAAACAATTACAGGATAATAAACCGACAAGAAAAAGACAACATGGATTTGTGAAGATGAAATCATGCTAAACCAATTTTCCTCCTCAGAGGCTAAAGCACCTTAGTAGATAATGGGGCAGCAGTGTGTGACTTCAGTTGTGTCTTTCATCCAGCCCTCATCATCAGTGGCAACCTAGGCAGAGAGTCTGGTCTCACCAAGTCCTCCTGGTGGCTCCATTACCTGCTGAAAGACTGTCCCAAGAAAGGTATTAACAGCAAGGAGTTCTTCAAGTGGGAAGCTCCTAGGATTTGCCCTGGACACGTGTTCATCCAATTAATCATGCAATCCTGATTAAGAGCTCAGGAATGGCGTTCCCAAAGTGTGCTTTAACTGTATTTCAGTGTGACAGGCAATGGTGACTGCTCCCAGCTGCAGGTAAATACAAAATGCTAGATCCATAGAATCATTTTGGTTAGAAAAGACTTTAAAGATTATCAACTCAAACCATTCTCTAGCTCTCCCAAGTCTGGTGTGCCTCAGCACCACATCTCTGCCTCTTTGAAACAGCTCCAGGGCTGGGGATTTGTGCTGGTTTCTTTGTTGAGAAGGAAGTTTGGATTTCTTTATTATTTCTAAATTGTATATAATTGTAAATACTTGTAAATATATTATGTATATATGCTTGTAAATTTAGCTTTGCTGCAAATACAGCTTTCTCTTACTTCCAAGCCATCTGAGCTGGTCTGGTAAATTTTCAATAGTGTGTGGGGGAAAAAGTTCCTCAATTCTCTAAAGGATTCATCTCTCTGGAGAGCCTGTTCCAGGGTTTGAGTGAGGTGATTTTGTTTTGTTCTGTCACTGGTTCCTAAGACTGCCAGCTGGCTCCAGCCTCCTTTCAGGTAGTTGTAGAGGGTGGGAAGGTCTCCCCTCAGCCTCATTTCCTCCAGACTAAACAACTCCAATTCCCTCAGCTGCTCATCACAAGACCTGTTCTCCAGATCCTTCACCAGCTTTTCTGTCTTTCTCTCAACCCACTCCAGGACCTCAGCATGTTTCTTGTAGTGAGGGAACCATATTCAGAGCCGACTCAAATTCCTACCAGTATTGTCATTTGTTTTTCAGCCATCTAATGACTGTTCTCTGGTAGACATATCATAGGTCACATAATAGTTTGCAGTGCCCATGACACAGTAGAGAGTACTAAAATCTGCTGATCTTCCCTGCTATGTGTTCTTTCAAACAAATATCAATGCAGCAGGTTGAGGAAAGGCTAATTGTGCAACATGTGTCTGTTCTGTGGAGGCTTCTGAGGGCATGTTAATCGAAGAATGCCACCCTTGGAGGAGGCCCAACTTCTTACAGTAGAAAGGCAACATAGGATAGAATCATAGAATTGTTGAGGTTGGAAAAGACCTCCCAGATCATCGAGTCAATTTGTCAATTCAGCACTGTCAGACCACCACTCAACCATGGAATCGCAGAATCATTAAGTTTGAAAAAGGTCATGTGGGGCATTGCCACCTTTAACCCTCCTCGGGCTCTTTTCTTGCAGGTGCCTTTCTCCAACTGCAGCAGGGATTGCCTTCCAGGCACAAGGAAGGGCATTATTGAGGGAGAGCCCACCTGCTGCTTTGAGTGTGTGGACTGCCCTGATGGGGAGTACAGTGATGAAACAGGTAAATATGGAGCTGTGTTGGGGTTGGCAGAGGACCGTGGCAGTCCTCCGGCCAGCACATGTAGCAGTGCTGAAATTGCTTCCCTGCAGGTGCTGAGCTGGAGGCTACTTTGCCAGGAAGCTTCACAGGAAAGTTTGGGGGGACTTCTGAAAAGCTTATGAGATTTGAGTCATATAGTCCTCAGGCCTTCTGCTAATCCCTGTTGTCCCTTCTGCCCTGTGTTAGGAAAATTAAGGGAGACAACATAAGAAAGGACTTGCACAGAGGAAGCCTTCCAGGCAGTCAGAAGTCAACTCCATTGCACTGTAGCAATAGCTTTTGTTTATCCAAAAGTCTGGAGGAAAGTGACAGTCCCTACCCTAATCCTAATTCTCTAATTATCTGTGTTTTTCCTCATTGAATTGATTGTGGGAGATTGAAGAGGCAGAAATTATAAATTATGTAGCTTTTATAATTTCCAAAAGCCCCTCACACAATCTATGTATAAATTAGTTTAAGTTTGGGTCCTAATTCATTTGGGAAAAATCTTCACAAGGATGCCTTTTCAGGTAATTTAGGAAAAATCAGAAAATTTGAAAGGTGTGGGCATAAAACAGCTTTGCCCTACTTACAAATGGGAGACATTGTCAGGGGTTTATTTCACACTTTTAAAAGAAATAAATTCCATCCCATTCCTGACTTCACAAACAGAGACAGGTATTTCCCTTTTTGGGGTCACCAAAGACAATGTCTGTGGAGCACTAGAACTACAAAAGACCAGAATCTCTGTCCCTTATCAAACACCTATGGATATCTTTGTTTTTGTTGTTGTTTCACTGACAACTTGGATCAAGCCATTCTGGTTCTGCTGTGGAAGGAAAATGTGACCTCAGTTTAGAGCTGGCTGAAAAATTATGAATTTCCAACACCATTAGTGCTTCCCCAGTGGTGGGCCTCCACAGGAGAATGAAGGGAAGTAAATCCTTCCAAAATAGCTGTAGAGTGCTCAGGATCTCCTACATGACTTGTAGTAAAACAGCTGCCTTCCTTTGGGATGGTCCAATTGGCATCCTGTCAGATAGGAATGATGTTTTTCTATCACAAAGACACAGCATCACAGAGTGCTTAGCAGTAGTATTTCCAAGTTAAGCAAAAGCAATTCTGGTCATGTGTGATAGGAGTATTTTTTGGTATTTTTCATAGGATTTTGAGAGCTGGCACTGGTCTGTTAGTGAAGATTGTGGAGCTGATGGGGCGGCTGTGTTCTGGCTCCACAGTTTCAGTTGACAGCAATGTTTTTTATTTCCCATGCTTGCCAGTTTTATAGGTGTAGAGAGCAGTTTTATTACCATCTCATCCAGCTGAGACATTGATGCTACCAAAGGACAGTCTTTCATATTCTCTCCCAGCTGTTTGACCCCACCTTTTGTCTGGGAGCAGTGCTGGTGGTCCATAGAGTGAATTGGGTCAGGTCTGTGGTCATCCTGAAAACAAACTCTGCGGAGGTTGAGTTTCCAGCTAGAATGAGAAGCTGTATCACCTCTGGTCTTAACACAAGGAAGGGGACAGGCATGAGCAGCTGTGGAAGAGGAGGGAGATCTGGTTTACTCCCTTCAATGACAGTGTGGTCTCTAAGTCAGCTCACAGCAACAGTGAAAGTACACCTTTAGGATGCAGTGCTAAATGCTGCTTCTACCCTGCTTCAGCGCTTTCTCTGGTAGAAGTAGTTGAATTCATGGGACTGTAAAGTTAGCTCTGCCTTGCCTGCAGTTTGCAATTGGCCTTCAAATAAAAGGCACAAGAAAGCTAAAAATGAATACATGCTGAAGTCTGAGGCAGGTTGTATCATCCAACTCACTGCTCTCAAGAGCCATCAAGAGAGTTCTGCTGCTATCAAGAGAGTCATGACCCTCCCCACTGGAGCACAAGATCCATTTAGGTGAAAGAAGAGCAGAAGCAGCAGGTCCTTTGCCTTTTGATTGTGGCAGCCATTGGAGACATATGTTGCCATCCCAGTAGACACTGGTTTCACGCAGAGGAAAGAGATGGAGACATCAGATTTCCCTTTGCAATTATCAAAGGATGCTTTGTTGGGTGTGGGGAGAGTGATGTCGCTAAGACACGTCGTCTCCTGATGTTCCAACACAAAATGAGACTGTGCTGGGAGTCAAGGGCTTTCAGGCCTTCAGGCATTCAGCCTGCATTCAGGGAAGAGCAATTTAAACTCACCTCTGTGGATTAAGAAATAGGTTCTCAAAGCACTTCATGGGGCAAGCACATTTATAATTTTTGCTTTAATGGAGACAGGCAGGATGTTGCATATGATGCAAGTGTGAGAGGTAAGAAGACAGAAGTAGATGGTGAAAGTGAAGGAAGAAGAAAGAGGAGGACATAGTCTGTGTAGCAACAGCCAAGAGGCAATCAAAGCTGGTAAAGTTTTGCTACAGAATGGATTCCAGAAACACAAGTGCAGCTGGAGGGCTTTTTTTTCAGCTGGAACTAAGTCCATGTGGGGCTGGTTGTTCCAGTGTAAAACTCCTTTGAGACACCAACCTATGACTCTGGGAACCTGCAGACACCTAAAGGCAACTGTCCACATATTTCAGGTGAAGGCTGGTGTGTAGTTGCTGTATATGTCATCTCACATTTCAGCTTCTATACCTGACAAACCTGCCCTCTCCTCATCTCTTCTCTTTCAGATGCAAGTGCCTGTGACAAGTGCCCTGAGGATTACTGGTCCAATGAGAACCACACATCCTGCATCCCCAAGCAGATAGAGTTTCTAGCCTGGACTGAGCCCTTTGGGATTGCTCTGACTCTCTTTGCTGTGCTGGGAATTTTCCTGACTTCTTTTGTGCTGGGAGTCTTCACCAAATTTCGCAACACACCCATTGTGAAGGCCACAAACAGGGAGCTGTCTTACCTCCTCCTCTTCTCCTTGCTCTGCTGCTTCTCCAGTTCATTGTTCTTCATTGGCGAGCCCCAGAACTGGACTTGCCGTCTGCGTCAGCCAGCTTTTGGCATCAGTTTTGTCCTCTGTATCTCTTGCATCCTGGTAAAAACCAACCGTGTCCTGCTTGTCTTTGAGGCAAAGATCCCCACCAGCCTCCACCGGAAGTGGTGGGGCCTCAACCTCCAGTTCCTCCTGGTCTTTTTGTGCACATTTGTGCAGATTGTCATCTGTGTGATTTGGCTCTACACGGCCCCACCATCCAGCTACCGCAACCATGAACTGGAGGATGAGATTATCTTCATCACCTGCCATGAAGGCTCCCTGATGGCCCTTGGCTTCCTCATTGGCTACACCTGCCTCCTGGCAGCCATTTGCTTCTTCTTTGCCTTCAAATCTCGAAAGCTGCCTGAGAATTTTAATGAGGCCAAGTTCATCACCTTCAGCATGCTGATATTCTTCATCGTCTGGATCTCCTTCATCCCTGCTTATGCCAGCACATATGGCAAGTTTGTCTCTGCTGTGGAGGTGATTGCAATTCTGGCTGCCAGCTTTGGGCTGCTGGCCTGCATCTTCTTCAACAAAGTCTACATCATCCTCTTCAAGCCCTCCCGCAACACAATCGAGGAGGTGCGCTGCAGCACAGCTGCCCATGCTTTCAAGGTGGCTGCCAGGGCTACACTGAGACGAAGCAATGTGTCCCGCAAACGGTCCAATAGCCTGGGGGGCTCCACCGGCTCCACACCTTCCTCCTCCATCAGCAGCAAGAGCAACCATGAGGACCCTTTTCCTCTGCCAGCCTCTGCTGAGCGGCAGCGGCAGCAGCAGCAGCGTGGGTGCAAGCAAAAAGTCAGCTTTGGCAGTGGCACGGTCACTCTGTCACTGAGCTTTGAGGAGCCACAGAAGAACGCCATGGCCAACAGGAATGCCAAGCACAGGAACTCACTGGAGGGCCAAAACAGTGACGACAGCCTGATGCGGCACCGAGCCCTGCTTCCGCTGCAGAATAACGAGCCCCTCAGCACTGAGCCCAGCTTCCATGCAGCTTCCAGCCCAGAGACCAGTTCACAGGAGTCAGTGGTAGGAGACACCAAAGAAGAGGTACCAGTCCCGGAGGCAGAACCTTCCTTGACATCAGCTAACTCCCAAAATTTTATAGGCACTGGAGGTGGCTCTGTCACAGAGAATACAGTACATTCCTAACGAAAGAAGATTGTGAAAAGCACACCAGCTCCCAAGAGGATCTTGCTCACCTCTTGCTTCTGAATGGGAAAGACAACAATGACAGGCTTCTGTAACACAGCCCTACCACATCTTACTGTTAGTGCAAGTAGTACCTGTGCCTCTAGAGGAAGGACTGTGTCTGAGGAGCCTTGGACTGAATTTGTACTCACTCTGTTGGCACCAGGACATATCAGAAGGATAAGTGAAGATCACCTCTGGTGGGGCTTAAGCAGAAGTCTGCATGTTGCCTTGCCCCCATAAGCTTTTCCTGCCAGACTGCAACTCAGCTGACAATGGGAGGCACTGGGCAATTCCATTATACTCTGCTTTTACATTTATGTATAATGTTCCTCTTTCCCACTATGTATAATATCCCCTCTTTATCCAGTATATGTGATCTGTAATCATGTGCATCAGGACTCCCAGCTCTACAAAAGCAAGGTACAAGGTTTCACTTGGGGGAAGCACGGTTGTGGGGAACAATAAAAAAGCCCCCAGCATCCTGCATGCTGTGTCCAGCCAAGGGTGTGAACATGTAAAGTATTTAATGTGACGGAGCGCCCTGCTATTTATATTTAGTAATGTCCCAGTCTTCTTTCTGCCCAGCAGGAAACCCTGGACAATACTTTTCACAGACTCCACTGCACTAGAGCAAGCTACTAGGTTCCTACTGCTTTTCTCTCCAGCTGAGGTGGCTTTACCTCCAACCTACCTGCTTTGGTGAAGGGGTAGAACAGCTTTCAATTTCCCCTCCACCCCCACCCCGCCCAATGGAGAAAGTTGCAAGAGCACAATGAGATGTATCCACGATTATGTCACTAGTAGTTGTATGCTTAACAAAGTGTTGCTGCTGTACTATTCCACATGGCATACATGGCTAACCCCTTTACACCATAGTCAGTGTTGTGCTTTGCCTCAAACCTACACAGATCACTGCGCTCATCGTGACCATCCTGGTGGGCCTGACACAAAGCAAGTGGGACACAGTGAAATGAAGGAGTTAGGGATGAAGAGATAGCTCCCAGGTGTGGTAAATACAATTGCAGGAGTGGTGAGTATCTGAAGTGTGTGTGCCGCTAGATGACTGGGTGAGGAAGTCGTATAGGCCTCAGCTCTGAGACACACACAAAGACCAATGGATAAACTGCAGATGTTTTGCCACCTGTTAGGTTATTTCTGTTACTTCTGATTTCTTTTATGTCTTTATCAATGATCTGGATGCAGGCATTGAGTGTGCCCCCAGTGATTTTGCAGATGACACTAAACTGGGAAAGAGAGTTGATCTGCTGGAGGGTAGGAAGGCTCTACTGAGAGACCTGGGCAGGCTGAATCCATGGCTAAGGACAGTCATATGAGGTGATTCAACAAAGCCAGGTACCGGGTCCTACACTTGGGCCACAACAGCCTCATGGATATTCCAGGCTTGGGGCAGAGTGGCTGGAAAAGAAAGACAGCTGAAGATGAGCCAGCATATGCCCAGGTGGCCAAGAAGGCCAACAGCATCTGGCCGGTGATAAGAATAGTGTGACCAGCAGGACCGGGGAAGCAATTGTCATCCTTTATTCAGCACTGGTGAGGCCAGACCTTGAGATCTGGACTGTTTTGGGGCCATCACTGTGAGAAAGACGTTAAGGTGCTGGAGGGGATCCAGAGAATGGCAGGACAGCTAGTGAATGGTCTGGAGAACAGGTCTTGTGAGGAGTGGCTGAGGGAAATGAGGTTCCTTAGGCTGGAAGCAAAGAAGCTGAAAGGAGACCTTGCTCCTTACTACTACCTGAAAAGAGGTTGTAGTCAGGTGGATGTTGGTCTCTTCTCCCTAGTAACAAGTGATAGGCCAAGAGGAAATGACCTCAAGTTGCACCAGGGAGGATTTAGGTTAGATATTAGAAGAAAAATATTGACTGAAAGGATTCTCAAACACTGGAACAGGCTCCCCAGGGAACTGGTTGAATCCCCACCCATGGAGGTGTTTCAGGGATGCAGAGATGTGCTGAGAGACATGGTTTAGCACCAGATAATAGTTGGACTCATAGATCTAAAAGGTTTTTTCCAACCAAAACAATTCTGTGAGTCTATGATAATTTCTCTCCTGGGCCATCTTGAAGAGAAGGCACCTAGCACAAAAAAAGTAGACCATACCTGAAGAAGAATGGTAAAGACTTCAGCAAAGAGCATAGCAGAACTTCGTTACTCTTGACACTTGTCCCCCTTCCCCAAACATAGACATAAGTGCTCCTGGTTTTCACAGAAAGGTAAAGCTTGGAAGTGACCTCAGAAAATCATCTAGCCCAATCTGCCTGCTACAGTAGGATCATCTAGAGTAGCTCACACAGTTACTGACCTTACTTCCAGGTCAGTTTAGAATGCCTGCACAGACTCCACAAAGTCTTCTGTGTCCTATACTGTGTCCATTGCCCCTTGTCCTATCACTGTTTTTCAAGGCATGCTGAGTTCTTCTCCATCCGTACTGGAAAGGTTGAACTCAGACAGTCATTAAAAGAGAGATTTGTTGCAGCCTGATGAGTGGAACAGTCTAGTAGGAGGGAGTGGGATTACCTCCCAGAATTTATCTCCCTTTTGTCAGATCCCCTGGGAGAGAAAAAAGCATGTGATGTGGAGATGCCTTTACTCTCATGAGGAGGGACTATAGAAAGGCAGATGGTCCTGCATCTCAGTTGTGAGCAGAAACCAAAGGATTGTGTGAATGCATTGGGGAAAATACCCCAAATCTGTTGTTATTGTTTCTGCTTGGTTGTTCCTTCACCAGAGCAGGCAAATAAAACTTACAGGTGACATTACAGCAGAAGAACTTTGTTTCGCCACCTCCACTTGTTGCTGACAAGGAAAAGGGAGTTTGGCTAAGTTATTTCAACCCTTTGTTAACCTGTGATGTTCTCCTCAAAGTGGTCTCAAATTTTTGTCATTCCATGTAAGAAGGCCTGCAAATTACAATATTTGATTAAGGTTGTGGCATAGCTGGTTAAAAGAGATTTTAAAAAGCCAAACCACAAATCCTTGTGGACAGGTTTGCCCTCCACCCTGGTTTCTACTCCTGGACCCAGTGAGACTTGCTGACTGATACTAAAAAAACAGGTCCCTGCTGGTGGCCTTTGGGCTTTGTTTAGGGTAGGGCACTGAGCTCGTGGTCTCCCGAGTCTAAATGCACGAAGGGCGATGGGCACTAGGTGGCAGAATGGGCTTTTAAAAGCACTGCGGTTGCGGCTCTCGCTTGCTAAAGCCTCAGTAGCTGGATTTCATGGCACTGAATCATTTCTATGGGCCAGGACCAGGAAAGTGGCCTCTCAAAGCAAGCTGACGGCATTGAAAGCACCAAGGAGCATAAAGAATGAGAGGAAAGTGACACAAGACACAAAGTCTGCGCATGGACATGAGGACAGAAATTCCCATCTGCTGCCTTGTTTGGAGAACAATATTCAGTGGGTATGTACACAGTAGATAATGTTGACATGTGGGTGGTTTTCATTCTTTGGGTGGTTTTTGTTTGTCTGTTTGTTTTGCATCTATTTAAAAGGAATTCATACTCTTGTGTATGGTACAGCTGCCATAATTTTATAAAAAACAGACACCCTGATCAGTTTGTCAGGGAACCCCCCATCCAGCCTCAATGCACACATACCTGGAGCTCTAAGCCTCAAGCTTCACACCATGTGTGAGAGATGTATTGTAGTGATGGACACACTAGATGCAAGGGAAGTTTGGTTTTTAAAAAGGGCCCTCTTCATGAAGGTGATTTGCCACCAGACCCATTTTCCCATGTTCTCATCTGGCCATGTCCAGAAGAGGATGTTTGCTCAGACACTTCTCTGTGTGTCACACAAGACAATACTGATGAAGACAAACTGGGTAACATTCTCTATTGAAAACGCAAGCCTGAGAACGTCTACTGGCATGTCCCAGTAGAAGTTGCACACATCAATGGCTGCCCCATCCTACCTCCCATAGCTCAAAAAAGCTACTGGAAGGCATGTGCCAATATTGA
This sequence comes from Psilopogon haemacephalus, assembly GCA_013396835.1. Lineage (NCBI taxonomy): Eukaryota > Metazoa > Chordata > Aves > Piciformes > Megalaimidae > Psilopogon > Psilopogon haemacephalus. Next base: position 155,143 of record VWZI01015897.1, on the reverse strand, counting down.
TGTTTTCCCAAACATCTGGTAATGAAGCAATAGCCATAGGAACAGAAGAAAGGAGTCTATCAGCTCTTTGGTGGGGTTTCCATTGGCAAACTTGACTGATGGGCAGGGAACCAACCTGACAAAATCCTTCACCCTCACTCTGCTACTAACCTGGCAGAGTTCAGCCAGCCCGGAGTTCCAGCAGAGCATTTATTTTTTTCTCTACAGGGGAGTGAGGTGATTCGAAGGGAAAAAAATCCTCTTTGCTGATTCTGTTTCATGTTTCTCACCATGTCCTCCTCGCTGCCAGTGCCCGACGTCCACTCAGTGCTGTTAAATTTTAGAGTTACATTTACCAAATATATCAAGGGATCATAGAAGTGTAAAATTGTTTCTGTTGCAAAAGACCTCAAAGATCATCAAGTCCAACTATTCTCTAACTAGTAAGTCTGGCACTTACCTTCCTCAACCAGAAGTGGGTTGAGGAAGGTAGGGTTTTATTACTGTTGTTTCTCTAAAGAATCCTGGGGTTTTAACCTGGCAAAGTTTAGCTAAAAATCTGAACATTTTGGATGAAGTCGTACCAGGGCCCATAGGAGGGAGGTGAGAGTAAATGATCTTTAAGGTTCTTTCCAACCTATGCCATTCTATGAACCCTCCTGTGTTCCAGTTTGTGCACATTAGCCCTTGTCATATCACTGGGCACCACTGAGAAGATGGAACCTTCCATGCTGCTGAAGTGAACGTGTCTGTTCCAATGGAAACAATTCCGTGATTCTATGTCATGTAGGTGAGGGTCGCTGGAAAACGTCACATGCTGGAAAAGAAAAAAGCTGCAGTTCAGGATATCCCTAGGATAGTCCTGTGCTAACACAGGTCTCCGACTGAGATGTCACCTGGCAAGGTCAGGCTGCAGACCTTCTGTGCCAGCTCATCCTGCAGGCAACTTTTATAGCAATTCTTGCTTTTATCTTTTCCATTTATTTAATTTTTATGTGTTTTTAATTATCTAGTGGGTTTTGGCACAGGAAGCTTTCTGCCGAGGCCAGGGAGAACTGGTGGTGCAGTTCCCCTGGCTTAGCCTAGCCTAGTGTAGTGGGTTTGCAGTGACCTGCCCCCCCACCTTTTAGAACCCCGGCTAAAACTCAGATAAACACACTGGAAGTTAATAAATGAAGCTTTATATTTACAGCAATGCAAATATACAAGCAAATATTTACAAGATATAACAGATATTTACAGAAATATACAGTAAAATAGAAATACAGACACCACACCCCTCCTGGAGACCAAAATCCCCAAGAGAGGGAAACCAAACCCCCCTGTAGCACCTCTCCCTCCTTCCCCCAGCTTTATCTCACCGCTTGATGATGCTGCAGATAAGCTGAAGATCGGTCAGAAAGATTAGTGGCAGGAAGGAATGAATGGTTTTAGTGATTTTACTCTAAATTAGTTCAAAGGCAGAGAGACAAAGGAAAGAAGCTGCTGAAGCCTGCTCGACCCAGAGCCGACTGACTGCGCAAGCACACTGGCTTATCTGGATGTTTTGGGAACATTCTCAAAACAATCCTCTTTCTTCTCTCTCAGTCAAAACTGGGTGAAGGGACACAGTGTTTAATTTCTCACTCTCAGGCAGCAGTCTAATTTTTCACACAAATTTTCCAATTAGCTCAAACCAACAGACCTAGTGATGGCCCTAGGCCATCACTGTTGGGGGCTGGGTGCTCCCACCCCCTGCCTCACGCTTAAAAAGGCTCACATGCAGATTTGAAAAGGACCTGGGTCTGCCGGCAGACAACAGGCTGACCGTAAGCCAGCAATGTGCCCTTGTGGCTGAGAAGGCCGATGGCATCCTGGTGGCCAGCCGGCCAAAGGAGGTTCTCCTCTGCCTCTGTTCCACCCTGCTGAGGCCTCATCTGAAATCCTCTGTCTGGTTCTGGGCTCCCGTTTAAGATAAAGACAGGAAACCAGCGGAGAGAGTCCAGCGGAGAACCACTGAGATGAGGGGACTGGATCATCTCTTTTAGGAGGAGAGGCTGAGAGGCCTGAGGCTCTTTGGTCTGGAGGAGGCTGAGGGGGGAATCGTATTAGTGCTTATCAGTATCTGTAGGGTGAGCATCAGGAGGATGGAGCCAGACTCTTCTCAGCGATGTCCAGGGACAGGAGAAGGGACAATGGACACATCTGGAGCACAGGAGGTTCCACATAAACAGAAGGAAAATGTTCCCTTTGAGGGTGGCAGGGCACAGGACCAGGATGCCCAGAGAGGTTGTGGAGTCTCCGTCTCTGCAGGCATTCCAAACCCGTGTGGGAGTGTTCCTGTGTGATCTGCTCTGGCAGGCCGCGGTCGAGTTAGATCATCTTGACGTGCCAGTGCCAGCCCATACCAACCCACGACTCTGACTCCTCGGCGCTGGGCTCAGCCCTAGGCCCAGCCCCGCCTCGCCCGGCCCCGCTTCGCCCCCGGCCCGCCCGCAGGACCGCCCCGCCGGCAAGCCTGGCCCCGCCGGAGCGGTACGAGGAGGGCGGAGCGGAGCGGAGCGGCTGCTACCATGTTGTGTGGAGGTACCTCGGCGGCTCGGCCCGCCACCGACGAGACGCAGCGGATCGCGGACGAGGTGAGGGACCGCCTTGTGCCATGGGGTGAGCCCCGGGAGAGTGCTGGTGGCGGGCGCTGGCCGGACGGGGGGAGGCGCCGCTTCTCCTGGGGCTTCTCCCGCCGGGCCGGGCCCGGTGAGTAGCTGCTGGATCTCGGTGCGGGCCTGCCGGCCGTGAGGGACGCGTCCGTAGGCGGTAGGTTTGAGCGTATCGCTCAGGCCCTGTCCCCAGTACAGGAGCGGGTGTCTGGGGACCCAGGTGTAGTTGACTATGGCTGTACGCAGCCCGAAAGCGGAGGCGCCTTTACTCCCACCCCCCGGGCCAGTTTAAAAGCAAGAGAAGTGGCAAACTGCGGAAAAGTACTGAGCAGTCCCTGTCTTTCCGGAGCCCTCCCTCTTCCGGCTTGGCCTTGAGGAGTTTTATTGAGCCCAACTGAGCAGGTTCATCATTTTAAGAGCTGATTTTTACGAGAGATTTAGACAGGCGGCGTTGAGTGATCAAGGAGGGCTGAGGTGCCTCCAGCTCCCGTCCTGGCTGCGCAGCTGATGTGATACCCACCGGGAACAGACATCCTCCTGTACGTCCCAGCTCTACAAGGTGCTTTTTCTCGAGGTGGAGGAAGGAGAATTGCAGAATCGTTTTGGTTGGAAAAGATCATCGATCTTTAAGATCATCATTATCAAACTCCACCAAGTCTGGTACCAAACCATGTCGCTTAACATCACATCTCTACATCTTTGAAACACGTCCGGGGATGGGAATTCAACCACCTGTGTGGGGAGCCTGTTCCAGTGGTTGAAAAACCCTTTCAGTGAAGTGTATTCTCATAGCCAACATAAACCCCTCCTGGTGGAGCTTGAGGCCAGCATCACTTGTTACCAGGGAGAAGAGGCTGACCCCCACCTCACTCCAGCCTCCTATCAGGGTCTCCCGTCAGCTTCCTTTCCTCCAGACTAAACAACACAAGTTTCCTCCAGACCCTTCACCACTTCCACTGCCCTTCTGTGGACTCACTCCAGCACCTCCAATGTCTTTCTTGTAGTGAGTGCCCCCAAACTGAACACAGTACTTAAGAAAGCCTCACCAATGCTGAGTGCAAAGGCACCATCGCTTCCCTACGTCTGCTGGTCACACTGTTCCTGGTACAGGCCAAGAGGCTGTTGGTCTTAGTAGTCACTTGGGCACATCCTGGCTGTGATCGCTCCTAGAAAATAAAAATATTTGTTTAGACTTCATGAGGGGAGTAAGCAAGAAAACTTCTCTGCTGCTTCTGCTATTACCTAATGCAAAATTCAGTTCTAACCACTGACAGTGTCAAATCCTGATGCTTACAGTCACTTAAATTGTTGCCTGTGCTAATGAAGTACCTGCTTTTGCTCCAAAAACGCTGTTGCGCAACCATATTCTGTCAAAGCACATGGTCTTGTTTCAGTCACGGGAACTCAAGTTCCTTCTGCTTTTTGGTTTTAGCAGCCAGGGTGTCAGGCTAGTGAAGAAAGATGAACTTTGAGTTCCAACTTCTTATGCATTGTCTCCATCCAGATTTGTTCCCCAGGCTGCAGCAGTTCCTAAAAGGGTACAGAGCACTCATTGAAATGAATGCATAGCTTCTAGACTGTGATGATTTGCATTTGCAAAACAGGGATGTGCATCTCCTAAACAGCAGCCTGCATGTGCAGTAATAAGAACATTTCTGAGAGTTGCTGAGAAGTCGCAGTTCTTGTTTTGAACTGGAAAGGCCTACATGTCATGTTTAAAAATATGTCATGTGCTGGAGAGCAGCCTTGTGAGGAGTGGCTGAGGAAACTGAGGTTGTTTAGCCTGAAGGAGGCTGGAGGGAGGCCTGGTTCTCTACAGCTCCCTGAAAGGACATTGGAGCCAAGTGGATGTTGGTCTCATCTCTCTAGGAGCAAGTGAGGAGGTTTAGATTGCGTATTAGAAGAAGCTTTTTTGTGGAAAGGGTTCTCTAAACACTGGAGCAGTCCCAAGGAAGGGCATTGGATCCCCATTCCTTGAGGTGTTTCAGAGCTGCAGAGATGTGGTGCTGAGGGGCATGGTTTAGCACCAGACCGCTAGAGTGAGGTAACAGGTGGACTTGGTGAGCTTAAAGGTCTTTTCCGACCAAAGCCATTACATGCTTCTATGATTCTGGAAAATTTTCCTCAGAGCCTTCTCCAGGCTGAGCAAGTTTGATTTTTTTCTTGCTCTCCTTACAGTATGAATGCCCCAGCTGTCTGGCCGCATGGTGGCCCTCTGCCCATCTCGCTGGTTTGTTGACATCATTCCTGTATTTGAGGCCCAAAACCGAGTACAGAATTCCAGTGTTCTTTCACTGGACAAGAGTCACTTGCTTCTCTCTTCTGGGTAGGCTTCTGCTGACACAGCCCAATATGCTGTTACCTTTCTTACCACTGGTCACAGTGCTGGCTCCTGTGTCCACCAGGACCCCAGATCTAGCCTAAGCTCATGAATTAGCAAGGTGGGTTGATAGCAGGTCTTTCAGACACCATTTTTCTCTCTGGGCTCTCCCTCCAGGTACTCAGATCAGGATGCCCATTCATCACATGCTGTGGTGAGTCATTGCCACAGCAGCTCCCTGACAAGGTGGCAGCTGCACATGACACTGAGCTGGCCACAGTCACAGAGCCCGGTCTCTAGCTTTCTGGTGGAAACACCAAATGTGCTGAGCCGGGGTATTTTGAGACTTAAGAAACCAACTTTCCACAGCACCTAGGATTGCTAAGGGAGCATGGGGCGGGGCAGGGTCAGTGGGACAATATATGTCTGCCATCTTCCCTGCTTCGTAGCTCCAGTGATGGAAACCAAAATCACTCGACTCAAGCTGCAGGTAGCTGTTAAAGTTCAATTGTAAATAACTGACGGTGAGAGCACCAGAAGCAACGAGGCTGGTTACCAATATGGTTATACGCTCGTCCTCCTTTATTACAGCTGCTACCACTACATACAAGAGCAGCTACTACTACTTAATACAAGTTCGTTAAGCTTATATTCCCAAGATGGGGTGGTTACAGAGCAAGCAAGGTAATTGGCACAAAGGATCATATGTGGAAGACAATAATTGGTTATTGTACAAAAACAAATGACTTCACAGTTATCGAGAAACTTCTGGGTAGCTTTTTTAGAAGCAGGAACTGTCCCACTCTGCATCTCTGTTTCTCTTCCATTCCAGTTCCGGTTGCACTTACAGTTCACAGGTGTTCCGCTGTACTTATTACTCGCGGCAGTGAATTGTTCACTGCCCCCATTCTGCTTCTCAGAGATATTCTGCAACATCAAGCGAAGCAGAGGAGGGATAAGGGAATAGCTGCACTTTCTGTGTCTGTGCCCTTCCTTGCATCTTAGGACACAAAGCTACTGGGTGTACTTTTGATTCCCTGTGGTAAAAAGATACATGCAGAAATGCAGCCAAACATCTTTAATTTTTGATGTACTACATGTAGCCTGGAAGAATCATAGAGGTGTGACCTCTGAGAGAAGATGTAGAGTCACAGCTCTCAGGGACAGAATGGGCACTGATTGGCTGTCTTGGAAAGGCACTGGAGTTTAGCCCTATGCCTTCTCAGCACTGGAGAGGTGGGAAGAAATGTCCCATTGCAGGAACGGTTTCTGTTCATACTTTACATGGAGGGCCTGAACAGTGGCATATGGACACTTGTTTTCCCCCAGGGAAGCAGATGGGATTCCAGCAGAAGACCAAATGTATATTTATTTCCCTTGAATTCAGGAGAAGGGGAAGTACACCACAGTGCCAGAGGGAGACCATCTGAGCGCTGCTATTGCAGTGGAAGTGAGGGAGAGCTACCTAATGATGCAGGGAGGATGTAAGGCCTGGGTAGAACTATGGTTGCAGCAAGGAGTTCCAAGACTCAACTTCTGTTGTCCATGTAGACAAAGTCTGTTTTCTTTACCAATAATTGGATCATCTAGCTGTGATGTTCTGTAATGATCTGTTCTAAATTTGAAAAGGGAACTGATGCTGAGGACCCTTCTTCTTGTGAGAATGATGTAAATTAAAACCTTGTCTTTCAAAAAATCAATAGTCTTTTGCATGTACATACTGAACCACTTCACATTTCTTGTTAGATACACAGGACAGAAGTGGAGACGTGGATGGAGATAATTTGTCACAGTAAATCCTTCAGCAGACCCCACAGTTCTCCTGTGGAGGCTCCAGAAGTGGTGTCAGACTGTGGTGACTGAGTCACAGCTCTCTCTGTCTTGGTTTTGCTGCTGGTCTGGCAGCAGCAAGATTTTTGGTCTTGCTTCAACACAGAATGTTACTAATGTTAATATTTCAGTAACTTGGAAAAGCAGGGAAATTCCCTCTGGGAATTCAGCAGCAGTGAGCTGGAGGGTACCAAGGCACATTGATACTGTGGACCTTAAGTCCTAAATAGTTGAATCTTGGTTTGGTCTTAAATAGCCTGTTGTTTCCTTCAGGTGAAGCCTCAACTGGAAGAAAAAGAAGGGAAAACATTTGATGTCTTCACTGCAGTGGAGTTTAAAACTCAGGTGGTTGCTGGAACCAACTACTTCATCAAGGTAGAGGACACAGGGGCAATGGAGTTTTTAAAATATATTTTTTAATTGACATGTATGTTATTTGGGGTGGTTGGTTTTTTTTTTTTTCCTTACCTGCAGAGGCATGCTTATGATTTGTCCTTAGTAAGAAAAAAATCTGTACACTAAAAGAGAAAACATCTCCCCTCCACCTGCCAACCCATCTCCCTGCCTATATTAAATGGAGAGAAGAGTACCTCAAAGAGTTGCAGCATGATAGGGGTTGGAAGTGACCTCTGAATATCATAATAGTCCAAGCCCCCTGCTAGATCAGGATCACCTAGAATATATCACACAGGACCATGTCCAGGTGGGTTTTGAATGCCTCCAGAGAAGGAGACTCTCATGTTTTTTTATAATGCTTCCCTGTTTTCATAATGAGTTTTACTTTTTAGTTATTTTGTTGAAAGTTGGGTTAGGGGATAATTATACATCTGTGATGTTGAGCACTAACCACATTAAGTGAAGTCCAGATGTGTAATGAGACAGTGAAGTATCAAACCTGCTCTGTCTCTGCCTGTGGTGATGCCACACACAAAACCCAAGCAACTGTAATCAAAGTCTTTAAGTGCTTGTTGTGCCAGGTAAGATTACAGCATTGGACTCAATGTATTAATCACTTCCATGCAGCTCCAGTTCCCCACCTGCATATTGCCTGTCTTAGGCACAGAAGATTTAGAATCACAGAATCCTTTGGCTGGAAAAGACCTTTAAGATCAAGTCCAACCATTATTTAACTATGAGAAGGCTGGTGCCAAACCATGTTCCCCAGTACCACATCTCTGTGTCTTTTAAAGATGTCCAGGAATGGGGATTCAGTCACCTCATGGGAAGCCTGTTTCCAGTGTTCAAGAACCCTTTCCTTGAGAAAGATTCTCCTAACAGCCAACCTAAACTTCCCCTGGTGCAATTTGAGGCTGTTTCATGTCATCCTATGACTCATTACTAGGGAGTAGAAACCAACACCCACCTCACTACAGCCTCCTTTCAGGGAGTTGGGCAGACAGATGAAGGTCTCCCCTCAGCCTCCTTTTCTCCAGAATAAACAGCCCCAGTTCCCTCAGTTGCTTCTCACAAGGCCTGATCTCCAGACCCTCCACTTTGCTGTCCTTGTCTGAACCTGCTCCAGCACCTTAATATAGTGAGGTACCCAAAACTGAACCCAGTGCTCAAGATGTGGCCTCAGTAGTGCAAAGTACAGATGGACAATACCTTCCTTAGTCCTCATAGTCACACTGTTCCTGATACAGGCCAGGTATTTCCACAAAGTCAGGACTGTCATTCTGGTTTAAAACAAGATTCCACCTTTGGAGGTGATGGGAGTTTTTACTGCCTCTGTTTTTCTGTTCTCAAATCCCACCAATCACAGAAGAGTAGGGCTTGGTGGGGACCTCTGAAGATCACCTACACCATCCCTCCTTGCTGAAGGCTTGCTGGTACTCAATGGAATTCACTGTTTTTCATGTTTTTGCAGGTCCACGTTGGCAATGATGACTTCATGCACCTGAGGGTGTTCAGAAGCCTTCCTCAGGAGAATAAGCCTCTCAGTCTCCACAGCTACCAGAGCAGCAAGGCAAAGCATGATGAGCTGGCTTATTTCTAGCTAGCTTATCTTGTAGGTTTTAATGGTTTCATATCTGTTTTCTAGAGGCTGCACAATGTTGATTCCTGTGCCAAGAAAGGAGCAAAGAAAGTGTCTTTTTAAAAACTTAATGCTGGAGGAAAAAAAAATCAGTTTATTTTATGCCACTCCCTTACTGTGCAATACATAAACAATAGAGTTGCACAAGTCTGCTTTCATTTACACTAACTAACCCATAGAGCTGCACTGGCTTCAGTGCATCTTAACTGGAATTCTGTGGCTGGGTCCTATTTGTTGAGTTCCTCGATCTGGGAATTGAACAGGGAGTGACACTTGTGTATTCACAGCAAGTAGCAAGAGGGAAATCAGAATCTTTTCTGTGTTGTTTTGCAGCTCTCAGTCTACATGTAGATTTAACCTGGACCCTATAGTTCATTGGCAAAGGTCTGCAGAGAGACTGGAGATGAAGCTTTAGAGAAAGAGGCAAATCAGTCTTCTTAAACAAACATTCCCTTGGTTACCGCGTTTATGCTCTTGGAGCAGTAGACTGTAATGACCAGCAGGGGGCGCACGATTTGACGTTAAACCCCAACTTGTCCATTTTCTCAGTCCTAAGGAAAGTGCTGGAAAGGAATTTAAGACGGACAAACATTTCTGTGCTAATAAATATTCCCCATGAACTGAGGTGGCGTATTTGACTGGTGTTTCACTATTGGTTGTTGTGCTCGGAGGTGGGTTTTTTTTTCCCCTTTTAGTCTTCTACATACTTTAAATAACCTTATGTTTATTTCATGTTTGGTTAGAAATACATTTGATCCAGTGAGAGACATGAAAGGTGACAAGAAAAGCTCCAGCAAGGAAAGAAATGCTAAGGAAACTGGAGCAGGGGAACTACTGCCAGCAGACACAAAGGAAGCTGAAATCTTCAGTGAGGCCTTTATATAAAGGGAGAGCATAAGTCTGGCTTATTACGGCACACCTTGTTATGCTAAAACAAAATGGTTTCAGAGACACAGGGTCTTGGTTTTTTTGCTGACCCCTCTCCCCTCTATAAAGTGTTTTCACAATTCAAAAAGCTGAGCATTACCTCCATGTGCTGCTATGAGAGAGGATGTTAGTGGTGATGGATAGGAGGGGAAACGGTGTTTAGTCTGCAGAAAGGGAGGCTGAGGGGAGTCCTTCTTGTTCTCTACAACTTGCTGAAAAAAGGTTGGAGTGAGGTGGGGGTCAGTCTCTTCTCCCTAGTAACAAGTGATAATAGAAGAAATGGCCTCAAGTTATACCAGGGGAGATTTAGATTCGATAGTAGAAGAAACTTCTTTACTGAAAGGGTTCTCAGACACTGGAACAGGCTCCACAGGGAGGTGGTTGAATCTCCATTCCTGGAGATGTCTAAAAGACTCAGAGATGTGGTGCTGAGTGGCATGGTTTAGCATCAGCCTTGGTAGATTTAAGTAACAGTTGGGCTTGATGATCTGAAAGGTCTTTGGAAACGGAAGGGATTCTCTGAAACCCATTTAGGCATTTCATGTCTTTCACCTGAGCCCCAGCTCACTGGCAGGTAATGCAAAGGCTCTTACCTAAGCAGCTGCTAACAGGGAAGCATTTTTGTTGTGGCTTGGGCTTGCTCTCTACCTTTGTCACCTACAAGCTCGTTTGAAGGCTGCTGTCATTACAGGTGGGTGATGCTAACAATAAAAACCAACCAGCCAAAAGGAATGAGCTCCACTAGTGTCTAGTAAAGCTCACTAGCAGAGACTCTTTGCGCCAGGGTCTGAACCCTGGAATTCAGCTGTCAGCTGAGGTAGGGGCCTGTCCTCTCCTTCAAGCATCCCATTCCTGCCCCAAATTCAGATCTCCTACAGCAAAGCTGCACTCGGAGAAGGGGGCAAAGTTTGGCTTCTCCTTTCCCTTCAGCCAGAAATGATCCATCTCTCCATCCATCCTTCTGCATACACCTCCACATGATTCCACATGCTTTGTACATAGCCCGTTGTGCCTAAAGTATCCTCAGGAGGCCCAAATTTTGTCTTGGATGCCTAAATGCTTTGGAAAGAGGAGCTGAAATGGGTGTGCTCTTGGTAACCTAAGTGGCAGAGACAGCTTTAAATAGTGTTTCAGAGCCTACTCAAGCTTTAGCCAGGCAGCAGACGCAGACATGACATGCAGTAGATGAACAAAGAGGTTTCAAAACTTTATTTTCATGCACCTACTGACACAGGCAGAATTCGCATACAACCGAGTCAGCCATTCCTCATTTTCTCTCAGAAGTAGTCGAGAGGATCATCTCTGGTTTTGCCAGTCTGATAACTGACAAGGCTGGGACCTTGGTTCATGTGAGGAAGGCTCTCAAACACCCTCAGGTGGGAATAATCATCATCAGAATCTTGGACCTAGAAGCCAAAAGAGTGGGAAAGTGAGGATCATGGGTTCAAAGCAGGTTCACAGAAAAGGTTGCTCTTACATACTTGGAAGAATATCTTTGCTCAGACATTTAAGTGTTTCTACATTTTTACTTCAACAGCTTTCAACCCAAATCTGCATAGTGCCTGATGTCAGGAACTGTCTACATCCGTAGAAAAACTGTAATAAACAGCCTCAGACTTGAGGGAATGGAAAAGGAGCAGGATTGCTTGGGTGTGGGAGCACCAGGAGACACACCAGGAGACAAGTGTTGATGGTGTTGAATTTTGGTCAGCAAGGGCCCAGCACATCACCTTACAGCTTCTTGAGACACGCAGGATAGGAGATAGAGACAGTGAGTAAATGGAAATAACTCAGGGACAGGGCAAGATACCAAGGTAGTGTTAGCTCTAGAAGGAACAGAAAGATGCATTCAAAACTCATCTGTGGAATTGCTCCAAACACATCAGTGCCTGAACTGAGAGCATGACACATCGCTGTGCTTGTGCTTGGTGCCTGAGCGAGAGTAGCCAAAATAATTTTTTTAATAAACTCAAACCACCAGAAGGTTGCAACCATTCTCTGCTACACCATTTCCCTGCGCATCACATCCCTGAGTCTTTTAGACACCTCCGGGGACGGGGATTAAAGCACCTCCCGGGGGAGCCTATTCCAGTGTTTGGGAACCCTTGCAGTCAAGAAGTTTCTCCTACGATCCAGCCCAAACTACGTAAAGACTTGCCATGAAGTTGCACATCATTTCATACACGCACAGAGCTAAAGTCTCTGCGAGGGGTAGAGCATGAAGGGAAAGTTTAATGCCTTGGGCTCGAATGAGTTTCAACATGCTTTCTGATGGCTGCTACGTGGCACTGTGCTTGTCTTGCTCTGCATCACAGCTCAGCTGTAAGGCTGCTGGGAAAATATTAGTGATGTGTAAAATTCATACATATCAAAGAGTGACTCTTGTGACAAACCTCCTTCCAGTTAATGCTGAACTGAGCAACAGCTTCCTGTCACTTGGAAGACTGGGAAAGAAGAGAGAAACCATGCAGCCACAAAATAGCAGGGTGGAAGTGGCATCAAGGACCATCTGGTCCAGCCTCTGTCGGCAAAAGCACGCTCTAGACAAGGTGGTGCCGCACCCTGTCCAGCAGAAATGGCTTTTCTCCAAGTTTAGTAACACCTCTATCTTAATTTGTGAGTAGCCGGGTCGTGAGTCTTAGAACAAGTATTTTTTTTACGTTGCCTTGCACAGCAATAAGATGACATGAAGGGAAGAACTGCAACTGGCCATGACTTCTGGCTTTACTGCAGCCTTCATGGAGATTGTTCCTCTTCATTACTCAGTGCCTTGTCCACACAGCAAAAGCGCAGCTTCCAGGAGCAAAGGAAGCATGAACAGCATTCGCATCAGTAAGATTTTGACTAGCTATACGACAGGGAGTCTCTCAGTATTATCCTCTGGCAGCCACAGAGCAGGAAGAGCTCTTAAGGAAGGACCTGGGAAAGAAGGAAGTCTGGCAGTGTCTGCCCTTCCTCACATCAACTATGCATGAGAAGTGTGGAGCAGACGGTCATAACGTCTCTCTGCAGAACTACCACCCCTCTAACCCTAACCCTACCTCCCAGCTTCCTTTCATGGAAAGGATTCTGACCTCTGTCAGCAGTCAGCAGAGCATGTCCTACCAGTGAATCGTGATCAGTGTTCCCTGTGCAGCAGAAAGGGCATTTTGAAAACAGAGGAGGAGCTAGCAGGCCGGCTGTCCCCCCACAGCACCACACAGAACCAGGACATCGACATGCATGCTCACGTGCAGGACTGGTGAGCAGAGAATGAGAGGCTTGCACTGAGTTTCTTTTGGAATTGAACTCAGCTCTCTCTAAGCCTTCACCAGATCCTCAGGCTGACCTCAAATTCATTACCATAAACATAACTGAAGGACACAGACACAACAGGAAAGCTCCTTTGCCTTGAAGGGAAAAGGACACCAGAGTTATGACTAAATAATTTAAGCTGATAAGGCCATTGATACTCTTGCAGTGAGGTGATGCTAAGCCAGTTATCCTTGACCTCTGAAGTATCACAGTGCACGTTCTTTACATTTTAGAGAGTCACAGAATGGCAGGGGTTAGAAGGCACCTCTGAATATCATTTAACACATGCCCCTGCTGAAGCAGTTTCTCCTAGATCTCGTTGCACAGGAACACGTGCAGGTGGGTTTTGAAAGTCTCCGGAGAAGGAGATACCACAAGCTCTCTGGGCAACCTGCTGCAGTGCTCCTGCTCTCTCACAGGAAAGCTTTTCCGTATGTTTAAGTGAATCCCAGAATGTATCTGCTTGGAAGACCTCAGAGATCATCCAGTCTGACCTTTGACCCAACACTGAAGGGGCAACACTGAATCACGTCCCTAAGTGCCAGGTCCACCTGCTGCTTAAACACCTCCAGGGACGGTGACTCCACCACTGCCCTGGGCAGACCGTCCCCAATGTTTGATAACCCTTTCAGCGAAGAAATATTTCCTAATATCCAGCCCAAACCTCCCCAGCTGCAGCTTGTAACCATTTCCTCTAGTCCTGTACTTGCCACCAAGGAGAAGAGGCTGACCCCCTCCTTGCTCCAACCTCCCTATAGGTGACTGTGGAGAAACCTCCTGTGTTTGTGTTTGTGCCTGGAGCCACTTGTTCTGTCACTGTGCACCACTGAAAAGAGCCAGCCCAATCCTCTTGACCTCCCAGTCTGCTCTTCTCCTGGCTAATAAGCCCCAGGCCTTTCAGCCATTCCCTGTAAGAGAGAAGCTCCAGTCCTTTTAGCATCTGGGAGCCCAGAACTGGACACAATACTCCAGGTGTGGCCTCTCTAGGGCAGAGCAGCATGGGAGAAGAACCTCGCTCGACCTGCTCACTACGCTCTTCTTAATTTAGCCCAAAATGCCATTGGCCTTGTTGGCTGCAAAGGCAGGTTGCTGCCTCATGGGGACTTTGTTGTTCAACAGCACTTCTAGGTCCTTCTCCACAGAGCTGCTTTGCAGCAGGTCAAACTTCGAACATGTACTGGTTGGTGCAGGGGGCTGTTCCTCCCCAGGCGCAGGACTGCCCACTTACCCTTCCTTGTTGAACTTCATGAGGTTCCCCTCTGCCCAGGCCTCCAACCTGCCCAGCTCTTGCTGAATGGCAGCACAGACTGATGGAGTGTCAGTCACTCCTCCCACTTCTCTGGCATCAGCAAACTTGCTCTGGGTATGCTGTCCCTCCTGTGCTGCAGCAGTGCCAAGCAGAGGGATTTTATAAACATCTGGAGATCATGCTTAACTCTTTTAGGCACATCAGATGGTTTTCTAACACATTTGCTTCTCTTTCCTGCTATGAGCCTCTATGTAAGTCACCTACATTGTTCAACTACAAATACTTCCTCCTATAATATATACAAACCTTAATAAAGTAGTTGGTCCCAGCAACCACCTGAGTCCTATACTCTATGGCTTTGAAGGTGCCAAACGTCCTGTTTGCCATTCTTTCAAACTGGGGCTTCACCTGCAGAAAGAAAGGGGGGAAATGGTTCTTTGCTTCATATTTAGGATTTCTTTCACATCTACCACTCCCATTTCAGTTCTGTCAAAAAAACCCACGTCCTTAGATAATTAAACCCAGAACTCCCCACATAATTCCATTTACAGCAAGACCCCCAGCCTTGTGCCCAGCACTCTCCAGACTCTTGGAATTAGACATCACTGCTGATTTCCCCTTGCCCCAAAAGCTGTCAGGTTAAACTCTATCCTCCTCAGTACAGGGAAACTGCTACCCACTGCTCTCCTAATTCTTTGTCACAGTAGCCCTAGCAGGATCCACCCTACGCCAACCACACCGTTGGACAGCACAGTGGTGCAGCCAGCTCACTCCAGTTTTATCATCTCTCCTGACCTCTGACCACTAAGTCCCTTGTCTGTTATTGACTGACAGAGCCTTCAGTAAAATCAGGCGGGCAGATAGCTCCTTCATCCTCAGATGGAAAACCAGAGCATGCCTAAGTTCTTACCTAACAGCTCTTTAAACCCAAAGCATTCCTCAGTTTCAGGCAACTGCTGTAAAACAAGAAGACTGCAAAAGCAGCGTTCCCCCTGCTCACTAAGATAAGGCACACGTGTAAGTAAGTTATTAGGTAAGCCCAAGCACAGGTAGACCTTGTGTGTCCCACGTTCTGCAGATGTTCTTCACAACTTCACTCGGATCATATAAACTGCTCTTCTGTTTAGCAGACCACAAAATCCAAGAGAATTGCATCATGGCAGTGTGGACTGGATGATGAGGTAGTGAGGTGGATTGGGAATTGGTTGAAGGAAAGAGAGTTGTGGTGAATGGGATGGAGTCTAGTTTGAGGCTTGTGACTAGTGAGGTCCCATAGGGGTCAGTACTGGAACCAGTTCTGGTCAATGTATTCATCAATGACCTGGATGAGGGAACATAGTGCACTGTCAGCAAGTTTGCTGATGACACCAAATTGGGAGGAGTGGCTGCCACACCATAAGGCTGTGCTGCCATTCAGTGAGACTTGGACAGGCTGGAGGGTTGGGCAAGAAGAAATGTAATGAAATACAAAGGGTAGGTGTAGAGTCTTGCACCTGGGAAACAACAACCCCAGGTATCACTGTGTCTAGGAGCAATGAATACCAACAAAGAGGAAAGCAGGGAAGAATACCAGGAGGCCTGCCTGGCTGAGCAAGGAGCTCCTGGACACACTGTCACACAAAAAGAGAGTCCACAAGGAATGGAAGAAAGGACAGCTAGAATGAGGGGGACATAAGGAAGCTGACCAAACAGCCAGAGATCTGATTAGGAAGGCCAAGGCAGAGTTTGAATTGAATCTAACAAGGGAGGTCAAAGGGAACACCAAGAATTTCTACAGGTATATTAATGGTAAAAAGAATACTAGGAAGGGTGTGGGCACCTCAGAAAGGAAACAGGTGAATTGGTCAGAAGTGACATAGGAAAGGCTGATGTTCTCAACAACTTCTTTACCTCAGTCTTCACTGCAAAGGCCTCAAGCCACACTCCTAGAGTCATGGAAGATAATGGCAGGGACTGGAAGGAAGAGCTGCCCATCATAAGTGAAGATCAGGTTCGTGACCACCTGAAGAACCTGAAAGTGTTCACGTCCATGGGACCTGATGGGATACCCCCCCAAGTACTGAGGAAAGTGGCAGATGAGGTTGCTAAACCCCTCTCTATTATATTCCAAAAGTCCTGGCAGTCTGGTGAAGTCTCCACTGACTGGAAAAGGGGAAACATAACTCACATTTTCAAAAAGGGTAGGAAAGAGGATCCAGGGAACTACAGGCCAGTCAGTCTCACCTCTGTGCCTGGTAAGATCATGGAGCAGATCCTCCTGGAGGCACTACTGAGACAGGAAAACAGTGAAGAGGTGATTTGGTCCAATCAGCATGGCTTCACCAAGGGCAGATCCTGCCTAACAAACCTGGTGACCGTCTATGAACTAGTCACAATATGAATAGATGGGAAGTGAGCAACTGATGTCATTCACCTGGACATGAGCAAAGCCTTTGACACTGTCCTGCACCACATCCTGGTCTCCAAGCTGGTGAATTATGGGTTTGATGGGTGGACCACCAGATGGATAAAGAACTGGCTTGATGGCCACACCCAAAGAATGGCTGTCAATGG
>VWZI01015897.1:41292-138265 GCA_013396835.1 Psilopogon haemacephalus | reverse complement strand
ATGGCATCCAGAGGGACCTGGACAGGCTGCAGAGGTGGGCACAAGCCAACCTCATGAGGTTCAACATGGCCAAGTGCAAGGTCCTGCATCTGGGTCGAGGCAATCCCAAGCACAAATACAGGCTGGGCAGTGACTGGCTGGAGAGCAGCCCTGAGGAGAAGGACTTGGGGGTGCTGGTAGATGAGAAGCTCAACATGAGCCAGCAGTGTGCACTTGCAGCCCAAAAAGCCAACCAGATCCTGGGCTGTATCAGAATAAGTGTGGCCAGCACTTCACACAGGTTGAGGGAGGTGATTCTCCTCCTCTACTCCACCCTGGTGAGACCCCACCTGGAGAACTGCATCCAGTTCTAGAGCCCCTATTACAAGAGGGATGTGGACATGTGGGAGTGTGTCCAGAGAAGGGCCACAAGGATGATCAGAGGGCTGGAGCACCTCTGAGGACAGGCTGAAAGAGTTGGGGCTGTTCAGTCTGGAGAAAAGGAGGCTCCGAGGTGACCTTCTGGTGGCCTTCCAGTGTCTGAAGGGGGCCTACAAAAAAGCTGGGGAGGGACTTTTTAGGCTATCAGGCAGTGAGAGGAGTAGGGGGAATGGAGCACAGCTGGAGGTGGGGAGATTCAGACTGGACGTGAGGAGGAAGTTCTTCAGCATGAGAGTGGTGAGAGCCTGGAATGGGCTGCCCTGGGAGGTGGTTGGGGCCGCATCCCTGGGAGTGTTTAAGGCCAGGCTGGATGAGGCTCTGGCCAGTCTACTCTAGCATAGGGTGTCCCTATCCATGGCAGGTGGGTTAGAACTAGATGATCCTTGTGGTCCCTTCCAACCCTAACTGATTCTATGATTCTAAGTTATCCTGCCCCTCTACTCTGCCCTGGTGAGGCCACATCTGGAGTACTGTGTCCAGTTCTGGGGCCCCCAGTTCAAGAGGGACATAGAACTGCTTGACAGAGTCCAGCGCAGAGGCACATAGATGATTAAGGGAAGGGAGTAGAGTCTCCCTGTCTGGAGATATTCAAAACCTGCCTGGATGTGTTCCTGTGTGATCTCATACAGGTGATCCTGCTCTGGCAGGGGTTTGGACTAGATGATCTTTCAAGCTCCCTTCCAGCTCCTGACATTCTGTGATTAAAGGCTGACACGTTATCTGGCTGGACAGAGCATGACTGCACCAGGGCAAGGTTTTTCTCCACAAGGATAGTTTCCTTGGAGAACTTTAGCCAAGCTTCTGTGGTGGACTGTGAGCTTTGTCAAAGGAGAAAGGATCAAGAGGACCTCTCTCTCTTGCACTCAACACAAGGCAAAAATTTTAGCTGCAGAAAATAAAAGGCTACAACGATCCTTTCTTTTCATTTTCCTGAAGTTACTAAGAACGGAAGAACACCAGAATTCAGATCAGTCTCCTCCTGGAGGATCCAGCAGATAATCTGCAGATCTGCACTTCAGGCTCTGTATTTGCCCTGTCCTTTGTGAGCATGAGCACAGTCTGCAGTGAGTGTTCACGTTTTTCAAGTGCATGTTTGCTCTCTCTGCTTCGTCTCTGACACACACTGCAGTAGCAGGGGATCTTCTGCTCACCCTGAACGCAGCCTGCCATTAAAAGCACATCTCGGTATCTGGCGTGCTGCACTATCCTAGTTTCAGAGCCCCCAGCTGGCAGGAGACGGTGCCCTCCCTGCCTTACCTAAGAGGAAATAAGAATTGTAAGCAGAGGTGCCATAAGGCCCTTCCTTAGCGTCTCCCGCCCATAGGTAAAACGCTGCTCCTTCAGCTACTTGGGTCAGCTTAGTAGGAGCAGTGATAGTTCCGGAGGAATTCCCTTGGTGTTCCCCATGGAGCTGACTGCTTTCAGGAAATTCCCTCCCCTCTGCAAATCTCTTATCCCCACCCCGCAACGCATACTCCAACCCTGCCCCATGCCTACCTGCCCAATTAGAACTGTTCAATACTGCCCTACAAATGGCACAGATGATGCACCTACAATCTCAGAGAACAATGGAAGGAGTGGCTGGCCACAGTTTTTGCAAAGAAGGTGGCTTTATCTCAACACGAGGTGGACCAGGGAGTGTTTCTTTGAGGTTCACATCTCTCACAGTGAGTGTAAGAATGAGAACACCTCCCTGAGTGAGCCAGATCAGCATGGGGAGACTCAACACAAGGTCCTGCCCAACACAGGCAAAATTCTTTAGAGGACAGCAGGCTTGTGCCAGCTTCAACCCACTTCCCCCTCCCTGGTGGCTGAGGATGCCCAGCACCACGGCAGTGAACATATGACAGAGACCAGTAATGGAGATCATGTTGGATTCATGACTGAACTGTGTATTGCAATGGCCATATTTTGCGAAGAGTGGGAGACTCTGCCCAATCAGAAATCTCAGGTACCATCAAGTATCTTCACATAAGTAAACTCAGTATTAAACACTGCACCCTCCACATGGGGAGCAAAACCTGCTGAGAGATCTGAACTCTGGCCTCAGCACATGCAGCCTGTTTTACAGGTATTTTTCAGTGGCCCTGACCCTCTGGACACACAGTCCAGATAAAACTTAGTCTGGTTTCATCATCGCCTGCTATTAGCCTGCAAGCTTGAAGGAGATGACAAATGCCACTGGTGCAAACACTGTTCTCTGTGGCACAGCAAAAGAGAGAGCTGGGAGCCCAGCAAACACAGAAGTGAAAAACAGTGCAGTCCAACATATTCAGCTCCACTACTTCCTATTTCTGTTCCCTCAAGCATAAGTTACACCTTGTGCATTTGCCAAAGGTCCCCTCATCTTTCCAAACAGGGCGGTGAGGTGGGTGGGAATATGAGATGTTAAACATGAAAGGAGCTTTCCCATTTCATGCTGCTCTCCACCTGCCCCTCAGGAAGGAGCCAATATACACTAGTTTTAAAAGCTGCTGTACTTCTGGACATTAGAGGATCTGCAGAGGTGTTGTTTACACAGCTGCTTCCAGAAACAGGACAGCTGCTTGTAACCAGCCACCATGGTGACTGGACTCATCTTGCCTTCCTTGTGTCAAGCTCACCTTGTCCAGCTGGCTCACCAGCAGCCTCTGCAACACAGCTGTGACTCTAGAAAATACTTGATACCAGCAGAGAAAATGCTGTTTATTCACAGCCTTGTCCTGTATCCTTTTTCTAGTGCATACTCTCACAGTTTGTTCTCTCCAGCCTTCAGTGAGGAATTAATGCTGTTAGATATCTTCCCCTACACCACCTTTGACTTCAAACAAGTGACCTCAGTGCTAGCATAGTACAGCTGGCCTGTGCTGTATCTGCATATTAACTGGAAGAAGCCAGAGCTCGCCTTGGCTATGGACAAGGAACAGATAGAGAGGGAGGTGGTTCATCTCAGGCTTGCCAGTACTTTGCCTATTCAGAGTGCTGAGAAAGTACTGACTGGCAATTAAGGAGATTCCAATTTCAATGCCACCTTCTGGTCTAAACCAGGCTGGTCTCACAGCCTATATAGAATCATAGAATCATTTTGGTTGGGAAAGTCTAATGTCCTTGAATCCAACCATTATCCAACTCTACAAAGTCTGGTGCTAAACCATGGCCCTCAGCACCACATCTCTGCATCTTTGAAACATCTTCAGAGATGGGGATTCAGCCACCTCCTTGGACAGGTTGCTACTGTAAAGATTCTCAAAGGCTGGAAAGACATTGCTTCTGATATCCAACCTAAACCTCCCCTGGTGCAACCAGAGGGCATTTGCCCTTATCCTATCACTTGTTACTAGAGAGGAGACCAACATCCACCTCATTACAACCTCCTTTCAGGGAATTGTAGAGAGCAAGGTGGTCTCCTCCCCTCAGCCTCCTTTTCTGCATGCTAAACAACTTCAGTTCCCTCAGCTGCTGCTTCTTCTCCAGAGCCTCCACCAGCTTCACCGCCCTTCTTTGGACCTTTCCCAGCACCCCAATGTTTTTCCTGTAGCAAGCGTCCCAAAACAGAACCCATTACTAAAGGCGCAGCCTTACTTGTGCTGAGTACAACGGGACATAAGCTTCAAGACTCAGCCCTTTGCACACAGACTTCGTCCTTATACAGACCACAACTCACCTGGTCAACAATATGCTGGACTTCTGGAGTGGCAGGCTTGGTCTCAGATAAGCCTCCTGGCATCATAGTGACAGGTAACTTCTCTGAAATGAAGGGTAGTTAGGTAGAGGGAAGTTAAGCGCGGTGTGAGTAGAGTCACCAGGCGTCTTCTATATATACACAGATATGTGTCATGCAGTCATATGACCTGTAACATAGGGAGCCTACCATTACTGACATGGAGGAGGAGAGGAATGGAAGATGTTGGGAAAATTCAAAGTGAAGCACTGCTAACATTAACACTAAATGTCAAAAGCACTTTAAAATCTTCTGTGTGTATAGTCTCCCCATCAGTAAGAAAAGTGAAGAACAGCCTTCAGTCACCCACATCTTAAGGCAGTTGGTTTGGGCCGAAACCAGAACCTCTTGCCTCTCCACCCATGTGCAGATGACTAGTCTGTGCACTCAGCAAATAGATCAAAATCACACCCAGTATTTCCCAACACCACTCAAGATCAGGACAAAGCCTGTAGCAATTTTGTTAGTGAAGTTCCTATTCAACATTGAAGTTTCATTGTCTCAATACCCTGACAAGCGGGAAATTGGGCAAGCTGCAGAGTACTTTACTTCCCTCTTCCTGACTGGAATGGTGCCAAGGTAAACAGCAGAACCACAAGGGGAGCAGAAAATTGAAATCCTATGTTCAGTAAAGTACTGCAAATTTCTGTTTCGTACCCATCAGTCCTAGAGCTGAATTCAGGTAATCGTTAACAACACCTGTTGTACCACTTATATTTTTATGGAAACTCCAGCATCGACTTCCTGGAAGATGCAATCCCTCTCCCCACAGCAGTTGTGCGTGCACCATAGCTGCTCTCATTACAAGGTACTTTTATTTCATACACTGCTGGAATATGTAACATGCAGAATATATAGCAAGAAGTATTTATTCTGCAGTTACAGTCACAGCCATAGTCATATTCATGGCCGTATATGGAAGTGACAAAACTCAAAGCACATTTCAACCTACCAAGGAAAAGCTGGCAACTGCAAGCAGCCCAACCTGGCAAAGAAGAGCCAACATCTCCAGACCACAGGAAAACTGCTGCCTTTTGGTATTCTTGCCATCCTCCTCTCCAGCAAATGGGATGAATGCTGTCCCAGAGCTAAGAGTAGAGAAACTGGAATACACCAGGCAATGCTTACTGCCCAGGAGCAGGTACAAGGGGGTGGGTGAAATGAGAGCACGTACTGCACACAGACAGTGGGCATGTCTGCTGGAATCAGCGTTAGGGCATTTGCTGGAAACCAGCCTCTCCATGGCCTCAGCAATGCAACACAGGTTTGCTGGTGTCCTAAACAGCCTACTGATCCCTCCCATGGATGAGTGGTGCAGGAGTCTGTAAAAAAGTACTTTGTATCTAACTTCAAGGCCTGTGCTTGGGACAATGGATGCAAGAGTGAGAATCTGGTGCTGTAAGGGTCCTAAACTCAGCAGCCAGGGTAACAACATGTTCCCAATGAAGATGTTGCAGGAATTCCCAGACTTGAGCAGCAGTGTTACGGGAGCAAACAAAAAACATCTGAGGAAAAACAGTTGTCCTGAGATACCACCTTTATTAACAAAATGTTCCCAGTTCTTACGAATGAAGGGAAAGTTAAAATTGGAAGCCTAAAATTTTTTCTAAACCAAGCAATCCAGGTGAGGAGTTCCTCACATTTCAACTCGGGGAGTTAAGAACAATTGAAGCTGATAAGCTCAAAGTCCATCTTTTGCATAAGGCCCTGAGTCAAATGCTGATCATCTTCCATCAGGTGATTCATGGACAGCTAAGATAACTAACTGGAAAAGCAACTTCACCTTACTGAGGCCAGAAGCCACAGAATACATGCAACAACATGCAGCACCAATGCTAAACCAGGATATTTAATAACCTTCTCCACTCACCAAGATACACTAATGCCCTTGGGATGTGTTAAGATCCCCAAGGCAGCACTAGATCTCTGGAGAATTTGTGATTCTGATTATTAAAATACACCAAGCAAAAAGAGCAGGAGGGTTAATTTCTAATCTTGGGAAAACACTAGGAGTGAAACTAAAGGCATTAATGGTGCATGGTGATCCTTCCCTGGACTCCATGTCTCTGGCTTTTCTGTATTGCTTTTTTTAAACTTCAAAGCATGAGAACTTTTTTTTCACAGAATGCAGTTGTACAGAAAGGACACTACTTTCTTTCTATAGGGGTGCTAATAACTGCCCCAAAATCCGGTGATATTTGTAAGACTGTAGTACTCATCTCACACACAGTTCATGAAGTCATTTAGATGTTCCACAGACCTGATGTTCCACAGATCTGCTCTCAGTGATGACCAGTGGTAATGGACTGTCCTAGACTGCTCTCACCTACACCCCTCTGCTTTAAGCTTTGGACACAATGAAACAGCATTTGGAACGTTGCCTTCAGAAGCACAGCCAGCCCCTATTGTACCTGCTGCACAACACTGACAACCTAGTGAGTGTTTCTGCTTTAGTATCTGCGACATGTTAGATTCACAGAATGGTTTAGGTCACAGGGGACATTAAAGATCACCTAGTTCCAACTCCCTTCCACTAGACCAGGTTGATCAAGACCTCATCCAGCCTGGCCTTCAATAACCCAAGGAGGAGACATTCATGACCTCCCTGGTCAACCTGTTCCAGTGTATCACCACCCTCACTGTAAAGAATCACTTCCTAGTGTCTACTCTAAATTAGTGATACTAGATACCACTCCAGACTGTGCTTACCATTTGCACAGATGGCAACTTCTCTCCACATAACTGCTGCTGTTAACTTGGAGAATGGCACTAGCAATCTTCACAGTTTCAAACCTGAGCAACATCTTCCACTATGCACTATTCCAATAAGGAAGAAATAAATCTTTAGAAGCTTGCAGACCACTACTTTCTGGCCCTGTATAAGTAATTTCAAGAAGTAGAAGCTATAATTAAGAAAAACTTCAGTCTAGTAACAAAAAAAGTGAACAAATCCAGAATAGAAACAACCCACACAGTTAAGTATTTTTGAGTATTTTAAACCAAAAATGAAGCCACCTCTGTAACCATGATTGTGAAAGCTAAGTCAGTAGGTCAGCCCAGTTTCACATGAGAACACAGCTGTAGTTGTGACTGGACAAAATGGCACAAGGTCTGCACCATTTTATCAGCTGCTAAAGGAACACAGCCTTGTATCTATCAGCTGAAGATCTACTTTTCATCATCACAGGTACAATAGCCTTGACTTTGATTGAGCAGGTGTGCAAAAAAAGGTTTCCTTTCCTGCTACCCACTTTGATTTTAAAAGACTTCTGACCCTGTACATCAGCTTAGATGAAGAGAAATATAAAGTTTTGTCCTTAAAAAAATCTTGTGAAGAGATTCACAGATTGCATTGAGTTGGAAGGGACCCTCGAAGGTCACCTTGTCCAACCCCCCTGCAGTGTGCAGGGACACCTCCAACTAGATCAGGCTTCTCAGGGTTGCATCAAGTCTGATCTTGAATGGCTCCAGGAAAAGGCCTCAGCCATATCCCTGGGCAACCTGTTCCAGTATGTTACCACTCTTATTGTAAAGAGTTACGTCCAACCTAAACTTGCCCTACTCCAGTGTAAAACCATAGGCCCTCACCCTACCACTACAAACCCTTCTAAACAGTCCTTCCCCAGCCTTCCTGTATGTCCCCTATTGCAATGTAGCCACAAGGTCTCCCCAGAGCCTTCTCTTCTCCAGGCTGAACAGCCCCAATTCTTATTTTGTACAAGAGTTGCTCCAGCCCCCGATCATCTTTGTGGCCCTCCTCTGGACCTGCTCTAGTAGGTCCATGCCTCACTTGGGCTGAGGCTTCCAGAGCTGTACACAATGCTCCAAGTGAAATCTCACCAGAGCAGAGCAGCAAAATCACCTCTTTCAATCTGCTGGCCACACCCATTTCATCAGTCTTGTGTGCCTATATACTGCAGAAGTCAACAACACAGAGTACCAGACAATACACAGCTCTGGAGGCGTTCAAGGCCATGTTAGATGAGGCCTTGAGTGACCTGTTCTAGTCCGAAGTGTCCCTGCCTATGGCAGGGGGTTGAAACTGGATGATCTTTGAGGTCCCTTCCAGCCTAAACCATTCTATGATTCTAGAAAGCACGTGGAAATAACCACATGCTTGAGAGGATTTTCCAAGCAAGTGGGATCTGCCTTTCAAGCAGTGGGAAAGCCTCAGCAGAGTGGCAAGCCACTTGTTGGAGACCTAGACTCAGGGTAAGATCATCAGTTGGATGAAATTCTGGTATTTGTGGGGTCCATTATTTAATTCACATATGACAGCAAGTAACCTAGTAATTTTGTGACTGCCTTGATGGAAAAGTTGAAGCATGACTCAACTGCAGTCTAAGCGTGATCCCAGAATGGAGAGGGGTCACCAAATGGAGATTTAACTTGCCTTTGTCTAGTACAGCCCATTGCTCACCTCAATGCCATTTACATACCATCACTCCAATCACAGACAGATCACAAGTAATTAAAGAGTAGCAAAGACATTTTCTCCTTCCCAGTGCCCCAAAGCATGACATGCAATTTCAGTTACTCACCTTCATGTTCCACTATGTTCAACAGCAAGAGTCAAACAGCCTCTGATCCATGTGATTTGTCTGTGCTCAGAGAAAACTAAGCAAGAGTAATTCAACTTCTTAATGCAACCAACCCTCTGTATACACCCAAAGAAGAGATGTTTGGGATTTAGAAGTCTTCTTATGGGGTCAGAAGGTTTTCCTATACAGGTTTGTATACACCTGCTTATTTGGCCTTACATGCAAATGAAAAATAGTGCTGTTTGGGTTGGAAGGATTCTTGTAACAATTTTTTTTCATAACAAATGCAAAGCCGGGCTGCTGCAAAAATAACACCCAAACCCAATCTGCATATGTGTCACATCCATTGCTACAGGTCATTCTTCACAGCATCTGCTTAAGTGAAGAAGTTTTCTTGCAGCAGCTGAGCAAACATCTGGATAGATAAAGGAGGAGAGTTATTAATTCTCATTACAGTCTCTACTTTCTACAGAAATACCATACACACTTAAATTTCAAGAGTATTGACACCAACTCTACACACACTGGCAGAAGCTTCTACTATACAATAGCATAAAAAGAGGATTTCTCCCTACAGATGCACACCCAAACCCTAGAGAGAACAAGTACTTTAGACACTTATATTAGAGAGGTCAGGATTAGAGTACCAACTTCGAAAGCAAAATTAACTATTCTCATTAAGGGATCACTTCCTGTGGAAATTAGGTTACTGGCAACTGAGCCCAAAGTTCTGAGCAGGATTTGCTTTCCATTATGAGCATAAACAATTATAAGAATTCAACAGTTGAAGAAAAAACATGTTCTCTGCTCTTAGAGTTGCAGCTAAACAATGAGAACAATCAAAGAGACAAGAGCTCCAACTAAAGTTCTGCTTAGAGCAGTTGCAATAACTTGAAGAAAAGAAAAAGGTTTAAATGTTAGGATTTACATCCCTCACAAACATTTTTTTTGAGTGAGGCAAAAATAAGTGTGACTAAGTGATTCTGTTGAGTTTATAGCTATAAACCAGAGGATGCTGCACAGATTTTTGCCAGCTTCCAGTTACATTCCTTCTCCTACTTCTCATGCCCTACGTAAACACAGCTTATCTGTGGGATCTGAGACTATAGATTCAATTTCACAGCTGTTACTGAATTCCAAAGTATTTGCAGGATGTATCTTTAAGGCTCTGTTCAAGTTCAATGGTTCTTAGAGAGTAAATTTTAAGACTTATTAAAGTTTTAAGAGTATTACTGAGCAATAAAACCAGCTGGCAACAAAGCAGACACTGTCATTTGACTATAAGCCAATTAAGAGTTTGCAAAAAATAAAGGTGTAATTACAGCAATTCTGCTTTCCTCATATTTAACCACTTTTAAACGCTCTGCTACTGCAGAGGTGTTGCATTAAAGCTTTCTAAGTACAACACTAGGGCCAGAATCAACAGGATCAGGTATAAACAGCTGCTTTCTGCCTATAGAATTAATCTTTAAAGTTCAGGAGAGACAAACAGGGTCACTGGATAGTTAACAGTCTCATTCCCAAATGAGATATATCTTGGTTATTTAGAGGAAGAAAAGAAATCTACCATTTGGTTAATACAGACCAAAGGACAGCATGCAACAGATTTTACCTGTGGGAATGACAGCAAATCTGCACCCACATGCAACCCTGAACCAATGCTGCTCATGCTGAGTAGTTCAGAACAATGCTGCTAGCTTCTGACTTACAGGGATGTTGAATTATACTTGCAATTTTGATTTCTTTTCAGATATTAGGTCATTATCTACACAAACATACCATGTTCACTGATAGTTTAGGAAGCTAGTTAGTAGTTCAAGGAGAGCCTTGTCCTCCCTGCTCATAGCTGGTTTTTACTGTTTCTTCCCCTGCAGGACCTGCTGTACAAGTTGAAGAAAGATGCCAGTTTCACATTCCATTTGAAAATTATTTTAATACTATAAAACTCATTTGTTCACGTAGTTTGTACAAAAGATGAGTTGTTTTCTCTTGATTACAGGAAAATCATTTCAAACTTGAGGTTTCAGCTAAGTAGGTCCAAAACAAAACAAGACTGGGTTCTACTGGTTCTGGAAGGTCCCAATACAGCTCACCCAAGACCTCTTTCCAGTTTGGCTCTCACAGTTATGGACCACCATGATGGAAAACACCCCGTATCATTGACTCTTCGGAGGCTTGTAGTGAATTCGGCAACGCTCATTAAATACCTGAGACACCAAAACAGAAGAGCAAAACTGGATCAGCCTCCACCTAGGAGAAGAGCAGAACTTCAGAGCTAGTTCAGGCAACTATCTCTTCATGTAGCACCCATCTCAACCTGCCCAGCCTTGCTGTACCAATAAATAGTACTTACCAAAGTACCTGTCTCCATTCAACGTCCTTCCTGGTTTTCCTAGTGAATCCAAAGACTAAAGCCTGACACTGGGTGACTACACATCACTAAGAGTTCTCCCTCAGATAAGGCAGCTCATAATCCTGGTAGTCTGTCATCATCATAGATGCTGATGCCTTTCTTTTTTTTTAATAAATGGGGAGGGAAATTATCAGTGAAAGGCTCCTGTCCTGTTAAAAACAATCTGGCATTCAAATTTGGACACTGTATTCTTCTCTTTCCCGAGCAAATGCATTTGACACTGTTTTGACAGCTACAAAGAGGTGCCAGGGCTCTTGGAAGCTGTGTTCTCGCTTTTCAATTCTCTGACCACAGGTGCAGATTCTGCCAGAGCTCCTGCTGCAAAGGGCACACTGCTCTTGCCTCACTTCCCTCTGGCACCCACTCTGGGTAAAATTTAGCACATGCAACTCGAGGCTGAAGCAGGCTGGGGCCATTGCTACGTGAAAGACACTGCAGTGCTGAAGTGGGTCCAGAGAAGGGCAAAAAAGCTGGTGAACGGTCTGGAGAAAAGGTGATGTGAGGAGGAGCAGCCGAGGGAACTGGGGTAGTTTAGCCTGGAGAAAAAGAGGCTGAGGGGAGACCCTCTCACTCTCTAGAACTACTTGAAAGGAGGTTGGGGCCAGGTGTGGGGGGGTTGATCTCTTCTGCCTAGTAACAATTGACAGGACAAGAGGAAACAGCCTCAAGTTACACCAGAGGAGTTTTAGGTTGGATATTAGAAGAAATATTCACTGAAATCCCAAGGAGGTGGTTAAAGCCCCATCCCTGAAGGTGTTTAGAAGACACAGAAGACACTGAGGGATATGGCTTTAGTATCAGACTTTGCAGAGTTAGATGATGATTTGACCCAATGGTCTCAGAGGTCTTTTCCAACTGAAACAATTGTATGACTCTATGACTGCTTACCCTAAGGAGGGTGAATAACAGTTAGGCAGTCTGAATCAAAAGCACAACATGCAGGGTCACATCAAAATTACAAGTGGTTTCTTCAAGCTACTTAACGTTTTGGCTCCTAATTCTGTCCTGAAGAGCAGCATGAGCACCACCTAGCACCAAGCTGAGGCAGTGCCAGTTATGAGTTTAAGAGCAGGTTCTGCCAAGCTGTCCAGAGCCTTTTCAGATTCAAGTGCCTGTCATCTTCAGCACGCCAAGTTTCACAAACTCACCCACTGGCTGCACATGCAGGTGAATGGTCTTGTAGTTTTGGGGAAGTTATGCATTATCTTTTACATAAACATGTTCATTTAAACAATACGGTCCTCGGATCTTCCACAGCTTACTTAGGTTCAGAACCTATGGCAACTTCAGAGAAAACAGTGTCTGCAGCATGTTTTAGCATTGCCTCTTAACAATTTTTGAGTAATCTTCAACTCTTTTTCAGATTTAATTTACTTTAAGAAAGACACCTATTAGAAAGTTCTTCATATAGCAGAATACAGATGTTGTGATAGTTTCAATCTCACAAAGACAGCCTGTCCCACATCATCACCCCTCCACACGCAATGGGCACCTCTGAAACAGAGTTAAGAGTATGTAAAGGTCTGACAGCAGGTTCAATGAAAGTGTAGTAATAAAGAACCAAAGAATCCTCAAAAGGATTTAACTACTAAACAAACTGCACCATTTTTGTCAAAGACATTTTAAGAGGACGTATCACAGAATGGTCAAAGAATCACAGACTGGTAGGGGTTGGAAGGGACCTCCAGAGATCATCTAGTCCAAGCCCACTGCTAAAGCAGGGTCTCCCAGAGCAGGCTGCACATGAACATGTCCAGGTGGGTTTTGAAAGACTCCATAGAAGGAGACTGCGCAACCTCTCTGGGTGGCCTGTTCCAGTGCTCTGCCACCCTCACAGGAAAGAAGGTTTTTCTTTAAGTGAAACCTTCTGTTCTCTGGCTTGTTTCCATTGCTCCTTATCCTATCACTGGGCACCACTGAAATGAGCCCAACCCCATTCTCTTGACTTCCACTCTTTTGGGCTCTTTGAACCGAAGAGCACAAAACTGGACCCAGTGTTGCAAGTGTGGCCTCCCTAGAGCAGAGCAGAGTGAGAGAACAACCTCCTTCAACATGCTGGCTGCCCTTCTTTCAATTCTATGATTCTAACTCTGAGCTTCAGAATGAAGATGAAGGTGGGGGCTGTTTCCCTCTAGCAGAGTTGTCATAAATTGTTTGCCACTGGTGACCTGAAGCATGCTGTTAAGGCATAGCCTTACTTAGTCATATCAGTTGGTTTACAATTAATTAAGCTTGAGCACATGATTTGCTCTTTCAGACAGCAGTCGATGTAGTTCTGAAAAGTGACAATAAACAATGATGCCAGATGTGAAATGCTGCAGTGACAGAATTGCAGTCACCTCAGAATTCAAGCTTGGTGTTAACATCACTGTTTAACAAGACATCCACCTGGGCCCATTAATCCACAGGGTGATCTGCCTTCGTTTGACTCAGGAGAACAATTAAAAGCCTTCTCTTGGCATCAAGGAGCATCAGACCCAGCCTGCAGAAGCTCCACTAAGAAAAGGTTCAAATTCTACAGTCTCTCAACTACCTCTGTCCTCTGCTGAGAACTGTGATCAGTACCAAACAGCCAGACCTGAAAGACTTATCGTTATGTCATTAGAGGAACAGCAAAGCTTTTTAAGACAGGGATACCACAGAAATGTCCTTAGACACAAGGAGGAAGGGATCCACGCAGGAAGGACTTCGTCTCCCCTATATCAGGCACTCTCCTTTCCTTTGCAGTACAACTGAACAGCTGTGATCTTTGCATCCAGAACAGGAAAGATGAGCAACCCAAAACATTTCACCCAGCATCAGGTTGGAAATGACACTCAAAAGTCATCTTATCCAACCTCCCTGCAGTGAGCAGGGACACCTCCAACTATATCAGGGCCACATCAAGTCTGACCTTCAGTGTCTACAGAGATGGAGCCTATTACCATCACCTGGTTTCTAGTTAATCTGCCTCATCAGGCACCAGTGCTACACTTCCAGCACAGAACTGTTGGGACAGAACATTGTGGCTATGTTAAGTGAGTACCTTCCAGCTTCTGTCGTTTACCACTTCTTCGACATTCAGCTCCGACTGCATCAATTTTAACTGCAGAAAGCAACAGATAAAGAGGTTATTGGCAAACAGGCATCTCTGCAGCCTTCAGTATCTACTATCCCTGCATTCTTCTGGATCATAACCCTGGTACCAGGTGATGGTTCACCTTTGAGAGTGCAAACTGAAGAGCATGATGTGCAATCAGCTTGAAAGCCTGCACATTCCCTACAGCAAATAATCAGGGCAGACCCAAGTTTGCAAGGGAATGGTGAAGGCAGACTCACAATGCAAGCCTAGCAGTAGGTGCTCCTGATTACCAATGGCCTCAAGCTACAACCACAGGAAGTTTAGGTTGGATATTAGGAAAAACTTTATCACTGAAACAGTTTATTCTGGGGGTGTTTAAAAGATTCAGAGGTGTGGTGCTGAGGGATATTGTTTAGCACCAGACTTGGTAGAGTTAGATAATCGTTGGACTTGGTGATCTTAAAGGTTCTTTTCCAATCAAAACAGTTTGATGATGCTAATGCTGCATTCTTAAATACTGCCTATCAAGGTTTGCTAGCAATTAACTGATTACCATTAATGGCTTCACAGGGAAAAATAACTGCACCTAATCCCAGCACTCAGTACAGGAAAAGCCAGCGCTAGGGTTAACTGCAGCCTTGAGTTGTCATTCTTCCACATGTGCATTGTTAGAGTCATACATGGGGCTGGCAGCACAGCTAGGACCTAACACAGCTCTCAGATTCTGGATTTAGAATTGAGATCATAAAGAGATCCTCTTCACTTTGTCTGATGTCTACTCTGACTACTGACCAAAAAAGGGTCTAGGAGAACAGACCACACGTTTGTGCTATCCAGACCACTTAACATCTTCTATCATCACAGAAGGACAGATCAGACAAATGGAAAAGCTGAGGCAAGAACTACCACAATCCACAGCTCTTGAGCACTTGCTTGACCCATTAGAAATAGAAGAATTGTTTTGCTAAAAATTCAAGAGGCAAGTGTGGTTGCTGTGTTCAGGTGGCCTGCTGTAATTTGACCCTGTCACAAGGCTCTGGAGCAACATTAGGAGATGCTAGAACTATGTGCCATTTTTGCCCATATTTAGGATGCATTTTTGTGGTTGAAGGCTTTAACACAACTGACTACAGATCACAGTTTATCCATTTTAAATATATGGTTCCAGAACTGGCAAAAAAGTGCAAGCCAGGAGAGTAATCTCACCAAAAATCTTCAAGATGTCCAGACACACACCTCTAATACAGATATTGGATGGACTTTTCCCTACTCATAAAGATTTCAAACTGTTAGATATTACAACCCAGCATCCACAAAGTGACTAGATGACCAGGATTAATCTCTATAAAATACTCACTGAGAAGATAATCAGCAGTTACAGAACCACAGAATGGTACGGGTTGGAAGGGACCTCTGGAAATCATCTAGTCCAACCCTCCTGTTAAAGCAGGTTCACCTAGAGTAAATCACATAGGAATACATCCAAGTGGGTTTTGAATGTCTTTTGAGAAGGAGGTTGCATAACTCCTCTGGGAAGCCTATTCCATCGTGCATGTAAGGTTTTCCTTACGTTTAAGTGAAACCTCCTGTGTTCTGATTTGTGCCTGTTGCCCCTTATCCTATCACTGGGCACCACTGAAAAGATCCTGGCCCCATGTTCTTGACCTCCACCCTTCAGACACCTATGAACATTGAAAAGATCCCCTCTGAGTCTTTCCTGTAGTTTCCTGTTCTTTCCAGAACTGGGCCTTGTATTATAGATGTGGCCTCACCAGCAGGGTAGAGTGGGATAAGAACCTCCCTTGACCTGCTGAACGTGCCCCTGAACACCTTTGACCTTTTTGGCCACAAGGGCACATTGCTGGCTTACAGGGAACTTGCTGTCCACCAGCACTCCCAGCTCCTTCTTCACAGAGATGCTCTCCATCAGCACATCTTCCAACCTGAAGTGAAGCAGGGGATTATTCTTCCCCAGCTACAAGACTCTACACTTGCCCTTGTACTTTTGGCCAACTCTCCAGCCTGTACAGGTCTCACTGAATGGCAGTATGGCTTGACTGGGTTTCAGCCACTTCTTCCAGTTTTGTACCATCAGCAAACCTGCCTTGAATACACTCTGGCCCTTCATCCAGGTCATTGATGAAGATATTTAAAAAGATAAACCCAGTATTGACTTCTGGGGAATACCACTAGCTATAGGCCTCCAACTAGACCCTTCCACACTTACCACTAGACTCTGGGGTCTCTCCTTCAGCCAATTCTCAATCCACCTCACTGTCCACTCATGTAATCTACACTTACTAAGCTTACCTATGAGAATGCCATGGGAGACAGTGTCAAAAGACTTGGCAAGGTCAAGGCAGGCAACATTAATTACTCTCTCCTCATCTGTCCAGCTGGTCACACCATTATAGAAGGCTACTGAATTGGTCAAGCATGATTTTCTCTTTGTGAATCTACATTGACTACTTCTGATAGTTTGAAGAATGGATGGATTATGTGATTAGTTTTACAGCCATCTGAACTGTCATATTAATTGCTTTTGCCACCAAGCCTTAGCAAAAAGCACTATTTCAGCCTTTCCTCAGAACTGCAGTAATGAACAGTAGCATAATGTCAAACAACAAAGTGTAGTTTGTTGTTTTGCAAACTCACTCTGACATTTTAACAAGCTTGATAAAGCTAATAATCATTATGCTGGTTTAGATTTCCAAGATGGTAACAAATGAATACAATGATCAAAAGGCATTTTAATATAAATAGATTAAAGGAACTGGCTGCTAGACTGACACTACTCCAAGTTTTCTTATTCAGTGACCCAGAAGTACTAATTTTGGCTAAAGTCCTCCAATTTGTAGCATTTAGCAGGATAACAAAAATCACAAATGACAAAATAGATCTGTATTGCAAACGAGTGAATATACATTTGACATGTACCTTAAATGTTGGATGTGTTCTGTCAAAACAATGTATTTCAGTTGTAGAAAAAAATGCAAGCAAACCCCAACAAGCAGGAGACGACACCTCATAAATTTCAAGTGCAAATCTGAGGTCATCTCATTAACAGTTGTCTAGGATGTTTCCAAACCATGGATTTATTTAAACCTTTAAAATCATCTCATTATTAAATATTATCATGGATCATTACCATTATATTGATCCTCTTCATGTATTCAATGACTGATTTTTGGCTCAGTAACTAAACAATTGAAAAAATTGGCTCTGCAAACAAAACATTTAGAAAATAATAAACTACCACTCCAGTTTTCCAAACTAAGACGGATGCATGTTCCTTAAATGAGGCATTAAGAATACCATCACGCTCCTGGTTCTTTAAATCTGAGCCCAAGACAGATCATTTCTTTGAAATGCATAGAAATAAACAGTTCACTCACTCGGTGCCTGGGGAAAAAAAAAAAATCAGATGCTTGAGCTCAAATCATCCCCCCAGGAACTGCATCATCATCCAACCACTCTTTGAAACAGGGGCTACAACAGGCTCCTCTTGAAAGCATTGGTATGACTATCAGCAGGATGGAGCTAGACTCTTCTCAGTGGTGTCCAGTGACAGCATAAGGGGCCATGGACACAAACTGAAACACAGGAGGTTTCACATAAATACTGGTAAATATTTCCTTTGAAGGTGGCAGAGCCTTAGAACAGTCTGCTCAGAGAGGCTGTAGACTCTCGCTCTGGAGGCATTCCAAACTTGCCTGAACGTCTTCCTGTGCGATTTAGTCTAGGTGATCCTGCCTTAGCAACAGGGTTGGACCAGACGATCTTCAGAGGTCCCTTCCAATCTCTACCATTCTGTGATTCTGAGAAGTGAATTCTGAGATAGTCCAGCCCTGCAAATGCAAAATTTCAAGACCCATCTCTTTGAGTCTTACAGTACTGCAGCAGGCAAAACAGCACCCAGGATATAGGGCCATATCCACATATGTATGTGATGATGGGATTTCTGGCTTTTACAAGAGCAATGCTCTGGAAACTCAAAACTGCCATTTTTAAAACCTTAGTTAAGGCAGTTCTCAACAGAGGAAGGCTCATGGAACTGCTGAATATGACAGACACACCTAGTTGGTATATGCAAAAAAGCTCTAAGCAAGCACTCTTATTTGGTATGTGCTGCAAGCATATGATATGGAAGAAATTCAAAGTGACCACAAGACATGCAGAACAGGTCTGGAAGAGAAATGAATGGAACAGTTCACATCCCTGCTCACCTCCACTCCTGAAGCTACACATGCAGTGCCCTTTGCCCTACAAAGGCAGCCCTGGAACTTCTCCACTTCTGACACTCCTGTCTAGACCACTCTGTTCACCTCTGATGAAGTGCCCTTTCTGTGCAAAGGCCAGAAGGCTGAGAGGGCATCTGTATATTAGAATTCCTTAGGCAAATCCAGAACTTTATCTCACACTATCACAAGGTACTAAACATTTATCTGAGGCACACTAAATAATAAAAAAGTTGATTACATGGAACTCAAGATTCCCTGGCAGCTTCTTGTAGAGGACAAATGCTCCAACTCACACACTGAATAAGAGTGATGCTTCTCAGGGTAACAATGGAAAGTGACTGTATTAAGGCCTTACAACTATTATGTGCAACAGATGGGCACAAAAGCCCTATCTAATTATTTGACAGTGTTTCCATATTGGCACCCGCATTTGCTGCTTGCACATACACTAGTTTTGCAACATCTCAGAACAGCAAAATGAACCTTCAGGCCTTCTAAAGGGACCAAGCTAGCCCTAGATGAGTAGTATGGTAAATGGTGTTAGTGAAGACTAGAGTCCACCATGGGGAAGTACACATTTTTACACAGTATTTGTGTAGTAGGACCTATTAAGAAATGCTTTACTTGCAGGATAAAAACAGCTTTCTCCTGAGGAGCTGGGGAAATGGGTCTCACCAACAGACACCAAGAACCTCAGAGAAGATTGATTAGTCAGGATCCACCTCAAGTTCTCTTCATCGCACTAGTCTTTCCGTTTGGGAAAAATACACTCTTGGTCCTCTTTTAGTGAGCTCTACAAAGCCCCACCACTAACCTTTGTTTGCTCTTTCCTGAGTTGCTTTAATAATGCTACATCATCCTGCGCCTTTTCTCTCTCTTCTCTGAGAGTCTTCACTACACTGGATGTCTGAGCAATGCAGTTTTTGATGATTCTCTCTCTGCTGGTGTGAGCATCCATCAACTAAGTGGGGAGAGAAAGAAAAGTCATAACTCAGCAGAGAATACAAACCTTCAAGTTAGAAGTTAAAAGTGAGACTTTCTGAGACTTTCTGCCTATAGAAATTCTGCTGATTCCATAATCCACATGTTAGAAGCAACACCTGCTTTGAACCACAGATATCAACCTGATCAAAAGTCAAAGGCTCAAAGAAAACATGTTAGCACCCATTTTTAAAAGCAAAAAGTGGACTTGGCTAACACCATCCACTGCAGCCTGAAGGACACCTTGAAGGATTGGTACTGAAGAACAAGCAGGTTCCCTGCATGCTTTTAAATTGGATAGCTGTAATATGCATATGGTTTAGCCACGTGGAGAAGTTGAACTTGCCAGTTACAGAACGATAAAGCTTGAGATATGAAGACGGTGTCCTCCTTAGAAACCGAGGATGGTTTACTGCCCACTGCACCTAATAAAACACAGGAAGTGAGCTGAAAGCTGAAGGAGTGCACACTCACGGACTGATAGAGCTCTTTACACGTCTGTCCGGCATCAACTTTCCCCACAAAAGAAGCTGTTGGGATTGTAGTGTTTAATTCGTGGACGATTCTGTCATCAATTGTCCTCATCACCCTGAGAAACTCCTGTATGAAAAAGAGAAAAACAATAAAATTGCATGTATCTCGGAGAAAAACCTACCACAAAAAAAATTAAACGTATTACTCTTTTAATGGAAAACTAAGCAGACTGCTTACTAACAGCAAAAAAGCCCTGCACCAAACACACAGTTTCGAGTATGTGCTACAAAACAGCAGAAAAGGTTTGAGGCGGGGTAGGGGGACCCGGGCATCTCTGGGGAACTAATGGGCCCCTCGAAGCGACCCCAGCCCTATCTGCACCAGTGGCCGGACCCTGCTGGCACCGGTTTCCCTCAGAGGGCTGCGCTACCCATCGGGTGGAATGTCCCTTTGGAGAAGGCCTCAGTAACGCTTCTAGGCGGGAAAACTGGGCACAACCTGCACTGAAGGTTTATTCCGATAAAATATTCCACCTTTTGCGGGGCAAGGAAAAAAGAAACAAGCCAGGTTCCACCGCCTCTGTCCGCCCGCACGCTTGCTCACGGCCGCGGGTCCTTCCCGCTCCAATAAACGACCTGAGGGCGCTCACGGAGACGATCGCTCCGCGGGCTCTCCTCGTCCCGGGAAGGGCTCTCCCTGCCCCGTTCCTTGCCAGAGGGCACCACGGCTGAGGGCGAAGCGAAGGCCGGACCCTCCCCTTTCCTTTCGGCCCCCCGGTGGCTGCGGGAAGGGATCGCCTCCCTCGCCCGCCCTGGGCGGCTCACCTGGAACTCGGCGAAGTCCTCGCAGCTCGCCGCCGCGCTGGGCGCCGCCATATTGGAAAGGCCGAGGGCAGCGGCGGCGACCAATGCAGCGAGGAGGGGAGATGACGAGCGGGGCTGCGACCCCGCCGGCGCGGGGCCGTTTCCAGCTACGGGGCGGGCTCTGGGGCCGGCACCGCCGCGCTGACACTCGGGACCGCCCAGAGGCGGTCCCGGGCGTCGGCGCGGCGGTCGTGGGCCCTGGCGCTCAGCGGTGACATTGAGGGGAATCGGCCGAGGCTAACGCTGAACCATGTGGGGCCACGGTGGTGAGTGAGCGCCCCGAGAAGGGGCCGAGGGGAAGGGGCAGGCTCACCTACCAATTCACTCCTTCCCCGCAGTGAAGCGGCCGTGTCAGCCTCAGGCCCCTGGGAGGTGTCGGGCCCCGTGAGCTGGAGAGCGCGGAGCGGCAGCCCTGTCAGGCAGCCCTGGCCTACCTGTGGGCCGTGCCAAAGGGTGAAGGAGCTGTTACCCTTCTATTGATGGGCATCAAAGCTTGAAGTCTCCTGGCCTCCAAGCTGCTTTTGAAAACAACTGTATTTGCGGCCTTCCTTGATTCTCTGAAGATCTTGGAAAAGATGTGGCTTTGTTGCAGGGACATCACCCATAAGTGTTTTATTTATTATGAGTAGAACCTAAAAGCAACTAAGTTGTTCCTCATAGGAGAGATATTTTGAGTCGGCTTAAAGGAGAAAAAATATTTATATTTAATTTTTAAAAATTTGCCTTGTTGCCTTTCAAAACTGGGGGGTTTCCTCTCAATTTTTTATTTTTTGTATTTCACTGTTGTTAAGGCCGTGTCTTGTTTTGTGGGATATGACAAGATTGGCAGAAAGCTGTCGCACGGTCCTGGAAATAGCACTGTCCAAAGTATACCTGAAATATCTAAATAGATGACTTCTTTGAAACTGTGGTGTACATAATGGTTTACAAATTGTTTGTAGCTGTAGCTTGCATTCCTGTTTTTCTAAGTAAGGCTAACAGGTAAGCTCAAATCATAGTTTACTTACGAGTTTCTGTGCAGGACTCTGTTACAACTCAATCTTGTGTCTCTTACAGGTTACATTTGTACCTGTTCTCTTCTCTAATGTGTTAAAAAAAAAACCGATGAAATAATTTAATTTAAAAGCTACTATTCTTACTTTCTACTATTCTGGGTACTATTTTGTCTGCTTTCTTTTACAGACAGGGCTGTTAAACTTCTGGGAAGAAATATTCCCTCAGTGTTGAGGATGACCAAAGAAGTGGATCTAAAGATAAGCAGAAGGTTTTCCATTAAACCCCAGGAGGGAAGTCATCTTCAGCCAAAAAGTAAGAGTTTTTTATAATGACCATACTGTGTTTAATGCTACAAAAAAAAAAAAAAATCAATATCCAGGCTACAATCATCTGAATAAGGATTTGGTTGACATAGGTGCTAATATCCATGATTTTGTGAGACGGAGTTATGACTTTTAAATTGAAAAACTGAACATTAAATTTAACAACAAAACCTTGGATTTTTAGGAAAGCCATGTGTAATTTCTTGTGCAACAATAACATAACTTTTTTTTTTTAATAGGTCACTGGTCTCTTAGCTAATTTTCAGTCGTATTTTGAGGCTCCTCAGCTGTGCTTTAAAGCCACTGTTTGACCCTGAGTGTAAACTACCAATGTTTAGTAATGTTGTATGAGCTAGAATAC
The DNA here is from genome assembly GCA_013396835.1 of Psilopogon haemacephalus. Taxonomy (NCBI): domain Eukaryota; kingdom Metazoa; phylum Chordata; class Aves; order Piciformes; family Megalaimidae; genus Psilopogon; species Psilopogon haemacephalus. The sequence continues at coordinate 115,891 of VWZI01015897.1, read as the reverse complement.
TTCTGCACCTTTTCAGAATATGACCAGTTCATGTTAAAAGGTGGAGTTGATCATAGAATCAGTCAGGGTTGGAAGGGACCACAAGGATCATCTAGTTCCAACCCACCTGCCATGGACAGGGACACCCTATGCTAGAGTAGACCGGCCAGAGCCTCATCCAGCCTGGCCTTAAACACCTCCAGGGATGTAGACCCAGCCACCCCCCTGGGCAACACATTCCAGGGCTTCACCACTCTCATGGTGAAGGACTTCCTCCTCACATCCAATCTGAATCTCGCCACCTCCAGCTTTGCTCTATTCCCCCTAGTCCTGTCACTACCTGATAGCCTAAAAAGTCCCTCCCCAGCTTTTCTGTAGGCCCCCTTCAGATACTGGAAGGCCACAATAAGGTCACCTCAGAGCCTCCTCTTCTCCAGACTGAACAGCCCCAACTCTTTCAGTCTGTCCTCATAGGAGAGGTGCTCCAGCCCTCTGATCATCCTTGTGGCCCTTCTCTGGACACACTCCCGCATGTCCACATCCCTCTTGTAATAGGGGCTCTAGAACTGGATGCAGTTCTCCAGGTGGGGTCTCACCAGGGTGGAGTAGAGGGGGAGAATCACCTCTCTTCACCTGCTGGCCACACCTATTCTGATACAGCCCAGGATCTGGTTGGCTTTCTGGGCTGCAAGTGCACACTGCTGGCTCATGTTGAGCTTCTCATCCACCAGCACCCCCAAGTCCCTCTCCTCAGGGCTGCTCTCCAGCCAGTCACTGCCCAGCCTGTATTTGTGCTTGGGATTGCCTCGAGCCAGATGCAGGACCTTGCACTTGGCCTTGTTGAACCTCATGAGGTTGGCTTGTGCCCACCTCTGCAGCCTGTTCAGGTCCCTCTGGATGCCATCCCTGCCCTCCAGCATGTCTCATGTACCACACAGCTTGGTGTCATCAGCAAACTTGCTGAGGGTGCGCTCAATGCCTTTGTCCATGTCGCCCACAAAGATATTGAACAAGACCAGTCCCAAGTCTGATGCCTGAGGGACTCCACTTGTCACTGGTCTCCACTTGGACAAGGACTCATTGACAGCCACTCTTTGGGTGCTGCCATCAAGCCAGTTCTTTATCCATCTGGTGGTCCACCCATCAAACCCATGTTTCACCAGCTTGGAGACCAGGATGTGGTGCAGGACAGTGTCAAAGGCTTTGCTCATGTCCAGGTGAATGACATCAGTTGCTCGCTTCCTATCTATTCATATTGTGACTAGTTCATAGACGGTCACCAGGTTTGTTAGGCAGGATCTGCCCTTGGTGAAGCCACCTCTTCACTATTTTCCTGTCTCAGTAATGCCTCTGGGAGGATCAAATGATCAGATGAAGCTCAGGCTATGAAATGTTTTTTTTTTCACTGTTTATGGGACAGTTACGATGCTCTAATCAGACTTGGTGTGCAACTGGATTCCTTCATGGCCTGCTGATATAAGATAAAAGAAGCGTACAGGTGTGAAGCATTCTGCATACTTCTCTGTTAAAGACATAATGTAGCTGTACTGTTTAAGACCAAACGTCCCCTAGACAGTGTGATGTCTCCAGTAGTGGTCAGTAAAGGAGCACCCTTACATTTGAGTGAAGATTAATGGCAGTGGTGATCAATGGCAAGGATCTAAGGAAGAGTACAGAAAGAAGGAATTCTCCTACTCTGAGAAAACAAGGACATTTACAGAATCATAAAGCTGTTTTAGTTGGAAAAGGCCTTAAAAAATCAAGCCCAACCATTTTCTAACTTGACCATGTCTGGTGGTAAACCGTGTCCCTCAGCACCACATCTCTGCATCTTTGAAAGACCTCCAGGGATGTGGATTCTCTCCAGGTATGAGGAGAATTTTTCTTACTGAGGGTGATGTAACACTGGAACAGGCTGCCCAGAAGAGTTGTGGAGTTTTTTTCTCTGGACATATTTCAAATCTGCCTGGGTGTGTTCCTATATGATCCATTCCAGGTGCTACTTTTCTGCCACAGGACTTGGGTCTTTCAAGGTCACTTCCAACCCCTAACATTTTGTGATTCAACCAGCTCACTGGGGGGCCTATTCCAGTGTAAAAACCCTTTTAGTAAAGAATTTTTTTTCTAATAGCCAACCTAGACCTCCCCTGGTGCAACTTGAGACTGTTTCCTCTCCTCTTGTCATTTGCTACTACAGAGAAGAGACCAACACACACCTCACTACAGCCTCCTTTCAGGGAGTTGTATAGAGTCAAAAGGTCTCCCTTCAGCCTTCTCTTCCCCAGACTAAACAACTCAAGTTTTCTCGGCCACTCCTTACAAGACTTGTTCTCCAGAACCTTCAGCAGATTCATTGCCCTTCTCTGGACCTGCTCCAGCACCTTTATGCTTTTCTTGTAGTGAGGGCCCCAAAACTGAATCCATGATTCAAGATGTGGCCTCACCAGTGCTGAGTCTAGGAGGACAATTGCTTCTCTGGACCTGCTGGTCACACTATTCTCCATACAGGCCAGGGTGCTGTTTGCCTTCTTGGCGACCTGGACACATTCTGTCTCAAGAATATTAAGGGCTGGAAGGAACCTCTGAAGACAATGTAGTACAGTCCAAGTTCAATCCTGCCGTAACAGGGTCACCTAGAGTAAATGACACAGGAACACATCCAGGCAGGTTTTGAAAGTTTCCAGAGGAGACTCCACAACCTCTCTGGGCAGCTAATTCCAGTATTCTGCCACCCTGAAAAGGAAAAATAAACTAATCCTGATGTTTACATGAAACATCCCATGTTCCACATTGTGTTCATTGTCCCTTGTCCTGTCTCTGGACGCCACTGAGAGGAGTCTGTGCCTGTTCTATTTTAGCTGTTTCTGTTAGGAAGGATGCATATTTCACATGCTTTTCAAAATGCTGGAGTCACAGTTTTATACAATGACACAATAAGAGTTTTGTGCTGGTCTGTGTTCCTAGTCATTGCTAGCAGTGCTGTTTCCCTTTGTGACTTACTACTGTTTTGATAAAAGCTCAATGAAACCCTGAGGATTTAGACCTCATCAATAATGATTTGGTTAGCCTGCCATTTGTATGTGAACTGGAATTGATTCCTAGTTATATACACTGGGTTTCACTGGCCATTTTATTAACTCAGGATTCTGAAGCCTTGTGGCTTTTCATGCTTAGCCTTCTTTATGGTTTTTAGTAATTTAGCCTTGCAAACAAACTATACTATGAGGACAGGCTGAGAGAGTTGGGGCTTTTCAGCCTAGAGAAGAGAAGGCTTTGAGGAGACCTTATAGTAGCCTTCTAATATCTGAAGGGGGCCTACAGGAGGGTTGGAGAGGGACTAACCACAAGGTCTTGTAATGACAGGAGAAGAAGTAATGAGTTTAAGCTGGCAGAGGGGAGATTTAAATGGGATGTTAGGAGGAAGTTCTTTATAGTGAGGGTGGTGAGACACTGGCACAGGTTGCCCAGGGAGGTTGTGGCTGCTCCCTCCCTCGAGGTGTTCAAGGCCAGGTTGGATGAGATCTTGAGCGATCTGTTCTAGTGGGAGATGTCCCTGCCTATGGCAGGGGGTTGGAACTGGATGGTCTTTGAGGTCCCCTCCAACCTAAACCATTCTATGATTCTATATATCCACCCAACTTCTTCTGGTTGTATACATTGTATTATTGGAAGAAACTTCTTCACAGCAAGAGTTATCAAGCACTGCAACATGCTCTGGAGGTGGCTTAATCCCCATCCCTGGAGATATTTAAAAGACTCAGAGATCTTGTGCGGAGGTATGTGGTTTGCCACCAGACTTGATAGACTTAAGTAAAGCATAATCTTGAAAGCATGAGCTTGAAGGTCTCTTCCAACCGAAACAATTCAATGAATCTGTGATTCTGTGATTCTGCTTCCACATGGCAGCACACATCCATACAGGGTCACTCCCATTGTGCTAGGTTTTAATGACACATTAACTATGGAAACCTTGCCATTACATAATTAAATTTTTGCATGTGGAGCTTGAAAGTCTGAGCTGAAAATGAAGGGTCAAATCTTTGCCTGTGGGCATTGGCTTGTTTATACTTCCAGTTAAGATTAAATCTTAACACTGCCTGAAAAAGGTAAAATTCTGTGATGTAATGGTGTAGCAAATTGTCTTTTCTAAAAAGTAGCAGTTGCATTTATTTTTGTTTTATACCACTAATTTAAACATAGTAGGAAAACTGTAAGATCACAGCACTTTAGGATACTTAGATGCTGGAGCAGCTTCTGCAAATTTAGAGCTAAATTTGTGGCTCTAAAGTGCTTGAATGTCCCATCCCTGGAGGTGTTTCAAAGATGCAGATGTGGTGATGAGGGAAGTGCTTTAGCATCAGACTTCATAGAGTTAGGTAATGGTTAGAATTGATAATCCTAAAAGTCTCTTCCAATAAAAACAATTCTGTAATTATGCATAGAGTCCATTACCATAAAAATTCTGAGATCAGGCTTTTCCAAGCCCTGCTTGTGTGTCTCTGAGCATAAACGCCAAAGTAAAATTGAAACCCTCCTGATATTCTAACTCCTCCTGATGATTGAAAATGCCACTGGCATCTTTTGCACCAGTTAGGATTTCATTGGGTGTTTTAGTTAAACTGAGTAGTTTTGTTCTCTTGGTCTAAATTCCTCCAAAAGTTCAATATTTATCTCTGTCCTAAGTGGAATAATTCTCTGATTCCATTCTAAGATTATGCATTGCTCACCCAAATTGGATTCATTCCAGCTGTGGCAATTCAGCTTCTCTGATTGTTGTTTCTGGTGCTTCTGGTGCATTTTGTTGTTTGGTTGTTTTGTTTTGGCTTTTTTTTCTTTAGGTAAGTCTACTTTGAGGGTGCCTGGACACAAGCCTACAGATTGGGAGAAAAGATTTTTGTTGTGGGCAGGCAATTTCAAAAGGCCAGAGGATATACCAGAGACAGTCTCGTAAGTGCCAGTCTCGTAAGTTGTAAAAAAGACATTGTGTGCACAGGATTAACTTACTTGAATGCAACTCCAGTATAACTTTTCTTAAATAGGTTTTCATTCAGAGCTGAAAATCTCTACACTGCTGTGTTTGGTGTATTGTCTTGTAGATGAGATGGCCTCAGTAATTCTGTATTGCTGAGATAATATATTCCTTTGAATTTTTTCTGAGGGGATGACCCTCTGAAACCCCTGTTTCATTATAAAACCATTACAAATCAATTAATTTTTGCTCATCTCTTGCAATCAAAAATGCAGTGTAAGGCTTTTTTAGTCTTTTTCTGTACATGCCAGCTTCCCATTATGTGAAATTTTCATGGTATAGCTACAGAATAACTGCAACTAATTTGAAATATTTATTAACTAATGTCAAAGTTGTGGGCCAACTTTCTTTAGTCCTTGAATTTAAAGTAGCAAACAATAGAAAGCTCTTTGTTGAAAATACGTTGAGTCAAAGTTTTCCTGTTGGGAGTCCAAATGTCAGTGGTTTGCCCTGTGTGAAAAGCAGAAAATAAAACTGAGTGTTATAGTTTGCCTCTCTAAAATCAAGATCAAATATATCAACAACAGGCAATTGCTAGTTTATAAAACATTCCTAGTCCTAATATAATTATCTTTTTAAACATATTTGTAATGCTTTCAATGCTTTCAACTGTATGTATTTACTGGAAATAAAAAGCCTCAGTAAATGTTGCACTTCTTGGGCAAACTACAAAGCTGATCTTTAAAAATGTTCTATAAGGGCAATGAAGCTGATGAAGGGTCTGGAGCACAGTTCTTGTGAGGAACAGCTGTGGGAATGGGATTGTTTAGTCTGAAGGAGGCAGAGGGGAGCCCTCCTTGCTCTCTACAGCTTCCTGAAAGGAGGCTGGAGCTAGGTGGGGATCAATCTCTTCTCCCTAGTAATGAGAATGAGAGGAAATGGCCACAAGTTGTACCATGAGAGGTTTAGGTTGGACATCAGAAGAAACTTTGTTATTGAAAGGGTTCTCATACACTGGACTAGGCTCCCCAGGAAGGTGGTTGAATCCCCATCCCTGGAGGTGTTTAAGAGGCAGAGGTCTGGTGTTGAGACATGGTTTGGCACCAGCCTTGGTAGAGTTAGAGAATAGTTGGACTTGATGATCTTAAAGGTCTTTTCCAATGACAATTCTATGATTCTGTTTGTTTGGATGCACCAGATGGGAATTGAAAATCTTCTCATGTGTCTTTTTATTACATCACAAAGGATAACTTTCTTAAAACAAGTACTTAATAATTTTTCTTAAGGTTACATTTGAAATCCACAAAGGTGTAAATTATTAAACCTTACTACTTAGTAAACAGTCAGTTCATATCCTTCTGCATAACAAGCACTTGATTTCTTAAGAAAACTGAGCAGAGTGATTGATTTCAGTGGCTTACTGAAAAGACAAAAACGACTTTGAGTAAAAGTAGTTTTGCCAGTGCACAGGGAATTATTGATTCTAATTAGGCAAGTAGTTTAGACAAAACTGAGAGGATGATTGAGAATTAGAAAAAAAAAAAGTTTATTTCCCTGTACTGAGCTAAATTAAGTAAAGGCTTGTTGTAGAACTAAGTGACCTTGCAACATGTGGTGATCAGAAGTAATTCATAGAATTGTAGAATCATAGAATGGTTTAGGTTAGAAAGATCATTCAGTTCCAACCCCCTGCCACCTCCCACTAGAACAAGTCATTCAAGGCCTCATCCAACCTGGCCTTGAACACCTCGAGGGAGGGAGCAGCCACAACCTCCCTGGGCAACCTGTGCCAGTGTCTCACCACCCTCACTATAAAGAACTTCCTCCTAACATCCCGTTTAAATCTCCCCTCTGCCAGCTTAAACTCATTACTTCTTCTCCTGTCATTACAAGACCTTGTGATTAGTCCCTCTCCAGCCCTCCTGTAGGCCCCCTTCAGATATTAGAAGGCTACTATAAGGTCTCCTCAAAGCCTTCTCTTCTCTAGGCTGAAAAGCCCCAACTCTCTCAGCCTGTCCTCATAGCAGAGGTGTTCCAGCCTTCTGGTCATCTTCATTGCCCTCCTCTGGACTCTCTCCAAGTTACATGTCCTTATGTTGGAGGCTCCAGAACTGCACACAGTACTCCAGGTGGGATCTGACAAGAGCAGAGTAAAGAGGGAGAATCCCCTCCCTTGCCCTGCTGGTAATGCTTCTCTTAATGCAGCCCAGGACCCAGTTGCTGTCTGGGCCACATGTGCACACTATCGGCTCACGTTGAGCTTTTCATCAACCCAGACCCCCAGGTCCTTTTCCTCAGGGCTGCTCTCAGCCATTCACCACCCAGCCAGGAGTTGTGCTTGGGATTGTGCCAACCCAGGTGCAGGACCTTACACTTGGCCTTGTTGAATTTCATGAGGTTGGCCTGGGGCCACCTCTCCAGCCTGTCCAGGTCCCTCTGGATGCCATCCCTGCCCTCTAGCAAGTCGACTGTGCCACACAGCTTGGTGTCATCTGCAAATTTGTCAGGGTGCACTCCATTTCTCTGTCCATGTCACTGACAAAGATGTTAAACAACACTGGTCCCAGCACTGACCTGAGGGATGCCACTTGTCACTGGTCTCCAGTTGGACATTGTGCCCTTGATCACCATTCTCTGTGTGCGACCATCCAGCCAATTCCTTATCCATATAGTGGTCCATCCATCAAGTCCATGTTCTTCCAGTCTGGTGACCAGGATGCCATGTGGGACAGAGTCAAACGCCTTACTCAGGCCCAGGTGGATGACATCATTTGCCCTTCCCTTGTCCACTGCTGCTGTTACTTCATCATAGAAGGCCACCAAATTTGTCAGGCAATTTGTTGTGGTTTAAATAAATGCTAATCTTGTGCAATGAATTTATTTAAAGTGCTAATTGTGTTCAGGTAACTATGTTTTCCTCTTGTACATTCTAACACATCTACAGTATTTAAAAAATATACTAATAAAGTTTCTAAAATCTATTCCTGGGCATTTCAGCTTAACTGTAGCCTGCGCCCCAATTGTTTATCCCAGGGTATTGGAAAAAAAAACAACCACCCAACCAAAAACAAACAATACCCTCAAAGAACCCAACCAACCAAAAAAACCCCAAACCAACCCAGAACAAACAAACAAAACCACAAACAAACATGAAAAAAACCCCAAACAAAACACCCCCCCAAACCCTGGAAGCTAAATTTAACTGGGAAACCTGGAATAACATGGAAACAAAATTTTATGATAGATGGGCATGTTCCCTTCTATCAAACATCTCTTACTTGAATCAACACTCTGAAACAGTAATCAAAGCACCCTCCTCTTCAAAACTGAGAGCAAAACTCTCTTCACTTCTTGGGTCCCGTGTGATTTACTGCATTGAACTATTGTGGATCCCCCAGGATCCTTTTTTTTTCTCTCCAAGTACAAGGGTCAAAAAGGTACAGAAGATTTTATAGATGTGCATTGATAATTTCCCAGTTCCATTAAATCCACTATCCATCTTACTACCTTATTTGGTACACTGATTCCCTCATCACATGATGATGCTTTTTCAGTTGCTTTTTTTTGTGTAATTTTATAACGTGCCACATTTAATCAGTGAGAATATTAAACCTACTTAAGGGAGTCAACTGCTCTAAATTCTTCAAGGAATGTTAAGTATGTAGCATCTCCTTATTGTTGTGGAAAGGCACATCTAAAAGCATTATGCTTCATTAGCCCTTATGTCAGTGACTCTGATAAGAACTTTTAACTTTGCTGTAACATGCCTTTTGCGTTGAATCATCTGTGGAGTTCAACCCAGCTAACTATTTTGTTTTAACTAAGCATGTGTACAGTTGGAAGGCTTTAAGAACTGGTACACTTCTTCGTTTTGAAAAGGTAAGAGTGACCAGACAACAGGTTTCCCAAAATCATGGTAAAACTAGTATCGGGGTTAGATAAGCCTCCTAAAATTAAAAAACAAAGCCAAACCTAAACACCAAAAAAAAAAAAAAAATTAATTAGTCCTCCTTCCGAACCTGATGTTGGCCAGCTTACACTTCCCCATTCCTCCTCAGAAAAACAGATTACTCTAAGATTATTTGCTCCAGCAGAAAGGAAGTGGTAAGCACTGGTCTTTTACCAAGCCCTGTTTAGAATTATGGAGGCGTGTTGTAGCCAGCTGCCAGCGTATGATCTACAGCACTATCAAATCCTGCAGCAGAAGAAGCCTTCTTGCTGGAAAACAGACTATGTCATAAATGGAACTATTCTGAAGTTGAGAAATACTTCCCTCTGCCCAAGAAACTCGCACCTGTTTAACCCTTTGTGTTTTGTTCCTGCTGACATATGGTTTCTGCTATTGAGGGAAAATGCCTGTTTTGCAACTTGAAATGCACTACAGTTCTAATGTGGATGAGTGCTGCCTTGTTTTGCAGATATTGGAAGGTGGTAGTGAGCACAGATGGTGCTAACATGAAGAGAAGCATCCCCTTAATAAAAACATCTTTTCCCTGTCCTTTCCATAGTGAATTTACTGCAGCCTTTCTCCTTTGTGTTGCACTTGAGTGGTCTGGGAAGAGAAGTGAGAGTTGTGGAATAGTTTTGGTTGGAAAAGACCTTTACAATCATCAAGTCCAACCATTTTTGTCTTTTTACAATTAAATCACTGAATTTTAAAAAGGTGGTTTGTTTCCACCTTTGAGAGAGCCATCTTTGTGACAAAATATCTCCTTTCCCATTCTTGTCAAACCTTTTTGTGAACAAATGCAACTACTGTTGGGGTTAGATAGGACTTCATTGACAGCATGCCAGGATAAATTAGCCAAATGATTGATTGGGATCTGCGATGATAAGTTGTTATTTTATTTCTTGAGGATTGAAACAATCAGAGCAGCAAAGACAACACTACGTGTGAAGTTCAGCTACGTAATGATTGCCTTGACAATAGTGGGATGTGTAGTCATGGTGATGAGAGGGAAGCAGGTAAGTGCAGATTTTTGGCTGGTAAGTGCAAATCCATCTTCGCTTAAACTCCTCCGTTCCTCCTGTGGGCTGTCACTACTGTCTTGTTTGGGGGTTAGTTTTTCATTTTAGCACTGAGCAGAAATGACCCAGGTCAAGGTATTCCCAAGCCAGCAAAGGGCGATGCCACTCTTGGCTGCATCTGCTTCCTTTACAGTACAAAAATAAAATATTTTTTCTCAATGTAATACTTAATTTTAGTTTGTCCTTGTTTACCTCATTAATTGTGATGATAGGTGGCAAGATGTTGAAAGAGCATCTTCTGTATCTAGCGGGCAAGTAAATGCTCTATGGGCCAAGCCCATACAGTGACTTCATGGAATGATTACAAATCCTCCTACATACTGCATTACTCACAGAATCAATACAATTTAGTGTTTCTCCAGACAGACTTAATCATGGAATCAGAATAATTTCAGTTGGAAAAAAAACTTTAAAGCCATTGAGTCTGACCAACAATTCAACACCACCATGTCCCACAGTGCCATGTCTGGACATTTTTGGAAAACTTCCAGGTTTTGCTTTCCCCCCCCCCCCCCCACTTCCTTGGGGAACATGCCTGAGCATCATTTCAGTGATTTTTCCTAATATCCAATATAAACCTCCCCTGGCACAATTTCAGGCACTTTCCTCTCATTCTATCACCTGATACTAGGGAGAAGAGACCAACAACCACCTCCCTCTAACCTCCTCACAGTGAGAGAGAGCAAGAAGGTCTCCCTTTAGCCTTCTTCAGACTAAACCCCAGTTCCCACTGACACTCCTCACAAGATTTGTTCTCTAGACCCTTTACCAGGTGCTTTGCCCTTCTCTGGACATGCTCCAGCCCCCCTTGATGTCTTTGTTACAGCGAGGGTTCCAAAACTGGCTCAAGATGTGGCCTCACCAGTGCTGAGTCCAGGAGGACAGTCCCTTTCCTGGCCACACTATTCCTGATACAGCCCAGGATGCTGTTGGCCTTCTTGGACACCTGGACACACTGCTAGCTCATCTTCAGCTGGCTGATGATCAACATCCCTAGCTTTTTGTCTGTTGGGCAGCTTTCCAGTCACTCGTCCCCAAGCATGGAACATTCATGGGACTGCTCTGACTCACGTGCAGGACCTGGCACTTGGTCAGTTGGCCTCGGTTCAGTGATCCAGCTTGTCCAGCTTTCCTGTCTTCAGCAGATCATCACTCCCTCACAGCTTAGCGTCATCTGCAGAGTTACTGGGGGAGCACTTAGCCCCCTCATCCAGATCATTGAAGATATGAAACAAGACTGACCCCAAAATAGCCCTGGGGAACACCACTTGTGACCATTCTCATGTCTTCTAAACAGTGAGAAGATGGTCAGTAATGGTTCATTATTATTAAAGTACATTAGGAAATAGTATTTCTCTAGTGTGGATGTAACTAATTTTCTCAAACCACTGCTGAATCAAAACCCTATCTAATAGAAAAGCTCTTGCCTAGAATTTGGCAAAGTGCAGCATGTGGCAGACTTAGGTCTGTGATTTGTATCATATGAAAAGTCCAAGTGCAAAGTTCTCAGATTCCAAGTGCAGCAAAGACTAGCCCTGCTTTAATTGAATGTGTTTTTTAACGTTGTTGGTCAAGTATTAACTCTGAGGTACTTCTGTAAAGAAGCAAGAAGTGTTTTTTTGTGTACTGAAGCCGTTCATCTGTGCAGCTGATTGTGATGTTACTTTGGATGGAAGTCAGCAGTAGCAGAAACACAGTCCACTGTGTTCTTCTAAGGGTGACTAGAAGCAGAAAACCCTAAGCTTAAAGAACCTGTGGGGGCAGAGCCTTATCTATATGCTGTCTTTCTGTCAAGTAGTTCTGGTAACAATGTTCAGGTCTCATTCTACAGAGTACTCAGTGTTCTAGAGAAACCCTAAAACTAGATTGGAAGTGATATTTCTGTCAGTATTTGCCTGTCAAAATGCACTTGGCACTCAAAGGTCAACACTAAACTATGTCCCTAAGCGCCAGGTCTACCTGCTGCTTAAAACCCCCAGGGACGGTGACTCCACCATTGCCCTGGGCAGACCATCCCAATATTTGGAGTGAAGAAGTATTTCCCAATATCCAGGCTGAACCTCCCCTCTTGCAACCATTTCCTTGTGTTTTTTTTCAGTACCTGCCTTGTGTAGACCAGAGATTAGTAATAAATACTGTGTGGAAGCACAGAATATGTCTTTCTAGTGCCCTGACAAAGGGGTTTAATTTATTCCTAGAAAAGTAATCGGTTTAAGCCAAAACAGTCCCCGGATTCTTTATTTTAACAGAAGTGTGCTGTGGTAAGGATAGATCAGCTATGCCAGTTATAGTTTCCTCTCTGTGGTGCTTTGGATGATCCTTGGCTTTTTCATACTGTTGCAGGCTGTAAAACGGCATGAGACTCTTACCAGCATAAACTTGGAGAAGAAAGCTCAGTGGAGAGAGGAAACTACTCAGAGTACAGCTGCTAAATGAAGAGACTAAGGACAGGGGAAGAAAAGGAGTCCTTTCCAGTCCTATCCTGGTGGAGGATATAGCCACATCTTTCCTATATGAGCGGTACCTTCTTGTTCAAGAAAAAATGCAGATTCTCCTGTAATCAATAAAAGCAGAAATACCAATTTTATTTTCCTAACAATGTCCCCTTTCCTCCAAACTCTCTTCTTCATGGTTAGTGGAACAGGACAACTGAGCAAACTAGATGGACCCAGTAGTTGTTTCCCATATTCACTATGCAATAGACTAAGCATCTTTGAAGTGACCACAGGATCTGTACTTACATTGTTGATGCCAAGTTCCTTTACAAAGTTTTACACTCTTACTTGCACTTAAAAAGGAGGCAGAGCAACAGAGAAATGGCATTCCACAGAATCAGTGTGTTGCAGGTGACAACATGGTGGGTTTTTCTCCAGTTGGTAGTGAGATGGAATGTCCAAACTAAAGAAACAGAAATGACTAGGAGAATACTGAGCAACATCTTTAAACTAGGTGGTCAGATTTGCTAGAGGCAAGTATAAGAAAGTCTGTCAGGTGTTTCTGCTCTCTGCTGCTCAGCTCTTTCTTCCAAACTTCACCATAGAACCACTGAATCATATTAGTTGGAAAAGACCTTGAAGATAAGATTGAGTCCAACCATTATTGACTCCACTAAGTCTGGTGCTAAACCATGTCCCTCAGCACCACATCTCTGCATCTTTGAAACACTTCCAGGGCAGGGGCTTCAGCCAACTCTATGGGGAGCCTGTCCCAGTGGTTGAGAACCCAATTCAGTGAAGTTTCTTCTAAGAGCCAACCTAATTGCCCCTCCTCACCTGGTGCAATTTAAGAGTTTGGTAAATGAATTTTTTAACTTCTTGATGGTAGCAGCCAGATTCACAGAATCACAGATTCTTTTTCTGAATTTTTTCCTGATTCTTGTTGTAGTAGTTGAAACAAGCACTACTGCTGAATAAATTAAAAGCCCTACAAAAATACAGGATGTCTTGTCTTTATACCTATAAAAGAGAAGCAATGTGATACCTAGAGCAGTCCATGCTTCAGTGTTTCAGGTTATCATCCAGAGAAACTCATGATTTGATCTGTGCTTGGTGATGGCAGTTTGGAAAGTATCCCCCTTTCAACAAGCAACTCTGCACTCTGTGAGCAAAGCTGGCCGGTACCTGGTTTTGGCGTCGCAGAATGGTAGGGGTTGGAAGGGAATTCTGGAGATACCTAGTCCAGTCCCCCAGCCAGAGCAGCATCACCCAGAGTAAGTCACACAGGAAAAAGTTCAGCCAGGTTTGGAATGTCTCCTGAGAAGGAAACTCCACAACCTCTCTAGGCACTCTGGTCTGGTGCTCTGCCACCCTCAGAGTAAAGGAGATTTTCCTTACCATTAGATGGAACCTTCTGGGTTGGTTTGTGCCTGCTGCCACTTGTCCTGTCCCTGGAGACCACTGAGAAGTCTGGCTCCATCCTCCTGACACTCACCCTTTAGATACTGATAAGCATTAAAGAGATCTTTCCTCAGCCTCCTCCAGAGTCCCCAGGTCTCTTGGCCTTTCCTTGTAAGGTAGATGTTCCAATCCCTTCAGCATCTTGGTTGCTCTCTGTTGGTCTCTCTCCAGTAGTTTCTTGAACTGAGGAGCCCAAAACTGGACACAGTACTCCAAATGAGGTCTCTGCAGGTCAGAATAGAGTGGGAGGACAACCTCCCTCGATGGTCATACTCAATGCATCCCAGGATGCCATTTGCCTTCTTGGCCACAAAGGTACAGTGCTGGGTTATGGGCAACTTACTGTCCACCAGCACTCCCAGGTCCTCCACAGAGCTGCCCTCCATCAGGTCAATGGTGCTATTCCTCCCTAGGTGCAGGACTCTACACTCATCCTTGTTGAACTCTCTGAGGTTCCCCACTGCCCAGCTCGCCAGCCTGCCTGAGGGCATGTCAGCCACTCCTCCCAGTTCTGTAACAAAGTTGCTGAGGGTACATTCTGTCCCTTTGTCCAGGTTCAATAGGACTAGACCTGGTACTGACTCTTAGGGAACGCCACCAGCCTCCAACTAGATTATATCTCACTGATCACAACCCTCAAGAGTTATGTCCTTCAGCCAGTTTCCAATCTACCTCACTAGAAATAAAACTATTTGGATTCATGCAGCTATTTAAAATAAAAATACATAGAATACCACTTAGAAAGCAACACCTCATATAATTGAACTCTGGTCCTGTGGTTTGACAAAAGCTCTGTGGAGAAGTCACATACCCTTTCCTTCTATCACTTTGCTATCTCCAATTCAGCATCTACCATCAGAACTGTGCATCACTACACACTTCTGTGTTTTTTTTCTGCTTCATTGTAGGCTCCACAGTCACCAATAAAAGCCTGAGCCACTGGGCTTTGTGCTGTCTCCAGCTTGCTCCAACCACTGCACTCTTTCCTTTGCAAGTAGTTGGTACTAGAAAAATAACATAGATCTTTCTTTAAGAGGGGCCATGGAAGAAACTATCTCATTCCTGGGGTCAGGGCTGCCAAAAAAGCACTTTTAAAGACAGGCAGTGGTTAAAAAGAGACAGCACACATTTCTAGCCTAAGCAGCCAGTTGAGCTGACTGGAGAACTTAATACACATGGAGTTGCTTGAGTAATAGCATTAGCCTGTAGGAGAGAAGCACAGAACCATAGAATCATTTTGGCTGAAAAACACCTTTAAGATCATTGAGTCCAAGCATTATCTAACTCTACCAAGTCCAGTGCTAAACCATGATCTTCAGCACATCTCTGCTTCTTTGAAACACTTCCAGGGATGCAGCTTCAATCACCTCCCTGTTCCTATTTTCAAGAACCCTTTCAGTGAAGAAGTTTCTTCTAATACCCAACTTAAACGTCCCCTGGAGCAACTTGAGGCCACTTCTTCTAGTCCTCTCACTTGTTTCTAGGGTAAAGAGAATAAGCACACCTTGTTCCTTCCTTTCAGGCAGCTGTAGAGAGTGACAAGGCCTCCCCATGTGAAGATCCTCACACTCTTCCAGCAGCACAAAACGGAGTCCTTCACCCATGCCTGAATGTCATTTATTAGATGGGCAATGCTACAACCACACGTTTGGCCGTTAAAATGCGAACAGTTCTCTCACCCTTGTCTTACCAGGTTACTCCTGATCAGTCTGTGCCAGCAAGCTCCTCCTTTCACAGTTCACAAGTCTGGCCTCCCTTCTGTACTTGTATAATATGCAGCCATGGTTAGATTAGTTTCTTTTCAACCTGTTAGTAAGGCTTAAAGGAAAGAGCAAGGCCAAGAACTGGTGGTTGGAAGATCCTGATGGAAAAATACACTCAACTAAGCACCGTTTAAAATTAAACTGAGACCTATGAGTTAGCCATGATTTAATCCATTTAATGTGTGCCATGGTGATTTTTTTTTTTTGTATTGTTTTAGTTTTCAGTCAAAAATATTACGTAGCATCAGTCAAATGCCTTACACAGCCTAAGGATATACGACAACAATATCACCCTGTGCCAACCTGTCACTTCAAACAAAGATACCAAGTGTAAAGATTTATACTTATCTGCCTGAATTCACATTTCCACAGCAAAAGTAACACACACTGGGCCAGGCTCCTTACACAGGAAGGCACACCAGTCAGCTGAAATGGACTCGGTTTTTAATTCACTCAGTTGGAGGCAATTGTCATTATTTTTCTTAAGGGGGAGGGAGGTGGGGGGGCAGGGGAAGGAAATGCCAATGCACCACATTGTTTTCACTAGCCTGGAAGAGAAAACACTTATATATAGAGAGATATAGATATATAGATATGTATATATATACACACACATGCTTAATGTGTGTGTATATATAGGGGGGTGTGTGTGTGTATATATATATGTATATATACACCCCAGTGTATATATACACAGAATATACATATATGAATATACAGAATATATGCACACACACTCTTGTCCAGATTTGTTTACAAAATATGTCGTGGTTTTGTTTTTGTTTTTAAACCATCCAGTAAGAGGGATGTGATTTTAAACAAATCTTATAGAAATGACATGTTATAGGAAATTTACACATTTAAAAAAAAAAAAAAAAGCACAAAAAAGGGAAAAAAATATTCCAAAAGCTAAAACCAAGGTTTTGCTACTCATCAGTGCTTCTATCACTCTTCAAGAAAAAGAGAAATACAGTTATTTATATGTGATGTAAAGGCAACATTGAGGGGTGGGGTTTTTTTAGCCTTTTTTTTTTTTTTTTAAATTAAACATTAAATTTAACCCCCTAAAATTACAAAGAATCAAAGTCCATTTACAGATCAAGTGCAGTAAACTAAATGTTCCTTCAGCACAAAGCAGCACTAGAGAAAATAACTGGGAGAGGGAAGGTGGAGGCCAGCTGTCTTAGCTAGGGAAGCAGCAGGTGGCTTTTGCAGTGGCCACACAGGTCAGAGTCTCCATCCTGAAGCATGGACAGCACTGAAGACTATTTGAGTAACAGTCGCACAGAGCTGATGTTCAGGCCTTTGCCTAGCTTCTTTCAGCAGTCTGATAAGTAATTCCTGGATTTTTAATGATTTTTGTATCCAATGGGCTGGTTTTGCTTTTGCAGTGGCTTGTCTCCGAGAAGAGGTGCAAAGAGCATCCTAAGTGCCACTAACACTTCCCACAGGTATGTGATGCTGTAGCTGTCAGTGGCAATTTTGAAATGTTTACATGGGACAAATGTGTGTTCCAAGCTTCTAAAGTGGCTGAAAAGAATGTGGAGGGAGCGGACCGCCTGGAGAATCCAACTTGTTTAGAGAAATGCAGCTGCCACTTCCCATCACATGGCATCTCCATGGGTGAAGAGTTTGGTGTTGATCTCGGCTGAGCTCATTGAGGAGTGGCTGGCCTTTGCATCAGACACCTGTGATCCAAGCAGGTCGCGAAGCCAAGAACATGCTGCTAGCAGAAGAGCAGTCTACAGCTGCAGCTGACAGCTGTCATGCAGTCAGCAAGGCCTTACAGATGTCACCTGTAGGAATCATGTGTCCCATGCTAATTCACCTGAAGTCCCAATAACAGCAAAAAGGGAAGAATGAAATGGAAGGGCCAGGTATTAATATTCCTATCCTTTGAACGTAGTGTCTCTTAAATTGTTAAATAAGGAGCTTGACCGTTTTATCAGGTGAGCTGGAGTGGAAGCTTTTGTCTTGTGAAAACAAAAAGGAGACCTAATGCTCCTTGTGCTACCTTTTACAAATTATGATTTCTGTATTCAGAAGGGAATTTTTCCAGAAGACAAATCCGTTCAAGTCACACTGTGTAAAAATGTAAAGAGGCAGAAAGGAAGCTGTAACTATAATACCAAGGGGCCAGACTTTGGAGAATGAAGCCAGAAAGGTCTTGATTTTTAAGGAAGGTCCAGTTGGATCATACCATGCTGGCAAGCCTAAGTAGGGATAGTTCCTCCATTCTAGAAGCTGGTTTGGAAAGTCCTTTCTGGGGATGCAGGAAGAGTGACCTATTCCCAGGATTTTTTTTTTTTTAATTGATGGATGGACAGGAAAGCCTGGGAAGGTTATACAAATCTCCACAGTGGTCTGCAATCCCGCTTGGGAGCCTGGTGTTGAGAAGGGATAGGGCCAGGTGTGTTCAGTATTCTTAAGAATCAGAAAATACGTCCATTGCAGCTTCTTGTTGCAGGGGACAGAGAACTTATTCCATTATTTGTAACATGTTCTGTATGCCAATAACTCCAGCTGGCACATACAGCAAAGTGGATACATTGCGTGTGAAGATTTAACCCATCTCACACAGCCATCTGAAGAGGCATCCAGGCAAGAAAATAGGGACTGAATTCAGCTATGTTCTCGCAAAGTCTGAATGTCTCCCTGGACTGCAGGTACACACTGCAGCAAAGACAAGAGAAAAGGCAGCCTCATCTTGGGTGCCAGGAGTGTGGGGGATAGCAGAGGAGGGATTCTTTTCCTGTAATAGGAGCAGGGAATATCTCAAAGTATAGAAAGGTGTGTCAATTCCGCAAAGGTATCAGTGGAGAGGTTCAGAAGCTAGAGGAGAAGGGTGATTCTAGTGACCCTTTGCCAAGGAAGGGGCATCCTGCCACAGAGAGCCAAAAGTTTTCCAGACGTATGTAAGAGCATGTGCACAAGGCAAGCAAATGAGCGCAAACAGGGTTATGGAAAACATTGAGAATCACTCCACAGGTGGCTTGTGGCTCGACAACAGGATTGGCTAGGTAGAGGAGCACACAGCAAAGGGGCACTTCAGAGCTGGAAACCTTCCATGGGAGCCTCACACTGCTGGAAGATGTATTGTTGCTGGCTGAGATCCACCTGTGGGGCAATGCTGCTGTCTTCATCCTCCGTTCCAAAATAGTGCTCAATCAGATCAAAGGCCTTCTGATAAATCTCTTGATTTTCATGGCTCTGCAGGAATTCAATCTTGTCCAAGCCTGCAGAGAAAAGAAATACACAGAAATTACAACTTGGTGAAAGTTTTCAGTCCATTTTGAACATCTAGCTCTCACCTTCAGAAAGAGAAGATCCCTCTATGGAGTCCCTTACCCAATACATATGCTCCACAACCAAGGGATATCAGGCTGAACTACAGATTTCCCTGTAACTGTGTGATGTGTTTCAACACTTTGTTTGCCTCAACCATTTCACCCAAACTAATCAAAACAACAAGTTCAAAATGTACAAAGAACATGCCCTCAAAGCTGCACCTGGGGAAGAATAACAGGAGACATCAGCACACATTGTGGGCTGCTCTGTTGGAAAGCAGCTCCATGGAAAAGGACCTTGGGGTCCTAGTGAATAGCAAGTTCTTCATGGGACAGCAGTGTGCCCTTGTGGCCAAGAGGGCCAATGGTATGCTGAGGTGCATCAAGACAAGTATGTCCAGCAGGTCTAGATAGGTTCTTCTCCCCCTCTACTCTGTCCTGGTAAGACCATACCTGGAATACTGTGTCCAGTTTTGGGCTCCTCAATTCAAGACAGACAGAGATCTGCCAGAGCAAGTCCAATGGAGAGCCACAAGGATGATTGTAGGGGAGATGAAGTCCCCTAAAGAGAGACTAAGACACCTGGGGCTGTTTAGTCTTGAGAAGGCTGAGAGGGGATCTGATCAATGTCTAAATATCTGAGGGGTGGGTGTCAAGTGTGCAGTAATAAGTTAAGGAACAATGGATACAGATGTGAACATAGAAGCTTTCACCTCAACATGAAGAGAAACTTCTTTACAGTGAGGGTGATGGAGCACTGGAACAGGCTGCCTAGGGAGGTTGTGGAGTCTCCTTCTCTGGAGACTTTCAAAACCCACCTGGATGCGTTCCTGTGTGAGCTACCCTAGAAAATCCTGCTTTGGCAGGGGGGTGGACTGGATCATCTCTGGAGGTCCCCTCCAACCTCTTAACATTCTGTGATTCTGTGACTTTTCTTTAAAGTGCCTTCACAGTGCTTCATTGACAAGGGCCAAGACCACAAAAGCACATAACTGCAAGCTGGAAGAGACTTTTGGTAATCTTCTAGTCAAACCCACAGCCCAGCCCAGCACAACCAACACCAAATTATAGCAGCTGTGCCTAGACAACTCTTTAAAACTCCCAAGGATGTTGACTTTATTACCTAATCTGTATCACATGTATATATAAACTCATGCAACCAAGTTTTTTTTTCCAGACATTAAGCAGATAGGCAAACTCAAGCCTGCCATCAGTAACAAATGAAAATATGGGCAAGCAAAGCCATCTTTGATATCTAGGAATGATGCTATAATAAAATGCAAGCCTTAGCCAATCTAGTAAATCTTTAATACTGGAAATTGAAGTGGCTTTCTTGTCTGCTCCTTTTACTATGACGAACATAAATGAAACAACTCTCTAATGCTCCATAGACATTCCTGCACCACTGACATGAAAAGGACAGTTAAAACCTAGAAGCAGACAGGGTTAAAAAAAGTCTTCTAATATAACTCTTCCCTGAAAACCAAGGGAACCATGAACATACATGAAACCATGTTCAGTGATACGCTCAGTAAGTTTAAAGAGACACTAAGCTAGGAGAGTGTCAACCTGCTTAAGACTAAGAAGGCTCTGCAGAGGAACCTGGACAAGAGGGATCAATGGGCTGAGGCCAATTGTACAAGATTTAACAATGCCAAGTTCTGGGTCTTGCACTCAGGTCACAACAACCTCATGAACACTGCAGGCTTGGGGAGGAGTGCCTGGAAACTGCCCAGCAAAGAAAGGCCCAGGCATGTTGATGGCTGAAGATGATCGAGCATGGGTAAGAAAGCCAACAGTGTCCTGGCCTACATCAGGAATGGTGTGACCATCAAAACCAGGGAAGTGACTGTTCTCCTGAGTAGTGGTTCAGTTCTGGGGCCCTCACTACAAGAAGGATGCTAAGGTGCTGGATCATGTCCAGATATGGGCAAGGAAACTGATGAAGGGTGCGAAGAACAGGTCTAATGAAGAGTGGCTGTGGGAGCTTGGGTTGTTTAATCTGGAGAAAGGGGGTCTGGGGGGAGGCCTTTTGGCTCTCTACAACTCCCTGAAAGGAGATTGGAGAAAGGTGGGTGTTGGTATCTTCTGTGTAGTAACAAGGAAGAGGATGAGAGGAAATGGCCTCAAGTTGTGCCAAGGGAGGTTTGAGTTGACTACTAGAAGAAACTTTGTTACTCAAAAGTTCTCTAAGACTGGAACAGACTCCCTAGATAGGTGGCTGAATTCCCACCCCTGAAAATGTTGGAAAGTCACAGAGATGTAGTGCTGAGAGGCATGGTTTAGCACAAGACTTGGTAGAGAATGGTTGGACTCAATGATCTCACAGGTCTTTTCCAACCAAAATGATCCTACAATTCTATTCTCTTCTATACTGTTCTAATTTTAATTTTTCTTAGTAAGTATCTGTCTCTCAACAAGGAAACCAACCTTAAAAGCAGCACTACCTCAGAACTGGGATGAAATGGTGCCAGTACATGCAAGAAGCTCAGCACAGCAAATGCAAACAAGGAGATTGCTGCTACTGCCATAATTCTACAAGGCAGCAGAAAGGGAAAGGTTTGAAACTTGAGCAAGACAGCAGCATGCTTGAACGTTTACCTGCTGTGGAGGGAAGAGACTGAATCTGAATGACACCCAGAAGGTGCTCCCAGTGTCAAAAGAAATAAGAGTATCTACAAACACTGTGTCCAATCTACATGCAGATAATGTAAAAAAAAAAAAGGGAGTACCCTGGTAAAGAGACTTGTCAAACAGCTGATTTTCAGATAATAATGATGAATAAATTAACAGAATTCAGTCTACTAAAACTCTAAAGGGCTTGTAATCACTGCTTTAATTCCTGACTACCACAGATGTTTTGCTCATACCATAGGCCTCTTCAATAAGAGCACAGTAAGGATTAATGCCAGTGTCGCTGTGTTTGGATTCCTGCTCTCCAAGCCTCAGGATGTTCTCCAGCCCGTTCAGCGCTACTTGCACAATCTTTGAGTCCATTACTGTAAGGAGGTCGCATAGTGGCTTGATGCATCCCAGTTCTACTAAATACCTGAAAAACATCACATGCAACCCAATAAATTGCCTGCAAAATTATAATGGAAGGAGACATTTAAGCACTTAGCATGAAGGGCTATGAACAAAACTAATCAGATAATACCAACTTGACCGGAGAAACTGAAGAAATGATAGATATTTATTTGTACTCATTAATCTCTGCTGAAGCAAAGAAAACAGTGTTAAAATATCTTCCCTGCTTCTCTTGATACAATAACATATATTTTTATTTTGTAAACTTTGATTGATAAAAGCCTTTGTTAATTTAACAATTTAACAATCTTATTATTTCATTTTATACAAAATTGGAAATAAGCACAATGTGTGCAAGTTAAATAGGAAAAACAATGCACACAGATGCCCTTGTCTGAGGGACTGAGCTGTCACTCTCTAAACTGCAATGCACTTTGTGACACTTTACAGCAACCACTAAGAAATTAGTTGATCAAGTTGCATTTAGTTTTTTCATAGTTAATTAAACTGTTTCTCTTCTAAGTATCACAGTTTAAATATTTCTTTGATTTCTCCCTATAGAGGAAAGAATGGCTTGTTCACACTCTACACGAAGACGTGGTCTCTCTGAATGCAACACTGGAAGCACAGAGACATGTTTTCCAGTTTCTGAATTATCAATTTGATGTCTTACACAAACGCTAATTCGCTCAGTTGCATGGAAAGACTTAAACTATTTCATACTTGATCTGTTCAGCAGAGCCTCCAGATGTTGCATTTGTGATTGCCCAAGCAGCTTCCTTCCTTGTTCGAAACTCAGCGGTTTGCAAAATATTTATAAGAGCTGGAAAGATGTGGGCATCTATGACTGTCTGCAAAAACAAATCATATGTCAGATTATGACAGAAATTAAACATAACTTCATTTTTCTGAGCTAGTTAGTGCCTAAAGCTCAGCATAACACATTAAACTGTGAAATGTTATTATCACAGAATCACACAGGATGGTAGGAGGGAAGTGGTGGAGTCACCACCTCCAGAGGTGCTCAAGAAACATGTGGCCATGGCACTCTGAACATGGTTTAATGGCCATGGTCGTCTTAGGTTGATGGTTGGATCTTTCCAACCAAAACAGTTCTATGATTGCCTCTATGATTGCTTTAAAAAACCACCCAGTCCAACCTCCCTACTAGAGGATCATCACCTATAATAAAACACAAAGGAACATGCCCAGATGGGTTTGGAATGCTTCCAGAGATGGAGATCGAGGAGCTAAAAATCAGTTTTCAGCTTTACAGTCAAAACTATTTATCACCAGAGTCTGTGCTTATCCCAAAAGAATTCAAAACACATTAAGACTGAAGTGATCTGAAAGCAGAGTAATGACATACTTTCCTTATTTTTCTGAGTAGTGACCCACTCAGCTATTAAATCAGTAAGCCACTAAGTCATTATGATCCCCTTAAAGAAAATTCTGAAGCCTGTATGTCATACTACATTTGCACTCGGTGAGACAACACAGCAAAGAGAGAATGTATTGTAAATATTCCTCAAAACAAGCAAGCACCAATATACTCTTTCCTGGTAAAAGCAGAAAGCAACAGATGGTTCAGTAGCACAGTTAACTGCTTAGCTCACTGAACTGAAGTAAATCACGAGTCAGCAACTCGAACTTTCTAGTAACTTTCTCTGTAAAGAGCCTTTTGCAATCAGACACAAATGAAATCAGATTGGTTACACATGTATGACATGGACCTGAAACACTCTTAAAAAGATCATTTGAAGAAATCAAGAGCTTAGGATTACCTCTTAATGACATTTTACAAATACATGTCATCTCAGAAATTATAAAGGCAAATTCAAATTCCCTGCAGAAGAAAACAGATTACATATGGCTGGCTGAATGTGAGCTAGCACGTATTCCTTCTCTGGAGACTAATAAAACCCACCTGGGCATGCTCCTGTGTGATTTATTCTAGGTAAACCTGCCTTAGTAAGGGTGTTGGACTAGATGGTCTCTGGAGGTCACCATTCTGTGATTTAATGACATGAGCCCTGGCAATGGGAGTATCATGGCAGGTATTACATGCTATGACCACCTTTGACCTTCAAGCATTAGAACAACTAACTACTCAGCTGAAAAAAATAATCCTGTCAGACAATGCCAGACAGCAAATACGGTGTGGGTCAGATAGGAAGTTGTGCCTACTGCTTCAGATGAGAATCACAGAATTGCTTGAACTGGAAAAGACCTTTAAGATCATTTGGTCCATCTGTCGACCCAACATCACCATGCTCACTGCACTTAATTGACTTATTCACCTGCCAAAAAACTTGCATCCTCAGGGAGGGCAGTGAGACACTCATCATCACAGTGGGTAAGAGCAACACAGTGGCTCTCTAGGAACTGTCCTGAGCCCATTAGTGAAATTGCAGCAGGGCCTTGGAGATCTTGTATAAGTTTTATAATAGACATGAGAGCAAAAATGTCTGCAATTAGTAGTAAAACCACTGAAAGGCCTAGATGCAAAACCTTGTCACCACAAAGTGCAATAAAAGGGAGTTGGTGGAATCACAAACAAGTGCCCTGTTGCAAAAAAATCACATTATATCTTGTGGGGGAAGAAGGTTAACTTGTGCCCAGGTGCCTGTGCCACTGACATTAACATCTTAGGATTTGATTAAATCTATTGCAAAGCACAGGAACTCCTGGACGGCACTGTGCAAAACAGTAGTAAATGAGAGACACACTCTGAAGCAACCCACTACAACAGGCTGACAATGACACAGTTGCATCTAAACACTTGTTGGAGACTTTGATACCCATTCTCTCATCACAAATGGAAATCAGAACTCTGTATGCAGTTCCGCACATGGACAAGGTGAGAGCCAATCTAGAGAAAATAGGTGTCATCACTCAGGTGTGAGCTCCATACAATCCAACCAGTTGGCCAGTGACAAAACCTAAGGACAGTGGCAGCTTACTGCAAGTGACAGATGATTACTGGAGTGGGTCCAGAGAAGGACAATGAAGCTGGTGAAGGCTCTGGAGAACAAATCTTATGAGTACTATTGAGAAACCAGGGTTGTTTAGCTTGGAGAAAAGGAGGCTTAGTGGAGACTTTCTTGCACTCTACAACTCCCTGAGATCAGACAAAGGTTGGGGGTCAGTCTCTTCTCCCTAGTAACAAAGGACAGGAGAAAAGAGCCTCAAGTTGCACCAGGGAAGGTTTGGGTTGACTATCAGAAGAAACTTCTTGACTGAAAGGGTTCTCAAACCCTGGAACAGGCTCCCCAGGGAGTTGGTTGAAGACCCAGCTCTGGAGGTGTATCAGAGACACAGAGATGTGGTGCTGAGTGACATGGTTTAGCACCAGACTTTTTAGAGTTAGAGAGTGGTTGGACTGGATGATCTTAAAAGTTCTTTTCCAACCAAAACAATTCTACGTTGGAACATCACATACTAATGCTCTGTTCCCAACAGCAATCAACAGCAGAGCCACAGCAAAATATAAACTCTAGTCATATTTATTTTTTTCTCCTTTTTAAACATCCACAATTGCAGCAATGAATTCCATCCCAACTGCAGCACCTAGCAATTCCTCTAATGTCTCCTCCTTTAAGAACCTTGGTCAAAAACCAAAGAATCTTTCCTCATTCACCCTCTCAGATGCCACTTGTCTCACAGTCTATGAAGATGCTCCACATATGGAACCCATCTGACATTCTAGGATTTTTCCTTACCACCTTAGTACTACCATATCCTCTCAAGGTGGATCTACACACAGGGCAATATTAAAGACTTATATTATAACCAGAGTAGAGATTCCCATTTTGGCCTTTTTATCCTTTCCATTGTGAGTCCGAATCACAGAATTGTTTTTGTTGAAAAACATCTCTAAGATCATCAACCCTACACCACCATGCCCACTAAATAACATCCTGAAGTGCCATGTCTACAAGTACTGTGTTTTGTTTTACTCAAGTAGGTGGCATTCCTGTCCTGTGGTCATCCATAGGGGTTCCCTGTCTCTTGGAAACATTCTATCCTCTTTATTTAATCAATCTTCACTACATAGTATCTGATTTTTAAAGAGCTAAGCTAGACAAAGCAGATTTTCTGAGTTGTATTACTGCACTGATGTTGAAGCTAGATACACTGTAGTCAGGGAACAGATATTCAGCAGCAGTATTTTAAATTAATATTTTGAGCTGGTAAATACCCAACAAAATTACAAATTCTCCTTTGGGTTTCCACCAATTAAAAACAAAACAAAACCCCAACAAACCAGAAAACCAGTTGTAGGGTGCAAAAATACACACACACATACTTGCTATTAGCATCATGCCTACACATGACTCATCATCTGAACCTGAAAGCAGCCAAATCTTAGAGCATGAGTGCTTTCCTGCTCCTACAAGCTCTTTCATCATCTTTAACAAATCAAAATTACAACCACCACCCAAGCTGGCAGCTGTGAATACAGCCCTATTGCTAAGATTTTCTCCCCCTGGCTGAAAATTCCAGTTCAGAGGCTTCTCAGCAATTGTGTTCCTGTTACCTTGTTCATTGATTCAACTTACAACTACTTTTAAAAAAATAAAGCACATATTCCTAAGTCAAAGCTACTTAACATGATGACAGGCACTACCATCTAAGAGCCAGGAAGGCTTCAGATCTTTGTTCTAATGGACTTCTATGTCGTTGACACAGACACCCAAGTCTACATACTCCCAATTGTGAATACAGTAAACTTTCTAGCCAGTTTCAACAATGTTACTAGGAAGAACCTACAACATAATGAACAGAAATTTTGAGCTATCTCCAGCTCTTGGGGTGTGTGCTACAAAGATACCAACAGAGAATTCAATTACAGAATTGGTTCAGTTGGAAAAGACTTTAGAGTCCAACCGTTCCCTGACTCATGCCAACACCTGGTGCTAAACCACATCCCTCAGCACCATGCCTTTGCACCTTTTAAACATCTCCAGAGATGAGGGTTCAAACACCTTCCTGGAGAACCTATTCCAGTGTTTTGATAACTCTTTCGGTAGAAGTTTCTTCTAATAGCCAATCTAAAGTTCCAGCAGCACAACTTGAGGCCATTTCCCTTTGTCCTATCATTAGCTACTAGGCAACAGAATGGAAGTGTTGGAAGAGATTTCTGAAGACCATCTAGTCAACTCCCCTGGTAGAGTAGGGTCACCCAGAGTAAGTTGCACAAGACAACATTCAGGCAGGTTTGGAATGCCTCCAGTGGCAGAGAATCCACAACCTCTCTTGGACAGCCTCATCCAGTGTTGTGCCATCCTCAAAGGGAAGAAGTATTTCCTTATGTTCACATGGAATCTCCTGTGTTCCAGTTTGTGCCCTCTGCCCCTTGTCCTGTCACTGGGAAGAGGCTGGATCCATCCTCCTGACACTCACCCTTCAGATACTGATAAAAATTAATGAGATTTCCCCCTGTCTCCTGTTCTGCAAGCCAAAAAAGCCCCAGCTCTTTCAGCCTTTCCTTGTAAGGCAGATATTCCAGTGCCCTTAGCATCTGTGTGGTTCACTGCTGAGGTTTTTGGGAAAAATAAATTAATTCAAGGTATTCTAGTTCTGGTGCTCTCAGTGTGGCATGATGTACAAGATGCATAACATGCAGAAGTCTGAAAACAGATTTTGCATTTGAATACAAACTTACAATCTCAAAGAGATGAATACTTGACTGCTACTGCTCCTCAAACAAATATAACCTTGCTAGAAATGCCGTATTTTGCTCCTAATTGAGACACTTTTGAAGTCTTGCCACCACAAGTAGCTTGGAAAGATTTTAGACTGCTCATGCAAACCATGACATAAAGCAAACCCACTTGCTATTTAAGCAATCTTATACACAGCGGGCCTGTGTAAACCATAACAACATGAATCATGTCATTCCTCTTCCATGTTCCCAGCATTACTGTGGATTTTTTGGAGATAAGCCTCTGAAAATTTTTAGCTTATATTTTTACCACAATTCATAAGAATGTATTTCAATCCAGGGTTTTTTTAACTGACCAGCAATGTATCATGTGCTGCACTTGCCCACATTATATTTCAGCAAGAGCAGGAAACCTCAAAGAAGGAAAAACATGGCACAGATCCTTTTGCTACCATGCCTAGCCATACTCCAGCTTCCAGATGTTCTTGTGAGAATTTAAGGCATATTAGAAAAGAAGTGATAAGTTTCTTAACCTGTCAACAGGAGAGAACTCCTATGATGTCTTCACTGTCAGACATGGAAGAGTGTCTGATGCACTGCCTTTTATAGCTTTTCAACGGCTTGCGATGCGAAGTTAGACACAGAACGTGTTCTGAGGTATGTGATAGCCTTTCATACCCTTCAGAAGGGTCGACAGTCAGGATTTAGCTCCAGTTGTGCAGTTCTCCTTCTGACTCCCAGGAAGATGTAGTTCCCCTTCTCCCTGACTGGGGAAGCTATCCACTGAAGTACAGCAAAGCTGTATACAAACTAGGAAATTAACAAACAAAAACTATACTTAGTGACAATCACGATTGCATCAGGATATACACATCCAACCCACATCTTAAAAGCACAGAAATAAAGAGGGGAAAAGACTACTGGTTCCACCACACTTTTCTGCTGCCTGGGCACTGCTGATAACACACTCTGAAAGGCTTTCACTTTCACCTTTGGTAGGGGGGAAAAAGAATCCCCAAACCTCCCGTGCTTTGATAGGAGCTACATAAAGAAAGTTCAGTTCTTTCACACATTTTACACATTAAAATAGTGCCTTAATGCTAGAGTTAACTCGATCATGTTTGAGTGCAAATCTAATGGTGACAGACAGGCTGCTGCCTTACATTTCAGGAAGGGCAGAGAAAGCCTTTGGAGTGTGCTACCAAACAGCATTGCAGGCAGTAAGAAAGTGGAGATGGACAAGTCCTTCCCACTATCTTTACAACTTCTATACTTCAGAGTGGGTGGGTGGATGGATGGAGGGAGTGTAACCCAATGCAATCTTTGACAACACTAAATATAGCTCTGTCTGTTAATATTGGTTAGCAAAATACCTCTTCGATTTACCCCAGTACTTTGTTTTCTTCTTAGTGTGCAGAATGGATTGTTAGATTATGGTTTGAACAATACCCAAGCCCTTGAGTAGTGTTCAGTTTTCGGGCCTTCACTACAAGAAAGACACTGAGGTGCCGGAGCACATCCAGAGAAAGGGCAAAGAAGCTGGTGAAGTGTCTGAACAACAGGTTTTGTAAAGAGTGTCTGAGGGAACTGGGGTTGTTTAGTCTGGAGGAGGCTGAGGGGAACCCTTCTTATTCTTAGCAGCTCCCTGAAAGCAGGCTGGAGCTAGGTAGGAGTAGCTCTCCTCTCCCTAGTAACAAGAGAGAGAACGAGACAAAATGCCCTCAAGTTGCACCAGGAGAGTTTAGGTTGCATGTTAGAAGAAAATTCTTGACTGAAAGGCTCTCAAAAATCCCCATCCCTGGAAGTGTTCCTAAGATGCAGAGATGTGGTGCTGAGGGACATAGTTCAGCAGTAGACTTGGAGTTAGATAACTGCTCGAGTTGATGACCTTCAAAGGTGTCTTCCAACCTAAAGAATTCAATGATTCTATAGCATTATAGCATCCCAGCTGCTCTGGAGCAACAACTAATTAGTTAGAACAGGTGTTAACTTGCAATAATGTTTTTTTTTTACTATGCCAGGCAGACATTTAACTTATCTGCTTTCCAGCTTAAAAATTGTGCATGTTGAAAATCCAGTTAATATCGGAGAGACTAGGATACATCTTGCTACAGTCTAAGGCCTCTAGGAGGAACTACTGAGCAATTTTGAACGACTGGAGAGAAAGGAGAAACAATTTACTTTAGATCTGCATCTAGGATTTCAGAATTCCTTCTGCAAGGAAAACCAGCTGAAGCAATATATTAGAAAAGGCATTTTCTGAGAAAAGCAGACCTATAAGCTCTGAGCTGAAAGGAGGTTTCATCACCTTGCATTCTCACACAGCATTCTCTAGATTGAGACTATAAACTAAAGAATTAGAGCGCTTCTGAAATTTGTTAAATGTATAATGAGACTTTCCTTTCAACATGAGATGATCATTGCAATTACACCAGCCAACTTTACTTCCAAGAAACCATCACTTAGAGATCTCTCATCAAGCAGGTTGGAAATACTGTGCTATGTCCTTTACGTTACTATTTTTTTCCAAATAGTCTCCTTTTGCAGTTCCAAAAATCTAAGCCTCGTGACACACATGATTTGCAAAATGTCATTACCAGGACAGTTATCTCCTGCTAAGAATCAGAAACACGATTTTTAAAATCTCCCAGTGTACATTAAATTGGAAATGCACTCAGTATTTTGTTATGTAGCATGTGTGTGCTCCACATTTGAAGGCAGCTCACTTACTATGAATAGAGTCTGATTCTTAAATGAACTAGAGCTTTCACTTTTGAGAAGCTGCTTCTCACTTTTTTAACCTGTGACATGGGTAATGCATCCACATGCTTCCAACCTTGTCTGTGACATATCCTAAGGCAGCTGCCTTAAGCTGCATTCTTTTACAACTGCACACATTTTGGTGATGTGGTTAACAGTGTTTTCTCCTTTGAGCAAAAATCCTGAGAAAGCAAGCTCCTACTCACACCAACACAAGTATTTTTCCTTTTTTTTTTTTTTTTATTTCTAAAGATTCACCCACTAGAAATGAAGGGGCAATATTAATGGCTTATAGCATTAATTTCCCTCTCCCTGCCTTGTCCCCCTCACCTCTCCATGTCACAGAGCAATTCTAAGCTGCTCTCAGTAGAATGGTAGTTAATTTGGTCATGAGACCCACCAAAATCTTTTAAAACTACTAAACACACTTGAGTATATGCAGGAAAAACAGTGGTACAGCTGCTGGTTTTACACACCACTTTGTTAGAAATTCACATAATTCACAAGTTGACCATAAGCCATAATGTAAAGATGGAATCAAAATTTTCAAAGCTCTACCAAGTTTAGATGAAGTAACTGTACGTCATTGCTGTATCAGACAAAAAGCATGATCTTCAGTGGGTAAAAGTAAAATACTGATGGAGAAAGGCAGAGCAAATACAACTGCAGCAAGTTTCTTTGCTAGCAGCTGTACTTCTAACTTAGCCACATCCTTACACCAGACAAGGACCTACACAGCTTTCCACCTTTGAAGCGCATTTTTACAAGCTCCTACAAGCTTTCTGGAAAAAAAAAAAAAAAAAAAGTAATTCCAGCCCTTGGGGCAGAGAGTGTTGACCACTTCAGGCTAGCCCTGATCACAGACATAAGATCTAATACTAGCAAGTACTAGGCTGCCCTCCGAGGAGAAAGCTATGCAGGAAAGAAGCACTCCTTGGCCACTTTGAGTGATGTATTACAGCACTTGGTTTACTTTGTGTGTGAGAACGCATTGTTTCTGCCCCATCACTAATGTCTAACAATTCTGCTATTTAGACAGATACTTTTGATGTTGCTCCTAGAACATTTATCTCCAACTGGACCTCCATGCATCTTTTGCCATCTCACAACATTCTGTACCCAGTGAGGGAGAAATGTACCTTCAGAAGAACATTTGATTTAAAAGTTATAGAATAATTTCAGCTGGAAAAGACCATAGAGTTCAAACAGCATCTAATGCTGCCAAGTCTGGTGCAAAACCATGTGTGTCAGCCTCTTTTAAACACCTCCAGGGATGGGAATTTAACAACCTCATGGAAGCCTATTCCACGGTTTGAAAACCCTTTCAGTGAAGAAGTTTCTTCTAATATACAACTTAAATCTCCCCTGATGCAACTTTAGCCCATTTCCTCTCATCCTATCACTTGTTACTAGGGAGAGAAGAGATTAACACCCACCTCACTACAATCTCCTTTCAGGTAGCTGCAGAGAGTGAGAACGCCTCCTCTTAGCCATTTACATGAAGACACCTCTATTCACCTGCCCTGATGAAAATACAACCTGATTCACTAGAGTCTGTTTTTCCATAATTTCTGAAAACAGAGAGAAATATTCTCCCCAAAGGCCAAGCAACAAATTCCCCCAGTATAGCTATTCTCAAAAAATTCCATATCCAAGAAAAACAAAATATACTTAGAAGCTCCATCTTTATCTAGTTAAAGGAAAAAAAAAAGTTTATTTTCTTTAGGGAACATACGGTCAATCCCTCGCTTAGAACATCTGGAGGTAAGTCCTGGGAATTCTTCATGATAGCTAACATGAATTGCAGACTCAAAGATGTAGCCTTTTAGAAGCCTAATTGTAAAGACTGGCACAAGGGAGTAAAACTTACTTTTGCTTTTGTGCACTATCACTTAACACAAAGAAACTACTAAAATTGATAGTCAGAAAAGATGAATTCCAAAGCAACATGTTAGATTCCACAGAATCACAGGATGATCCCAAGGATCACCTGTTCCAATCTTTATCCTTAATTGCTGTTCAGATTAATAAAGAGCAATTTTAGATTTGGCTAAGCACAACTGCCTGTATCAGGAATTGTTAAGAAAATAGGTATACATTATTTTACAATGTAGGTCTGTATCTGGGGGTGAAAACAAGAAACATGTAAAGTTACTTGGTTCTCAAAGCTGGTAGCTTACTCTTTTCATATTTGAGGATTTATCTTAGTGACTGTCAAAGGCATGAATCAAATCATTAAAGGCAACTTTTCTTGAGCTGAGGATTATTTCGACATTCTTTAGTATGACCATCTCCCTGCCCTTATAATCTACTGATGATTATAAAAGCAAATAAATGTGTGTACAGGCATATATGCACTTCATACACAAAACTGTACTGTTGATGTGTGTTTCTTCTAGTTTGTGAGACAAAGACTTCTATCACAGTTTAAAAGTTTACCTGGATCTGGGCTCTGTTTCCAGCTGTTATGTTTGATATTGTCCAGCATGCTTCTTTTTTGATGGATTCTTTTGGGCTGCTTAGCAAGTGCAGTAAACTCTGCAGGGCTGAACAGTTCAGAATTACCTGAATATAAAAGAAAAAAAAATTAAAAAAAAAAATACAACCAACCCACCCCAAAAAAACTACAAACAAACAAACAGAAATAAACTCCAAAACACCAAAAACCCAAAGAAATCACATCTCAGAGAAAATTTAGGATAAAGTATCACAAGAACAAGGAATATAATGTCTTCAAAAGCTAAAACACATATAATAGAATCACTGTAGCTGGAAAAGACCTTGAGCACCACATCTAGATGGATTTTACATGCATCCACAAAAAAGGATTCAACCACTTCCCCAGGCAGCCTGAGACAGTCTTTGATAACCTTTTTGGTACAGAAATTTTTTATGTCTAACCTAAACCTCCCCTAGCATAACTTTGCCATTTTCTTCTGTCCTATCAGTTGCGACCTGTGAGAAAAGACCAATACCCACCTCCCTACACCTTCTTTCAGGCAGTTGTAGAAAGAAAGAAGGTTTCCTTTTAGCCTTTTTTTCTCCAGACAGAACAAGCCCAGCTCCCTCATCCACTCGTCATAAGATTTTTCTCAATAACCTTTACCACCTTTGTTGCCCTTCTCCGGAACTGCTAACGCACCCAGATGTCTCTTGAGTCATCATACGAGATGACCACCAGAGGTTTAAAAATACCAAATGTAAAACGAGTTAAAAATTCAGCAAGAATTAAGACAAATCTTTGCACAAAAGCTAATGAACAAAACAATCGAACAGTTCACTAAGAGATCATAAAATTGCTTTGCTTGGTAAAGACCTTTAAGATCATTGAGCTCAACCATTATCCAACTCTACCAAGTCTGGTGCTAAACCATGTCCCTCAGCACCATATCTCTACCTCATTTAAGCATTTCCAGGGACAGGGATTTAAACACCTCCCCGGGCAGTCTGTTCCAGAGTTTGAGACCCTCTTTAGGGAAGAAGTTTCTTCCAAGAGCCAAACTAAACCCTCCCTGATGCAACTTAATGCCATTTCCTCTCATCCTATCACTTGTTACTAGGGAGAAAATACCAATCCCGACCTCACTCCAAGATCCTTTCATGGAGCTGTTGAGAGTGAGGTCACCTCCCCTCAGCCTCCTGTTCTCCAGATCAACGAACTGCAGGTTCCTCAGCCACTCCTCACAAGACCTGTTCTCCAGACTCTTCCCCAGCTTCATTCTCTGGACAAGCTCCAGCACCTTAACATCTTTCTTGTAGTGAGCAGCCCAAAAATGAACACTACTCAACATGTGGCCTCATCAGTGCTGAGCCCAGGGGGACAATCACTTCCCTGGTCCTGCTGGTCACACTATTATTTACAGAGGGCAGGATGATGTTGGCTTTCTATGGAGACCAAGAGTCAGTGAAGTTTTCAAAACAGTAGCTTTCTCTGTACTTTTCTTGTTCCTATTACCAACTGATCCTCACAAAATGGTATCAAAATACACAAAAAAGTGGGA
The DNA here is from genome assembly GCA_013396835.1 of Psilopogon haemacephalus. Taxonomy (NCBI): domain Eukaryota; kingdom Metazoa; phylum Chordata; class Aves; order Piciformes; family Megalaimidae; genus Psilopogon; species Psilopogon haemacephalus. Next base: position 81,513 of record VWZI01015897.1, on the reverse strand, counting down.
AAAATGTTAATATAAGGTACAACAGCTGAAGCCTGTATAACTGAAGCTTCTGCTCTATATATAAAGAGATTCCCACCAGCCAGTAGATTATAGGTAACACACTTATCCAAGATACAGACTCTGTGCTCCCAGATTTTAAAATTCAGAGGCAGCTGCTGTCTCTCGAAAACCTATCAAGCATCAAGGCCTCAGGGGATTTCAGGAAGGAAAATGAATCCCCATCCTGGGAGGTGTTCCAAAGATGCACAGATGTGGCACTAAGGGACATGGTTTAGCACCAGACTGGGTAGAGGTACTGCAGAGCTGTATGTAAATCTCAGATACAGCTATGTAAGAATCACCAGCAGTTCAGGACTGAACAGTAGAACTATGAAAACAGCTACATGTTTTGTGCCAACTGATGCCATCAACTCTTTACTTGCAAACATGATAAGAACAAGAGGTGTCTGTGAGTAAGTTACCACAACTAACAAAAAGATGAAGTACAGTCCAACACAGAAAATGATTCCATACCTGGGTCTGGACATCATCGCCTGTGACGATGTTCCCAACAGCTCGTAAGGCAGGAGATACAACTTTGTAGTCATTGTGCCTAAAATTAACAAGGAAAGGCATAAATTTTTACCATCTTCAAGCATCTTATTTGTCATATCATCAAGAGAGGAACAGTGGACAACTTTGCCCTTAAACCTGACTTATTTGAATTAAAGCACTCTGTTTTTAAACTGATGGTGAAAGTCTTTTAACGGTTTCTAAATATTTATGCCTTCAGACAGCATTAATCAGCATAAAAATAAAATACAGATTAAAAACATACAAATACTTCAGAATATAGACATCCTTGAGAGGGAAAATTAATCAGCTTTAATTGTGAAACATGATACTTCTGGTGGCATGCACAAAGGCAGAGAATAACCCTGAGCAACAGACTGTTAACTGTATGCTTAACCTACACAGCTGTCTGATCATCTTCTGCCATTATATGCATCCTCCCATCAGCACTGTTAAATCAGAAACATGAAGTAAGGAATTTGGCTCTCAAATTGAAATACTGACTAAACAGTCCTTTATTACATTACTGAAAACCATTATTTCTTGTTCTTACGTAACCGAATGCTCCACATCCCTCCTTTAGACTTTAAATGGTTCTGAAAAAGGCCACTGCCCCTGACCCCAACTCCCACAGCTACACTTTACTGCTCAAAGTACTCTAAAATAGAGTCCATCTACTATCAATTTTATTATTTACTAAATTTTACCACTTCTTACATTTCTATCTTTGGTATCCTTCAGCAATTTCATTGGTAGGCAATTATAACATGGACTTCAACATCACAAAGAAAATTCAAACTATAGATTGATTTGGTTTGGAAGGCACCTTAAAAGTCATCTACTTCAATTTCCAACACCCCTCCCCCACTCCCCAACATGGTGGGGGTTCTACCTTCCACTACATCAGGTTGCTCAAAGCTCCATGTAACCTGGCCTCCAACATTTCCAGAGGCAGAGCACTCACAATCCCTCTGGGCAACCTGTTCCAGTGTTCTAAAGCTACCCTCTTTAAATTTGAAGCCACCACCTCTTGTCCTATCACTACATGCCATTGTAAAAAGTCCCTCTCCAGATGTCCTGTAGCCTCCTTCAAATACTGGAAGGCTGCTATAAGGTGTCCCTGGAGCCTTTTCTTCAGGCTCAACAACCCCAACTCCCTCAGCCTGTATTCGGTGCTCCAACTGCCAATCATATTCACAGCCCTCCCTCTGGACTTGCTTCAACAGCCTCTTATCCTTATGTTGAGGGCTTCAGAGCTGAATGCACTACTCTAGGTGGGGTCTCACAAGAGTCAAAGAGAGAAGGAGAACCACCTCCCTCGATCTGCTGGTCGTGCTTCTTTTGATGGACTTCAGAATATGGTTATTCCTCTCAGTTCCAAACACACACTGTCAGCTCATGCTGAGCTTCTTGTCTACCAGCAAGCCCAAGTCTTTCTCCTCAGGACTGCTCTCAGTCCACTCAATGCCCAGCATGTGTTTTCGCTTGGGATTGCCCTGACCTCTGCCTTTACCTTCTACAACTTGGGCAGTGTGCCTGGAGCAATTGCTGGTGAAGACTGAGGTAAAAAATTCATGAAGTACCTTAGTCTTTTCCATGTTTCAGGTAATCTGGTCTTCCTGTTTCTCTCCAGAGAGGGCCCACCCTTTCCCTAGTCTTCCTGTTATACCTGTCATTCTATAGGTATAGAAGCTTTCCTTGTTGCCCTTGGCATGGTTGGCCATTATGGATTTTACATATCACCATTAGGTGCAGAAAAAAAAATATTAATAAATAGCAAAACTACAAGAAGAAAAATTCCATTGTTTCTGTTACCCACAGCAAACAGAGAAGACTGACCACAAACAGGTAAAATTAATCTTAAATCTTGCCTTTTGGAAATTACTACATTTCAGGGCATTTCTAATTAAACTTCCTATTGCTGGAACCTTAATTGCAGGGAAAGCAATAAATTTGATCAGGAGAAATTTCTTACATCAGCAATTCCACAAGTCTTCTGCAGACTCCTGCATCAATCACAGCCTGGATTTTATCATTGGGGCCATCAGACAAATAGGATAAAGCCCAGCAGGCATCAGCTAATACATCTGTGTCATTGACAAAAAGCAGCCAGGAAAGCACATTCAGACAAGGTGAAACCTGTAAGACATTTAGAGGAGATATGTGCATTGAGTGATTAGAAGAACCAGAAGATCTATTAACATGTCTGTTAATTTTGTTATGTGACATTATAGGACTAGGCAATAACAAGGACTAGACAAAACATCTGAAAGTTCAATATGCAGAAAATTTAAGACCTAGGTAAAACTTCTGTAGCTACACTAGTGGAGTGCCTCAGCAGAAAAGCACTCTGAGAAGTCTTCAGTCTCTACAGTACAACGCCTGGCAACTTAATGTCATACTTCCCTGCTAAGATGTGCCACCCTTGGCACTGCAGCAACCAAAACGTGTAGAGCTTTGTTCTGCTGTGAGATGTTTATCTCCAGTACAAGAAGAGCAACAAAGTTGGAGGGCAACCAGATTAAAACAATGGTTGTGAATCTCTACCCAAAGGGCTAAATACATCCAAAATCTTAATCTGTAAGAAGCCCATACACTGTTTCAGAAAAAATCTGTATTACTTCTGCTATTTAAGTTAAGTTTTGCCACTCTCATTGCTTATTTGGCTACCACCACATTTCTTTTTCAACGTCTCTTACCTTGGCAAAATCTGGAGGAGGATTTTTCCCTCTGCAGAGGTTGGATAGAGCCCATACAGCATTTCTCGTCATAGTGAGACGGTTCTGTTTTGAAAGCAATCTAAAACAACAAACAAAAAATGTCCAACCACTGTTTTTGAAACATTTCTGCTCCCTAAGACATAGGTAGCCAAACGATACAATGAAGTGTAATAATGACACCTTTATAAGATCTACGTACCAAAGCTGCCCTTTCCAATTGACATTATCACACTGGCTAAAGCTGTGTTAGCCACTGCTAACACTGTGGCATCAATCCTAGCACTGACAAAGTTGTCTGTGAAGTTGGTTAAGTCAAACACAACGTGAAGCCTCTAAACAAAGCTTTTTTTCTGAAAACTTAGAAATCACAGACTGGTAGGAGTTGGAAGGGACCTCTGAAGACCACTCAGCCCATCTATTCACCTAGATCAAGTTCATCTAGATCAGACTGCAGAGAAACTTATCTAGGCAGGTTTTGAAAGTCTCCAAAGAAGACAACTCTTCAACTTTTCTGGGCAGCCTGTTCCAAAGCTGCAGCACACTCACAGGAAAGAAGTTTCTCAAGTTCAAATGAAACCTCCTGTGTTCTAGTTTCTGCCTGTTGTCCCTTATCCTATCACTGGACACCACTGAAAATAGCTTGATCTCCACCCTGTATATATATTGATAAGCATTAAGAAGATTCCCTCCTCAGCCTCTCTTCTCCAAGCTAAAGAACTCTAGATCATTCAGCTTCTCCTCATAAAAGAGACATTCTAGTCCCATGAACCATCTTCATGGTCCTCCATTGGACTCTCTCCAGTATTCTCAGTCTCTTGAACTGGGGAGCCCAGAACTGGGCTCAGCACTCCAGGTGTGGTCTCAGCAGGGCAGAGCCGCAGAGGAGGAAAACCTGTCAGTTTAGACAGTGTCAAAAGCCTTGCTGGAGCTAGGGCAGACAACATCCACTGCTCTCCCTTCATCTACCCAGCTGGTCACACCATCATAGAAGGCTATCAGATCGGTCAGGCATAATCTCCCCTTTGTGATGCCATGCCAACTACTCCTCATAGTCTAGGACTAGCCATAGTGCTCCTTGCCTTACTGCATTGCTCCCAGGTAAAAACAACTCTAGCAACTCAGTTTCTTTTTCTCGCAGCCACCCCACACTCTAACAGTGTTTTTAAGAGAGCACTGGAGAACTTAATGGCTGCCAACAGTTCGTGAATGACAGACTGACTAATCCTAATTTGGGTACGAGAGATGGCCTCATTGTTTGAGCAATAAATGGTCCTTCAGCAGAAGGCCACCAAGATCACTAGCAGACTAGAAAAATGACACACAATGGGAGAGTTAGAGACCTGGATTTGTTCGGCCTTAGAAGGAGACTCTGTAAGGGGAGATAAAACTACTGTCTACTACAGTTTAACAGGTAGATATAGAAAAGGGAAAGGCAGATCTTTCCCAAAGGTATGCAGTAACAGGACAAAAGGCAATCATCACAAGGTGAAACACAGAAAATACTGACTAGATATTAGAACACTGTATTTTCCCATGCTGGGGTCAAATACTGCAACAGGTTGCCCTAGGTGGTTACAGCATCTACCTCTGATGTTCCAAATTTGAGTGATTAAGTAGTTGAGCAACCTAATCTGATCTTACCTGCTATGAAGAAAGGCTTTGGCTAGGTGACCTCCAGAGTTACCTTTCAACTTAAATTATTCTGTGACCCTATAATAGGCCCAGGCAGCCACCCACTCTGCAGAATAAAATAGTTCAGCTTAGCTGCTCCTAAAACATGCTTCCATTTTAGCTCCAGTACAAAAGCAGTTCAGGAGCTCCCATAAGCCGTTCAGGAGCACCCATTAAAATGTTTTATTAGTCCACACGAAAAAAACCCAACCAAACAAAATCACTGTTATTCTTCAAGGCAGAAATCAATCTTTGGTTTTACCAGAAACTCAAGCAAAATTCTATAAAGCACATTAAAACCAGACTTACTGCAATAAAGGGGGCAGGATATTACAGTCCAATACATAGTCTCTGCACATAGTGCTGTCTCCAGCAATGTTGCCAAGAGCCCATACTGCCTGCAATGAAAAAGAGAATGGCAATTGCTTCTACTCTCACAATTCAACCAGGCTGGGAGACAGCCTCTTCTCACTGTCAAGTACCAGGCAACATATAGGAGGGGAATGCATTCTGATTTACTATTAACATTTGCACACCAGAAATCATTGTATGATTCAGGAACACTTACACAGCCCCAAGAGGAATACCAAAACAGCCAACTGGTATGTCTCCAAAGACAGCAGGCAGACATAACCTTGCTCTGTCCACAACATAGGAGATGAGCTTATCTCCTCAGCCTTAGTAACATACTAATACTACTCTCCCTGTTACAACTAATTCAAGTCCAGATGTTCCTAACACAGATCATCAACAAAGGCAAAATGGTGGAACAGCCTCTATTAGTGTTTCCCAAAAAGCCGTTAAAACATATGTCGTTCACATAGTCTCATAAAAAAGATGACACCAAATAAAATGAAAATGAGAATCTACAGGTAAGATCAATCAATATTCAAATCAAAGAGTTCAGATGGGCGTCAGAATACACTTTTTAAGAGAAACTACAGAAGGATAATCAATTCCCTGGTTGTGCAACGACAGCTATTTTCTCACTTGGATGTTACTACTATTGTAACTTTCCCTTTTAAGAAGGAAATACCTAAAATAGCAAAAGATAATTAAAGAAATGTGAAATACATCTTCTATAATATGATGACAACAGAAGACTTAATTTTTATTTCATTGTTTGGATCAAGTGATGTTTTCTGAGATCCCTGGCCACTGATCTGACAGCTATAACTGAAAAAAATATAGAAGTAGTCTATATGAAGTTAAAAGCTATCTTATGAATCACACAGAATCACAGAATTTCTTAGACTGGAAAAGACCTTCAAGATCATTGAGTCCAATCATCAGTTTCACACTGACAAGTCCCTGACTAAACCAAATCCCTTAGCACAACATCTAATCACTATGAATCGCTATGGTTGGAAAGGACCACCAGGTGAACAGAATAGTTCATGTATGAAGCTCACATTTGCTATTTATTTCTAACAGCAGAGGCCTAAGTGTCATATCAAATAGATATGAGCTTATTTGGCAGCCAGTGGAAATATTTCCAAGTAATGCATACAGAGGACAAAAGAAATAACAGAATCACAGAAAGGTAGGGGTTGGAAGAGACCTCCAGAGATCCATCATCAGTCCAACTCCTTCTGCTAATGCAGGTTCACCTAGAGCAGGCTGCACAAGAATGCATCCATTTTGAAATCTCCAGAGAAGGAGATTCCACAACTTGAGTAGCCTGGTCCAGTGCTCACACACCTTCACAGAAAACATGCTTTTCCTTAAGTTCGAGTGAAACCTCCTGCTTTGGGTCTGCTGGCCCTTGACCTATCACTGGGTAACAATGAAAAAAGACTAGCCCCATCCTCTTGATCTCAGCCCTTTAGATACTCATAAGCATTGACAAGATCCCCCTCTCAGTTTCTTCTTCTCCAGGCTAAACAGCCCCAGGTCTTTCAGCCTCTTATCAGAAAGATGTTCCAGTCCCCTCAGCAATTTCATGGTCCTCAACTGGAGTCTCTCCTAAACCAGGGAGCTGGACACAATACTCCAGGTGAGGCCTCAGCAGGGCTGAGTAGAGGGGAAGGAGAACCTCCCTTGAACTGTTGGTCACACTTCTTCACGCATCCCAGAATACCACTGACTTTGATCATGAGGCACACTGCTGGCTCATGGAAATCTTGCTGTTCATCAGCACTTCCAAGTTCTTCCCCATAAAGCACGTGAACCTCTAACCTGCACTGGTGTATGAAATTTTTCCTTCCCAGGTGCAGGACTCCACACTTGCCCTTGTTGAGCTTCATGAGATTCCCCACTGCCCAACTTTCCAGCTGTCCAAGCCTCACTGAATGACTGCACTGCCTGACAGGCTGTCAGCCACTCTTTCCAGTTTTGTATCATCAATCCTATTTATCATGGACAGCAATTGGATTTGTCTTCAGTTTGCAGAACAATGTGTTATAACTATTTCTCTAACTGAACATAAATAAGTTCCTCACACAAAATAAACGTAAATATAAAATTTTTTTTGGTTGGAAAACACCTTTAAGATCTAGTCCAACCATTATCGAACATGGTTTTGTTTCTTTATCTCTCCTCAAAATAAGTGACTCCTGTAAAAAAAACAAAACAGAATAAGCCAAGCTAATTTAAGGAAATTCTCAGAATCTGAAATGAACTGTCTTATTCACTACTGATACATCGATTAATCACTCGCATTAGATTTCTATCATAACATTTAAAAAAAGTAACAGGATGCTACTTTAGAGGACTAAACCCACTAGCAAATCCTGTAGCATTAGTAGAGCTAAACTCAGATGTGTATACAAGGTGTATACAGCTGTCAGCTAGCTGGATATAAAATAAAAAGGCTCCTCCTCTTTACCAGTAACATCATAAATAGATCAATCGGAAGTCTCTAAACTGCAAGTTGTTAAACAGACTAAAATACCATTCTAGGGAAGGATTTTTTCCTTGTTTCCAGGCTTCTGCTGTCAGGCACAGTCAGAGACAAGGCACCAGGCTATAGTGATGTTTGCTGAGAAACACCACAGCCATTACTATGTGATGTCCACCCCCAAAACTGATCTTATGCATGAAAACTTATTTGTCATTCCAGCTTCTTACTATTTCACAACTGTTGTGACAACACTCTGCCTGAAATAAATGTATTGGGTCTGGCAGCCTCGTAGACTAGGAATGACAATACAGATACTGGAAAGATTTAGCTGAAGAGACTGAACACCTCCTGCAAAACGCCATTTGTGTTAGAAGTGGAAGAAACCACACTCATTGCTCAGTGCAATGCTTCTACTTCTGCAGCAACAAGAAGCCTGAGGAATGAACCAAATATTTCAGATGGTTCTAAGTAAAGTTGTGAATTATTAAAAAATGTCCAGAGGTAAAAAAGGTCAGAATTTGCTAAAATGTTCTTTAATTGAACATGTGGATACTGATGTCTGAAGGTACATGTCCTGTCTGGACATTCTTACACACATTAAAACATCCCTGGAAGCCACATTTAACTTGCCTGTGGACATAGTTTCTGCCATTACAGCAGTATCTATTTTTAGAGTTGACAACAGTGGTAATCACTTAATCCAAGAATTCATTCTGACCCTGAATGACAGACTGGTTTTGCAACGACGAATCTCAGAAAAGTCTGACCAGAAGTCCAAGAGTATCTATACTGCTTTTCCACTCTTCGACTTCTTATAGCAAGAAGAGTCTGTCAGAATACTCTGATATTACAGAACCTTATAATAGAGGGTGCTGCAGAAGAAATTCTTGCAATGCTAATGACTAATAGCGCACAAAATGCAAAGAAATATTGTTAGAAAATATTGTTATTTCTAACAATATTGAAATAGTTAGAAAAGCATGCAAGGTTTCATTCAACAAGAAAGATGCCTTCACTGAAAAGCTGAGGTAATAATTTAAGTGAAATGAAGAACATGAGTCAAACTTAATTTAAATTCCTCTCACCAGACATTGCTATAAATACAAAGCTCTGTCATTGTTCACATTATCATCTGTGGGAACCATGACAGCTGTCTTCAGGGTCTGTTTGTCTGAAAAATGCTCAATTATTTGCATTCCTTCTTTTAAGCACTCCAAAACATAAGTGGCTTGCTTGACCTTTTAGCTTCATTCTACACATCCTAAATGTTTTATCTTCTAGATAGATGCAAAGGCAAAAGGACATTTAATTCCATTACATTTCAGTTTATAATATTAAAAAAATTTTTGCTCCTAAAAAAATCCACTTAGTACTTTCAAATATCTACATCCATTCCTGAAGATGAAAACCTGTAAATAGTGAGCAGGGACTGCCAGAGGTCTCCAGTTTATTTTAGTAATTAATAAGCTCCAGTGTTTTTTCATGCTGTTCTAGACAACTGCAGCAGTCAACCAGAGCAAAGTGCAAATTTTGTAGAGTATCGTTGGTTGCCTTCTGTGTGTAATCCACATGCATTCTGACAGCTCTCCACCTGCCCCTTTATTCTGAAAGCTCTCAGATGTTATTTCATTAGGCTTGTGAACACTACAACCAAGTTCTAAACTAATCACCAACAGTGTATAGTCTGTGCCTCCTAATGAAGAAATACTATAAAGTGAGAATTCATCAGTTTTTCCACTTTTGGCTTCTGACTTGGGAAATGGGTCTAATGCTGGGATGAAGATTAGCTTGCATACCAGTGTGACTGGGTAAGTGGACACAAAAAAGAATACAAGAAGGCCAAATTCCTAGGAGATGACTTCTACTTATGCCCTAGTACAGAAAACACTTTTCCTTCAGTGGCTGGAGTTCCTTATGTCTCACATCTCATGCACCCAAATAGAGAAAGTAGCTCATATCCATGTCTTAGGTGTTTGTCCTGATTTTGGTCACTAAGATCTAGCTAATAGGGCCTCTGATGTAATGGTCAAATTTGACACCAGACAGAACCTCTGCCAAACAAATGGTGGTTACCAAAGAAACAGCAATACAAGTAGAAATAGTAAAATACCGAGGGAAAAATATGGTGATTGCTTTGGCTGAAAACACAAACATCCCCAAAGGAGAACAGGACAGCTAGGGATACTCCTTCCGCTGGCTGTCCAACAGAAAATGATGCATATTTGTCACTGAGATAAACCGTCATCCCAAGACAGGGAGTGTAGGCGCCCTGAAGGCATGTTTTGGAAGGAAAGTCAACATTCATCAAGGAAACCCAAGTTGACATATGGGATTTAAATACCTCAGCAAAGAAACTCACGAAGGAACTGCAGCTAAGACACTGCTGAAGCTAGATCAAACTCAAGCATGCCAATATGGCTTTGTTGAAGCCCTTCGATTAAAATAATTTCAGATTGGCAACCCTAAATTTTCAGATGTTCTTTGGAAGAAAAATGTGGTAATTGGAAGAAGGCTAGGACATATGCTACTGACTAAACCTAAGTATCAGTACATCAAAAATTAAACAAGAGAGGTAAGGAGATGCAGAGAGAATGTTGTTTTTTGGTTTGTTTTTTTTTTAAATAATGGAGATAAAGGCTTTTTCCAACCTGAATAATTCTAAGATCAAACATAGACCTAACACCACCATGGCCATTAAACCATGTCCCAAAGCGTAATTTTTTCTGAACACCTCCAAGCACAGCGATTCCATCACCTCCATGGACAACCTATTCAAATGCCTGGCCACCTTTTCAATAAACACTTTTTTCCTAATATCTATTCTAAACCTTCCCTGGTGCAACTTTCCTTTCTTGATAATAGGAAGAAGAGACCAACACCCACCTCACTACAACCTCCTTTCATGGAGTTGTAGAGAACAATGAGGTTTCCCTTCAGCTCCTCTTCTCCAGACTAAACAATCCTAGTTCCCACTGCTGCTCCTCATGAGACCTGTTCTCTAAACCCTTCACCAGCTACATTACCCTTCTTTGGACATGCTCCAGCAAGTCAATGTTCTTGTAGTGAGAGGCCCAAAACTGAGCACAGTATTCAAGGTGCAGCCTCATCAGTGCTGAATACAGGGGCAAAATCACTTCCCTACTCCTGATGGAACCTCCCTCTATTTGCTGGCCACAGTCTTAATATATCCCAGGATGCCAATAGCCTTCGAGGACACATTGCTGGCTCACAGGAAACTTGCTGGCTAACAGCACTCTCAAGTCCTTCTCCACAGAGGTCAGCCTCTAACCTGTACTGGTGCACAAGGTTATTCCTTCCCAGATACAGGACTCTACAATTGCCCTTTTTGAACTTCGTGTGGTTCCCCTCTGCCCAGCCCTTCAGGTCTCCCAGAACAGCAGCATAGCCTGAGGGTGTGTCAGCCACTTCTCCCAGTTTTGTTAATGACACAAGTCTGGGAGAAGTGGCTGACTCACCCTCAGGCTATGCTGCCATTAAGGGAGACCTGGACAGACTGGAGTGCTAGGCAGAAGGGAGACTTAAGCAAAGATGGTACACTCAGACAGCTGTAAGAAAGAAAGGCAAGTTACACAAAGCAATCCAACACAAGCATCTCAATACAGCCCAATGCAAGGTCAGACATCTAGGAACAAAGAAAAGAAGTCCTAGTTACAGGATGAAGAACTGTACCCTGGAGGTAAATGACTGAAAAGAAAATGGATCATATCGAATAATCAGCTTATCCTGAGCTTGTAGTCAGCTTCTGTGGCAGTCTCCAAGGATATCTTGGAATTTATACATTACAGTATCAAGGTGAAATTAAAGTTAGGTACTATCTCTGTAAACAGCATTGCTGGGAGAGTTGATACTAGAATAGCCACCCCTTTTATTTTCACCACCACAAAGAGATACTGAAACAAAGAAATGTTCAGAAAAGGGTCACCAAAAACCAATCCAACCATCACAGAAGTACTGTCATAATGAGAATTCAGCACGTACTTTCATTTTCTCAAAAAAAGCTTAAGCTATGGTCTGTAAGTAGCTAAAGGAAAAAAAACAAAAGAGCTTACTAACTGAGTAAACAATGGAACAAAAGCAAATATCTACACCCAAAGCTAGTCAAATTTGTAAAGGTACATACTTTTAAGTATTAAAGCTACCTGAAACTCTGTTTGTTAGCACAATTAATATTTCATCACCTCAAGTCTGAAGACTTTGAAAAGCAAGATTATATGCTTACATCACTGTTCAAACAAGTTTTGGATCTCATGGAAATTCCTGAGTCAAATGTTTGATCTGTGCTTTATACTGATCCCTTTGAGGCTTTAAGAACATTCACCTGCTCTGTAAGGAACACTGAGAACAAACTATAATCTTCTCTGTAGAGAACAAATTACATTTTCCACTCACATTTCATCTGCAGGAGAAACAAGCATGAGCTTTCCATCTCTCAAGCAATTTTTTTAACAAGGCTTTTTGAATTCTTTAATATACAGAAAAACACCCAGCATTAGCCCATCAGCTACAGTTAAATATATAATTTTCAGAAACGTACTTTGATCTTAACATGTACTAGGGAGAAAGATTTGTTGTGCAAAACTGTCAAATGATACATTAACGGCTTTCTTACATGACAGCCTTGCTCCTAGATAGGGAAGGGAGAAAAATCTCACAGCAAACCAAAACAAACCAAGTCAAACAAACAAATTCCCAAAACTTCAACCCCCAAAACAACACACACACACAAAAGTCAACACCATTCTTAATCTTTACCTGTTCCTGTACATCTTCAAACTCTGAACTAAGCAGCTCTATGAAGATGGGGACAGCTCCTGCTTGGATCACTATTCGAGTCTGAAGTGAATTTCCAGAGGCAATGTTTGTCAGCACCCAGGCAGCCTCAAACTGGAAAAGAAAATGCAAAAAAATTTACTAGAGGCCTTTCTCTGCCACACAAAAAAAGACTAAATGTCTTTTAGAGGCAGAAAGAACTGGTGTAGGGAAATTATGAGATACCCCTGACTAATGTAGATGATTTACAAAGTAAGAACCATAATCATAGAATTAAAAATTATCAGCATCATATGAAGTTAAAATTTGCAAAAGTCCCTTAGGAGAACAAGATACCTGGAGGTGTTTAAAAGACAGAGATGTGGTGCTGAGGGTCAAGGTTTTGCACCAGGGTTGGTAGACTTAGATAATGGTTGGACTCAACAAACTTAAAGGTCTTTTCCCAAACATAATGATCCTGTTATTCTGTAAGATCAAGTCTGCTGTAAGTTCTCAATTATTGTTTTTTATTATGCAGTTACACTACCTTTGGTCTGTTCTACTGCCTTTTCTTACTGGATAGGAATCTATATACACAAAAAAGGAGTATTCCTGCAAGAAATCTAACACCTGCAGTGACTGAAAGATTATTTTATTCAAGACCCGAAGGAAAAATTGAGGCTTTGAATTAGCATGTTGCATCCTTCTGTGTTATTTACCTTAATTTCAACTCACAAAAACATGAACCTTTTATGCTGAGATGTGAACTTTAACACTGCCTGACACAGATCTCAGATTTCAGACAACTAGATTTTGCCAGATTTCTGCATGACACTGTATCCTATCAGACACATTTCAAATCTAGAGAGCTAAAAAACTGCTACAAGTTGAACAAAAAGACAAAATTAAATGAACAATAAAAATGGGAAGTTGCATGCTATATGTAACTCATTTCAACATTACTCATTTATTAAACTCCCTCAGTATTCCAGGAAAAATCCTAATAGACCATCTAAAATTAGCTGTCCCTGGATTGTCAGCAAGAATTTACATTTAAGATTTAGTTATAAAAACTGAAAAGAAAACACAGAGAATCTTGAAATGGGCCTAGGTTTGTAAAGCTTTTAATATTTAAGTGTTACTAAGAAAGATTTCAGTTTAAAAAATACAACCAATCCTGCCCTCCTGACCAAAAGAACAAAAAATTATCTGCTGATGTGATCAGAATAAACAATTCCAAAATACACTGTTGTAACACACAAAGGATCTGGCCTGCAGTAAAGTAGAAAATCATGTCAGAACTGCAAGACTCATCATTAATGAACTAGAAGCAAAACGGTCAGGCCAGAGCTTAAGGAAAACAGATCATGTAATTGCTTTCCTATAGCATTACTTTCTTTGAAGTGGGACATCTACTGTTCTGTTATACACCACCACAGTAGTATTAATCATCTTTCAACCACAGAAATCTCTTATAATTTACAACTTGACCATTGGCTTCTTAATGGATGCCTCAGAGACTCACACTATCCAGTTACATAATCATAATGAGTAAGAAACACTAGACATAAACAGAATAATCAAACTTCTTGCTCAAATCTGTACTTCATTTTAAAATAAAATAACTTTTGATTATAAGCTAATCATAACCAATCCCTACTTTTTGTGGAAAGAATATGGACTAGGAGGGAAGACTGGACTAGGCAGGAAGGTTGGACTAGGCGATATTCAGAGGTCCCTTTCAACCATTACTATTATGTGATTCCATAAACTGAGCTCTTCCCAGCATGCAATAAGAATCAAGGGTGATGATACCATTGTGTGAACATCGCTTAACAATTCAGATGATTTAAGTTGCAGCAAGTTTAGCTGACAGTTTCTGTCCTCCTTATACATTGGGGATGCTTGATGCCCTAGGGTGCTTAAATTATGGGAAAGCCACATGCAAACAGCAAAGGAGAGAAAATTAGAATATTTTATGATAATTAAAATTAATTGCCAGGAAGAAAATATCATCCAGGGGATGATCTTGGTATCTGTGTGGTACTTGTTTTTTAAAAGATTTCTCTCTCCATCCCAGTAAGACTTTGCACATAAGATAAATGTACTTTTTCACATAAGGTTTAGTTGATCATAGAGAAGACAGAAGTTTTTATAAGTCTTGAAACTGCTTGAGTGAAAACTGGAGAGAGGAACTGAAAACAAATTCAACTTTCTTACTACCACTAACAGAAGCATATTTTTTACTAGATAGTCCACTGACAATACAGAAGAAGAAAGGAGCCACAAAGTTCCAAGTTCATCAACATGGAAGAGTTTTCATATTCAATAGAAGATACAAAGGATGAACCATAGAATAGAATCATTTTGCTTGGAAAGTATCTTTAAGATCATCCAGTCCAACCATTACCTAAGTGTCCCAAGTCAGATGTCCCTCTGCAGCACAACTCTGAGTTTTAAACACCTCTAGATATGAGGATTCAACCACCTCCCCTGGGAGGTCTGAGAACCCTTTCAATGAAGAGGTTTCTACTAATGGCTAACCTAAATCTCCCATGGTTCAACTTGAGGCCATTTCCTCTGATCCTCTCAGTTATTCCTAGGGAAAAGAGACCAACACCCACCTGGCTACAACTTCCTCTCAGGGAGTTGAGAGACCAAGGTCGTCTCCCCTCAGCCTCCTCTTCTCCAGGCTAAGCAACTCCAATTTCCTCAGTTGTTCCTCACAATACCTGTTCTCCAAACCCTTCACCAGGGTTTGTTGCTTTTCTTTGGACTTGCTGCAGCAGCTTTCTGTTACTGAGGGCCTCAAATCTGAACCCAGTACTCTGGGTACACTTTTGTAAACATTGACAGAGTAAGGCAAATATTAAAAAGTGAGGTCAAGAGGAGCTTCCTAACTGTTCAGAGCAAAACATTTGGCTAGTAGACTCTGAACTGCCAAACAGGTAGACAGAATTTGCAAAATGAAGGAAAATTAACAATCTAGAATGAAATATCAAGAGCAATGTGCTCAGTTTTGTATTTTCAAAGCTTTGTTACACATTCTCAGGAACGAACTTGGAAATTTTGACTTCAACTGTTTTTCCCTTTCAGTACAATACATATTACACCAGTAAAGCTCTCAGAATTTGACTGCATCTATCATAACTTTTGAAGATTTTTTAAACTGGAAACATATCTGCATTCTCCCTTTCCATTCAAATACGTCCTTCAAATATAAGCAGTTTGTTTCCCTTTACCCTGCTTGTCTTAGCTTCCGTGATAGAGACCTGTAAGTTATTATTTTTTTCTTTTTTATTTTCTAGCAGATGACTTACAAACTTTTTAATGGAGTTGGCTTACTTCTGATACACACTCTTAGTTACTCCACACAGATGCCTCAAAGGTGGCTTACAGACCTGTGGAATTATGTGGATGTGAAAGTGAAAAATAATTCCTATAGAGAAAATCTTTTCTCTAATGTGCAAGGAAAAATGTGTCAAAGATTTGCCACCATCCACTTATCAAAATTTGGATTTCAGATGGCATTAGCAAACTGGATGCCATATGTATTCTGACAGAACATTGATTCTGATATATATTGTATGTAGTGGTTACTTGTTAACAATTTTTTTCTTTTACCAGATGATTCAGGGTTTTTCTTTTATTTTCTTCTAGCCCAGGGAAAGAACTTTCACTAGAAAAAAAGGACAGCTGGCAATGAGACATTTCCAAGAAGCATGTCCAAGACAAATTAACCACTACTGTAGCAGATAAAATTTAGGTTTTCAAACTAAAGCAAGTATGCTGCAAGGTTTCTGTTTATAATCTAAATTATTTTAATCGAGAATTTAAATTGTGATTCTAAATATTTTAAATTGTCTACAAGTAGTACAAAAAAACCATCCCAAACCATTAAGTTTCATTTAACAGATTGTCATTAGTTGAGGTCCAAATTTCAAACTCTGCTTTTGTTATGTGACAAAGCATAAAAATGTCATCCTAGCATTCATATAATGAAATTCTAATATTTCTCTCTCCTGTCTCCAGCAGTTTAGTTAAAAACTCTAAAGATAAAAGTGTCCTTTTTAACCTAGTGAAGAAAAAAAAGAGAAGTATAGCCAATTAAACAAATTACTAATTATTTTTTTCCTACTTTTCACCACCAAATGCCTTCACACTGTAAGAAGATAGATATATTGATATTTGCGTACCTGCAACGTGCAGTTTTCTTTCCTTTTGAGGAACTCCACAAACCTGGCCACCACTCCTGGTGTGCTTATAACTTCATCTATTGGGGGATTTGGTTCTAATCAAAAGTAAAGTTAAGATACATTAATCTTAATTTAGGGAAATCTGCACATTACTGCATTGAAATCATATCCGATGACATAACTCCTATTTCCTGTATGTTCTTTTCGTACAATATTGCTTTACCTTTACCAAAAGGCAATGGATTCCTATCCATCACAACAGGGTTCCAGCATGAATGTTGCAGTAATGCAATATTTCCAGCAACGTGCCCTCACAGGCAAGAAGGCCAACAGTATTCTGGGGTGCAATCAGAAGAATGTGGCCAGCATGTCCGAGGGAGGTTCTCCTCCACCCCTAACTCCACCCTTCTGAACCACACCCAGAGTACTGTGTCCAGTTCAGAGCTCCCCAGTTTGAGACTGGGAACTACTGAAGACCATCTAATGGAGTGCCACAAAGCTGCTGAGGGGACTGGAGCATCTCTCTTACAAGGAGAGGCTGAAAGACCTGTGGCTGTGTAACCTGGAGAAGGGCTTGTCTAAAGGGTGGATGTCAAAAGAATGGGCCTAGGCTCAGACTCTTCTCAGTGGTACCCAGGGATAGGACAAGGGTCAACAAGCAGAAACTAGAACAGGTTTTGCTTAAGCATGATTCAAAACACCAATGCACTGAGTAATACAGGCAGACCAACTTCGCAGTAGCAGTTCTGTGAAGTCACTCTGGCATGCACACATGCAGAGAAACTTCAGCAGATCAGCATATATGAGCCTTATGAGACATTTCCTACAAAACTTAAAGCTACATTCAAGAGTTGACATCACATCTGCATCACTTAGTAGTCACACAGATTTCTAAAAAGTGACTATTAAATACATCTAGCAGACATTTTGCTAAACAAGATCTTCGTCCAAATGTTTCTGTTTGAAACTCCATCTTTGTTGCCATCAAAGTTAAACTGTATGTCAGGGGATGCCTCTATGCTTTTCTCCACGTAATTTCAGCCCTTACCTTTAGAAAGAAGCTTTCGGAACTTCTGGGTGGCTGAAAGCTGTTGTTCTGGACTATTGGAGAAAATCATCTCAATCATATCAGAGGTGATGACTGCACTCTAGGATTCAGACGTGATAGAAAGGAAGAGAGGAAACAAAATTCAGAATTAGTGGTAAACCAGTATCAAGTTTCTCTTATTGAGTAAGAACCTAGATAAGACCATTACAGTCAGCAAATGAGTCAACATACATGTACATCTGCATAAGCAGCATCACCCTTAAGTTTTTATTTTCTGTAAGCTAAAACTCAGATTTTACTTAAGAAGTGACAAGAAAACCACTCTTCAGAATCTCTTACTGTATTCTCTCTCTCTTTTTTCTACATCACCTACTCTAAAGTAAATGCTAAACTGTCATCTTCAAAAAAACATAGTTTAAATTGGAACAGCAATTAGTTGGGTAACACCATCGCTTCAGTGATGATATTGTTCAGGTTTCTCTAACACATACATTTTGATTAATTGTCTTAAATCTAATACTTTTCTTCACCAAGGGAGAGTTTTAATTTTTTTATAATGATGGTTTCCAAATTAAATCAACAACAATTCTTAATCCAGGTAAAATCTGACATTCTGTTCATCACATATATTAACTCGGGTAAAAGAAGCACCAGGAAAGTTTTTTGGTTTTTTTTTTCTCCTCTTCTTTTGATCTAAATTGCTACCTCCAAAACCAGAGAAATAAGTACAGGACAATGCCCAAAATACCAAAGGTTCATCTCTAACAGCTCCACCTGTTAAGACCCTGAAATTTGTGACATTTAGAATAGTAAACCATATAATGTTAGCATCTATTGCAATTAGACCTATTTCCTTACTTTTTTTACTATCTATTGATTTCATACAAGTTTCCACACGAATGACTTAATGGTATTTAGGACTTGTCTGATGTTTAAATATTATCTTGAAGAGTAAAACAATATATTATATTAGTGATCTACCACATTGTTTATAAGTATTTCTCTGTTGCTCAGTAATTTTCAAAGCTGACATAACCACAAACAGAAACCAAGACCAGCCTATCTCTATGAAAACATCATTTGCACACTCTGAATACAGACAAAAGTGTGAAGATCAGTAGCCAGACTTAAGTGAGGACTGCACTTTCCTCACACCTTTCAGTTACAGCCTGAATCCTTTACTAGCCTTCTTTCCAGGGAGAGGAATGCAGTAAAAGAAACAGAGAGAAAGCAGATAAGTCTGTTTTCACTACAAGTTTTATTTCTGTAGGATGATCCTCTAGCTTGAAAAAGAGTTTAAGGACACATGTAGACAGCTAAACTAGGTCTAGCTGTGTTCTAGCTGTGTTCTCAACATTCCAGATGCCAGAAGTCCATCAATGCAAAATTTCAATTGAGCCCATTTTTGCTCAGCAAATTGCAGTAATACATAGCTTGCTTTCTATTTTCATGTTTCAAGCATTATGAAATTTCAGGTTAAACCCCAACAACTCTGGCCAACAGCTGATAAAATTGCTTATAATGATAAACATCTAAAGCAGGAACCAGTCAGCTTGCCTGGAACAATGACAATTTATTTAATTCTCTTGAAAGCATGTCCATGTAACTACTCACTCTATCACATAACACTTCTCTCGCATGTCATCTCTTTCAGGGCAGTTCACTGACACAGGTGCTCAAGAGCTGTCCACAAGCTCTTCAAATTCCATTTTTCACTTCCTTCTGGAACTGCATTCCCCTCAGGTCACTGCACAACAGACCTGTCCAGTTTCAACCAATACTGTTCCTTCCTCATCACTTACAGAAGTCATCTCCATGTTGTTCATCTGAGCCTCATGGAAGCCACCATCAGACATGACCTCTTCCTCCGCTTCTTCCTCAGCTGTTGCGACATTTCGGCGTTTAAACAACTGAAAAGAGAAAGAATTTAATATGTCCTATTTAGCAAACATATACATAGACTGAAATAAAAAATTACATATGCTATCACCTGAAAGAAGATATTACACTGGCTACACTGACAATGAAAAGATAAAATTTAGTCCTGAAGTAAATGAGAACAGTGATGCACTATAACTGGTTCCTAACATTTCTGAAACAGTCTCACTGATACTCCCTTCTCTTCACTGTCCTCCTCTATCCGCAAGCTGTTTCCAGCTTCCAACTAATTGCTTTCTTGAAAAGAAAGCTGGGGCTCAAAGACCTGAGAGTCTGATGTCTATAGCACTTTGGAACTTCAGGAAAGGCATTAAAATCACAGAGCAGGTCCAGAGAAGGGCCAAAAATGAACCTCATGAGGGATCTGGAGAACAGGTCTTGTGAGAAGTGGCTGAGAGAACTGAGGCTGTTTATTCTGGAGAAAAGAAGGCTGAGAGGAGACCTTCTTGCTCTCTACAACTCAGGGAAAGGAGGTTGTAGCAAGCTGGGAGTTGGTCTCTTCTTCCTAGGACAACTAAAAGGATGAGAGGAAATGGCCTCACATTGCACCAGGAGAGGTTTATGCTGGCTATTAGAAGAAACTTCTTCACTGAAAGTTCTCAGACACTGGAACAGGCTCTCCAAGGAGGTGACTGAATCCCCATCCCTGGAGGTGTTTATAACAGAGATGTGGTGCTGAGGTGTGGTAGTTTGAGGGGTCCCAGGTTCCCTTAAGAAGGCCACAGAGAAGAACCCACTTTCTGGTATCATAGTTTATAAGGCAGTGCCCGGCTGATATCGCTCTCTCCCTCCTCTTCCCCTCCCTGCAATTCTTCTCTCCAAGCAGAGAATGTCCCTCTTTATCTCATGGTTTGTGTGGGGAGATGGCTTCTGGCTGGCAGGGAATTCTAAGCTGCATCATGCGGCCTGCTGAGGCCTTGTAGGCCTAAGCTGGGGAGAGCATTTTCTGCCTACTCTCAGGCCTGCTGAGGGTGGAAGAGGTGGAAGATTCTAGACGGTTTCAGTCCAATAGACTTGGCCTAGCTTGTGAATGCATTCATTCTACCTGATTGCTTTTGCATATATGCACTTGCAAACTTTAAACTTCCAATTAGTGTGCAGTACTCTTCATTCTTACTCTTCAAAAGGAGTAGGAGTCATTTTTGTCTTCCAGTCCTGGGTAGCTCATGGCCTCAAACTGTAACACGAGGGACATAGCTTAAGGGATTTGGTAGAATTAGATAATGGTTGGACATAATGATCTTCAAGGTCTTTTTAAACCAAATTGATTCTTTTGTAGAACACCTGCAGAAGCTGGGACAAATGAGTTACAGTGGCAAAGCAGCTTTGGAGGATGATGACATCAGATTGAAATTATACTGGGATGAACTGAATTTGGTTGCTACCATTAAGAAAAGGTTCCCAGTTTGAGATGCTATAAGTAGAGCCAGAGAGTCTACAGCACCTCCCCTTAATCCAGGTGTCTCATTGGAAGAAGCACTAGGAATGCCAAGGTGGCTTTAGAGGTGTTGCTTGGCCTGGTTTTGTTCAGGAAGCACATCTCCAGCACTGAGCCATTTTAGAGCTGCACTACCACAGACAGGCAGGACAGAGTCCAGACACAGACCTACTGTTACTCTTCTCTCCATAGATCGAGAAGACACAAAACTGGTAAGTCTACAGCAGCCCTATTGCATACTGTAGTAAGTACTCACTGAAGCTAGACTACAATTTTAAACCGAAATTTATACTTTACCATGCTATTTGAAAGTTCAGTAGTGGGGTAATGTAGGCAATCTTAAGAAAACAAAACAAACAACAAACACGCAAAATACAAACCCCCTAAACTATATAGGAGTTACAAAAAGTACCTGTACAAGGTCTGAAATTGAAGAGCTGCAGAATCTGTGTGCAACTCCACTTCTGCTCTACTGTTAGTCCAATCAGGACTAACAATTTTCCTTAACAGAAGGAAATACTGTCACACAGTAGCTCATCTGTGGAAGTGAGGCCCAAGAGAGGTCAAAGGCACAAGTAAGACAGAATATGGCATCTCATTTTCCCAATTTAGTAAAGGCTTTACAAAGAAGACTGCCACCAGTACTCTGAAAACGCTACCTGCAAATACTGAGTGAATAAAAAAATATTGCACTTTCCTTTCAGAACTCTCTCTTGCCTTTCCTTGAAGCATCTGATATTGACTCTGACTCTACACTTGACCTACCACTCCAAACAGAAGATTACTGTTTTCATTCTAACTCCAGAAATCTCAATGCTGATGAAAGCTTCATACTACTTTGTTTGAAACTGCACCAATCCCTTAACACTTCCAATGAACACAATGAAGAACAAAAGGAAAAACTGCTCAGTGCTACCTGTTTTTATCAGATGCTTTTTCGCATGTCTTGTCACTGCTGCTCTCTCCTGAATTAACCTGCAGAGCACCCGCCACTTTGCAACACAAATGTAGTAAAGAACTAGCAAGAAATGAGTAGCTTTGTTTCCTAGCTTTTTTCCCCCCATCATTTCGCATATAAAATATAATAAAATACACTGATCAACGTACCAGCCTTACAGGCATAAACATAGCATGAACTTCTCTAAATCCATAAATTAACTGAAACATAAATACAGAAAATTGAGAAGAATCAGGTAAATAAATCATTTCTTCACTCAAGAAAATCATTATGGCAACACAGAAGGACTTGGTGAGACTTTCTCCTCTCCTGCTACAGCTGCAATTTTTCTTTTCATTTCATCCCAGCTTCCCATTCTTTAAATAGACATTAAAGCCACCATAACTCAGCAAAAAATCCCAGTTCAAACCATAAACAAAACAGGAGTTCCTCAGTCACCTTCAGTGCAAGGTCTGAGAGCATTTTTTAAAAGATCATTTAGCTGCTCTGGCCAATCTTACACTTAAGTGAATGAGGGGCACTCACAAAATTTTGTAGAGCCTACAGAAAAGGAAGCAAAGTCTGCAAGTGACTCTTATTTCAGACTGACCATGTATGAATATTGCAGGGCAGAAATAACTAAGAAGAGACTTCGGAGTAGCAAAGAACCAGAAAAAGTGCAAGACAAGACTTTTCAAGGAATGGTTACAGTTACTACAACTGTAGTACAGTACCTGTTCCTCCCTCTTTTGCTTCCGTAGCTGAAGACCCTCTTCCTCCCGTCTGCGACGCATCTCATCAGGGTTTAGAGATTTGTTCTTGTAGCTCTTCAGTCGGAAATTCTCTTTTCCTGAGGTCGTCATGATTCCTTTATAATGCAATGAAAACGAGAAGTTGGAAAGGAATTACTCTGCAACAACACATAATTTCACAGTCTGTCTCCATCTCTTAATCTCTGTAATTATGCACTTCCCACCATGTCCTATATGCCACCACCTAACTTCCACTAACAGAAGGTGAAAAGCAAAATTTCACAAAATTATCACTTCATTGTGCAGTGTCAGATCAACAAACTTTTATTTTACACTCTGAGGTTGTATGGCATGAAATAAGTGAAATATTTTGCTAAATAAAGAACTGATACCTGTAAGGCAGAGCATGCAGCCTGAGCTAAAAAGAAAACTGCACTCATCAATCCTAAAATTTCTCTACACAGAGAATTAGCTCAACTAATTATATTCCCCTATGATCACTCAAAGGTGAAAGGGTCTTAGTTGCTTTTTAGCTTATTCACTTTGCAAGCCAGTAGAGAGGCTTTCTCGCACTACACATTTTAAGTTAACACAACTCTGTGTTTTCTAACCAGACAAAGCCTACAAGAGAAATTAAAAGAAAAAAGACGTTTTAGGTGAGGAAGGTTTAACCATAGAAAATACTCACTCTTGCAAAGAAAGCAGTGCTACTCGTTCCCTTCTGCCTATGCCCACCCTCTAATCCTGCCACTCTGTGCATAAGGGCCTTTTTCAACGTATGATTTTGAAGCACTGTACTGCCTTATTAAGTCCTTGGACCAGAATTTATAGCAACCCATAATTTTCACATAAACAATGTTGCACTTTAGAGTTACTCAGTATAAAACAATCACTAGGAAACACGTGGAAAGACCATCTCCCCTTAAATCAGTGCTCTGTTGATCTGCTCTCTTTCCCTTACATTCCCTGCTTTAAATCCAACATAGGTTAGAAATCAAATTCTAAACATTATTGCAATTCCATGCATCTTCATACAGATGCAGAATAATAGAATAGTTTAGGTCATAGAGTTTGACTATTGTCTAATTCGACCACGTTCCTCAGCACCACATCTCTGCTTCTTTTAAACACCTACAGTGAAAAGCATTTATCCACTTGCCTGGGAAGCCTATTCTAGGGTTTGAGTGCCCGTTCACTGCAGAAGTCTCTTCAAATATCCAATCTAAACCTCCTCTGTTGCAACTTGAAGCTACTTCGTCTTGTCCAATCACCTGTCACTAGGGAGAAGTGGCCAACACCCACTTCACTACAACCTTCTTTCAGAGAGTTGGAGTGTGCAAGGTATCTCTTCAACCTCCTCTTCTCCAGACTAAACAACCCCAGTTCCCTCAGATGCTCCTCACAAGACCTGTTCTCCAGACTTCACCAGCTTCACTGCCTTTCTCTGAAGGCGCTCCAGCATCTCAATGTCTTTCTAGTAGTGTAGGCCCTAAAGCTGAACACAGCACTCAAGGTGTGGCCTCACCAATGCTGACTACAAGGGGACAATTACTTTCCTAGTTCTGCTGGTCACACTATTCCTGAAACACGTCAAGATGCTTTGGCATTCTTGGCCGCCTGAGCACATGATGGTTCATGTTAAGCCAGCTGCTGATCAACACCCCTACACCTTCTCAGCTTGGAAACTTTCCAGCCTGGAGAGTACATGAGTATGTTGTGAACCAAGTGCAAGCTTTGTCAAATTTCATCTCACCAGCCTTGGCTCATCTCTGTCCCTCTCCCTCTGTAGAGCCTTCCTACCTTGAAGCAGTTCAACACTCCCATTGTAGTGTCAGCTCTAATCTCCAACAGGTTGCAAATATCTGCAGCTTTTTAACACAAAATCAAGAAGACTATGACATATAAAGAGTAACACTATAGAGCTCTTAAAAGTCTCTTTGAGATGCCCTAATTATTATTAAATATGCTACCTACCTCAGTTCCACAAGCACAGACTCACAAGGTGAGAAATAATCTGCTGAGCACTTATTACTTTGAAATGGAGCAACATGAGTGCATTCAGTCTCTCTAGAGCTTAAGTTTCCTATTTAAAATACATCAAAAGCATAATCAAGTCTACTCTAACCTCCTCTTTTTTCAGTAAGCACAAAGAGTTTGAAGATAAAAACTCCAAAACACCTCACCCAAAGGATGTTTATAAATATCTGAAGGGTGAGTGTCAAGTGGAGAGGGCCAACCTCTTCAGCGGTGTGCAGTAACAGAACAAGGAGCAACAGCTACAAACTTGAACACAGAAGGTTTCACCTCAATATGAGGGAAATTTCTTTACAGTGAGGGTGACAGAGCATTGGAACAGGCTGGCCAGGGCGGGTTTGGAATCTCCTTCTCTGGAGACTTTCAAAACCCACCTCAATACATTCCTGTGAAGATTACCCTAAGTGATCCTGCTTTTGGCACAGGGAGGATGGACTCAGTGATGTCTGGAAGTCCCTTACAAGCTCTTAAGTTCTATGATTATGTGATACTGTGGTGATATTGAACCACATAGAATTTGGGATTTACTCCCCAGAAGTAAATTACCACACCTACTAAATATCTGAAAGCAAAATTAAATTATTATTTACAAAAGTAGGCCAAACATAAAAGCTAATCAACATACACAAATATATATATATATGTACATACACAACTACCCCAGGTATCCCCCTGGACACCCCCAGGAGCTATTGCCAGACAACACAGTATTATCTCTCCCTGTTCTCCACCAGTGTTCTTACCATAACCCAAACAAAGCAAGGAGGACAAGCAAGCCAGGCCAGAAAGAGAGAAAGGAGGAAAAGGAAGCAAGAACAGAGCCAAGAATAAGCTGTGCTTCAAATTATATAGAATTTTTCAGACTAACTGACAAGATAAACCTATCTCCTATGTTTTGTTCAGCACCTTTTGAGAGTCTATTCCCCCTGGACTTTCTTGAATTCTCTGGAAATATTTTATCTACAATTAAGGCACTAGTCTTAAACCCGTAACAGATACCCAAATGTGCTTCTTATTAGAGCCTCTTTTAAGTAGCTGCTACCTGACAACCACCTGTAAGAATTCTGAAGATATAAACTCACTTTCACAGAATAACATTTAAGTCATCATTTCAAGTGTTATTGTGTTGTCCCAGGTGAACTTAAACTAAAGGGCATAGAACTACTGTATTAAATTCCAGTGTGTCACAGATTGCACTGAACACAACAAAAAAAACCTAAGTATGTAAGTAATTCAGCAGTTTAGTTCTGCTGAAAAGGCTCTTCCTGAAATGGCTTTTTTAAAAATAAAGGCTCTACAAAAAGATCACAGAATGACAGAAGCTCCCTATACCATTCTTAAGAGCTTGGAGACCTCTTTTGTCCTGTGTTCAGGTGTTTGAAGTGTTCACATTTCCTGCACTATACTTGGCAATAACCTTTTCTTCCACTTTTTTAGTTTAAATGACTACTATCTGTGTACCAAATATATAACCCAGGGCTTCCACAAATAGTTTGTAACTGTAAAAAGAAGTACAGGCTAACTAGCACTTGGAGTACAAGATTTCTTTGGTTTCTAAATCATTTTTACAGAAATATCTGATATATTTTAGAGTTAGCAAAATTAATTCAAATGCCAGATACACAACCATGAGCTAAAAACACATGTCCAAACGGAAAATGACAGCCACTCTAGTTTAGCTGCCCTTGAACATGAATGAACATGGGCAGACATGGCTCCAGAGAAGATCTCAGACATTCCACTCCTAGGAATTATCAATTTTTGTCTGAAACACATCCTCTCAAACTCAAAAGATTGTACTGGCCTTTACTTGGTGTTTCAGGACTTTTAATAGCTCCTGTAATCATTTCATACCTTCACATTCAATCCTCACAAGTTCTTAAATTAAAGCAATCCTTGACAGGGCGCATCTTCATATAATACTAAATATCACTCATTTTTAATAGGCATACTCTTTGGATGATGTCCCAGTGTTTCCAAACATCAATGACACAATCCAAGTTCACCATTAGTAAGTACAGTAAGAAAGAATGTGAGAGAAAAACTTATTTTCCTATGTTTCCTCCATCTCCCAACCCATGTATTAATTTCTTTCAAATAACTTTGCTTCTGCCTTTAAGGTAGTAATTTACATTTTCTTCTCAGAACTCTATTAGCCCTTATCTGATGCACTCTACATCATTTAATATACTGAAGATACAGGCAAAGGATCTTGAATTTTCTGACTTTACCTAAACTACTCTACCTATGAATCCATGAATCATCAAGATTAACTATCACCTAACTTTACCAAGTCTGGTGGTAAACTAAAGATTTATGTCTCTAAGCACCACATCTCTACATCTCTCCAACACCTCCAGGTATGGGAATACAACCACCACCCTGGGGAGCTCACATAGTGGTGGAGAACCCTTTCAGTGAAGATGTTCCTTCTAACCATCAATCTAAACCTCCAATGGTAGAACTTGAGGCTATTTCTTTTCATCAACACAGCTCATATTGCTGACTAATTCCTTCTTCTATTTTCTGAATAATCTGTACAGTCAAAATCCCTCTGTGTGTACTGTGTTCTACCTGGGAGTAAAGCCTTCTTACAAATTCTACCACCAAATGACTAGGAAGGCAGTTTCTTCTCTTTAAGATGAAAAAATAAGCTCCCCTTACCATTCAGAAATTACAAACTGAGCAAGTAATCAGTTCAGTAATTTATTTCATAGTAGTCCCCCAACAGTAGTAAAAAAATAAATTGCAATGCACAGCCACATATCCATTTAACATACCTGCCTACCTAACCTGTGTACCTACTACCAAAGTTACCTTCTAAAATCAGCTTTTACAGTATCTTCAGAAGCTCATAAAATCAATTCTTCATCATTCTTTTACTAGTTCCCCAACTACTTCTGACTATTATTCAATGATCAAAGACAGAATGTCATGTAGCCTGCACCTACTGATAGCATCTTTAGATTTGATCAGTGTGGCAAACTATTTAATCAGATTGAAAATATAATGATCCCATGTTAGTTGTTCCAATCATCTCAAGATTGTTTGCTGTAAATCTCACTGAATGTTACCATTGGAAAGTTTGAAGGGACCTCTGATGATCTGTCTAGTCCAACCTCTCTGCTAGAGCAGGATCACCTAGAGTAATATCACACAGGAACACATCCAGACAGGTTTGGAGTGCTACGAGAGACAGAGATTCCACAATCTCTCTGGGAAGCCTGGCATAGTGCTCTGCCATGCTCAAAAGGAAGATTCTCCTCCTATTAACATGAAACAGCCCTGTATTCCAGTTTGTCTGTTTTCCCATGATGTGTCACTGGGCACCACTGAGAAGAGTCTGGCTCTATCCCACCTTTTGCTACCGACAAGCATTAATGGGATATGCCCTCAGTCTGCTCTCCTCCAGGCTAAGCAGATCCAGCTCTCTTAAGCCTTTCCTCATGAGGTAAAAGCTTCAGCCCCCTCATCTTAGTGATCTCCTCTGGACACTCTCCAGTAGTTTCTCGTCCTGCTTGAACTGAGGAGCCCAGAACTTGACACAACACCCCAGGTGTGGCCTCAGCAAAGCAGAGCAGAAAGGGAAGAGGACTTCTGCCAACCTTTTGGCCACACTATTCTAAATGCATCCAGGATTCCACTGGCCTTCTTGGCCACAAAGGGCACATTGCTAGCTGATGGTCAACCTGTTGTCCACCAGAACTCCCAGGTTTTTTTTCCCCAGAACTGCTCTCTATCAGGTCAGACTCCCTAACCTGTGCTGACATAAGGGGTACACATTCTTCCCTAGATGCATAACTGTATACTTGCCATCATTGAAATTCATGAGATTACCCTCTGCCCAACTCTCCAGCCTGTCCAGGTCTCACTGAATGGCAGCACATCCTGACAGGGCATCAGCCACTCCTCTGTTTTGCATCATCAGCAAACTCACCTTGAGTATGCTGTTCCTTTGCCCAGGTTATTGATGAAGATACCAAACAAGCCTGGACCCAGTACTGATCCCTGGGAAACATCAGTAGCCAAGAGCCTCCAACTAGACTCTAGTGCACTGACCACAACTCTTTGAATTCTGTCCATCAGGCAGTTTCCAACTCTCCTCACTGTTTAATCATCTAATTCATGCTTAAACTTGGCTGTGATCTCTGCTTTCATTTTTCAAGATGCAGCCTTTCCCATACACTAAACCACAGAGGCAAAACAAGTTTAAATTGCCTCACTCATCTTCAGCAACTTTGTTGTGAGCTAACTGAAAATCTTTCAATGGTCATTTTAAATTCCTCCCTGGTAATTTCTTCATAGCAAACAGCAAACTCTGGATCTTCTCTGCACTATCAAAAATAACACTACTTCTGATAAAAACTGGTGATGGTTGTCATGGAAATGTTCTACCCATTTTTTATTTCCTAAAGATAGCATAGTATTTTCCACACTTTTGGCACGCTTTCATCTACAGATAAAAAGTGCTGGCAAGGAGTTTTCATGGTGCAGTTTTCCGTATGTAGTGCAGCACAACTCAAAACTCTACACAGCACTTCTCCCTTCATTTGGACTACTATGAAAAATTATTTTTAGAAGAATTAAAACCACTGTCTACTCCTTAATGTCTGCATTTCCCTACATTATGATGCTCCAGTTTTTCACTGATCAAGACAAGTACACTACAAATATGAGGAGGTTCCTGGCATACATTTCTAGGAGAAAGCAAAAGGACTGCCTTTATCCTTGTTCATTAAGCCAAAGAAATTCAAAGGCTCTGGAAAACAGTCGGTTACTACAATAGCCTACTTTGTTCCAAGCAATCATCGAACTCCCTGCCATTTTTAATCAGATATAACTAGACTTAAGGACTTTGCCAAAAAGAATACCATGTGACTAATACTCTGATATTCCATCCATCAGACGTATCCAGATGTAAAAACAAAGGCCTTACAAATCAAGCCCAGCAGAGTGGTGTCTATCTAATGTAGATGACAGAAACTAAGATTACCAAATATACTTCTGATATTAAGGACTATTAGAGACAAACATCCCTTCTTTGGAATTAGAGTTGGAAGCTGAAAAAAAGTGAAAAAGAGGGGGAAAAAAGGGATAAGGAGAAAAAAGGGGAAAGGGGTAAAAGGAGCAGAACACAAGAAATTCTACCTCTCAATGGAAATGTAACAGGAATATTTGAAAATGAAGGCAGACAAGAAGGCTGAGGAGAGAAAATAAGTAATCTTGAAGATTCATGATCTGACATACTACCAGTTCGTGTTTGATAACTAACAGAGGCAGTTGTCAGAAGGAAAGGACTCACTAAGAGCTCTATTGTACTGTCAAACTGCTGTCTCTGCTGCCAGACACCGAGAAGATACATGCGGCACTGTCAGCACTGAGAGGACAACTCATGTTGCAAACGCTATCAAGAGGAACTCCAGTCAGTGAGAGAGGCTAGAATTACTCAAGATGAGAAATGATTCAGCTCTGCTACAAAACCTTTACTTCAATAGAGAGTTTTGTTTACCAGCTCTCCCATAAAAGAGATCTAGACCTTTTAAAGAATTAAAGCTCTCTCACAATCATGCTTCTTCACATGAAATCAAACACCTCCAGCATAGCCTGGACAGATATTTGAAAAATGTGCTGATTATAGGACACATCATTTTCTCTCTTACTGAGAGACAAGAATAACTATAGTTTGAAATACTACCCTGGTCATTCAACTATTCTCATCAATACACTCTCTACAAATCCAATATTTTGGTCAGAAATCTGTTTGTGGGGTTTTTTCCTCTACATGAAGTATAGACTTTGGAAAGCTTTTCTAGCTCACTTTTTGACAATTCCAGAGCAATGGGTTCACAGGATGCTAACAAAAATATTTAAATCTGTTGGAAGTTAACTGTTAGCTTTCTTCAAGGTGACAGACATGAATAGCATAGGGCACAGAATAATTATCACCCGGGATTAATGTTTTTTCCCTGGAAAAACCTCTAAAGCAACATGTTACTATTTGTCATCATCCTAGAGAGATGAAACTACATCCACCAAGTTTCTATGCTGTTGACAGTGTTATCTGAGGAGATTAAAGAAAATAAAGTCAGCAAACTGATTTCTCTCTTCACTGTCACCTCATGTTGTTTGAAAAAAAGTCTCCACCAGATAAACATTTTTGTGAGGTTGTAGAAGCTTCTTTTGAAAAGCACTTGAGAGAGCATACTGAATTACAGGGGTCTGTGGGAACACCCATCAGTAGAAACAGCCGTATCATCTGAAGAGAAAGGAGCATTAGTTCCCAATTTTCAAGCATCTTCAGACTCCTGTGAAGTTCAAGTTTTCTAGAATAAAGGATATTTAATCATTTCAACTACAAAAAACTACTGGTGAACACAGTCAACTTCTAAATCCTTTGCTTAACTTTCTCTGGTTGCAAAATGAGATTGGGAAAAGTCTTTCACAGGCACTATAAAACTAAGTTACACTTATAAAGTTCTTCCTATGATATACAAACCCTAGCACTAACATGGAAACAGAATGAGCAAAGTCACAGTAGCATGAATGCTGTTCATCACCAGCAGGAACGATAGACCTCAGTTTATGAAGAGGAGGGACCCACGCTCCTAGGGTCACAATACACATGAAGATGAAGGATAAACAGACCCACAACATTCTGCTATCCAAAGGGTCAGAAGATAGAATCACAGAAATGTTTCAGTTGGAAAAGACTTTTAGAGGCATTGAGTCCAACCACTATCTAACTCAACCAAGGCTGGTGCTAAACCATCTCACTCAGCACCACATCTCTACAGCTTTTAAATGCCTCCAGGCACAGAGAATCATTCATCTCCCTGGCAAGGTTACTGAAAGGTTTGAGAACCCTTTCAGTGAAGAATTTTCTTCTAACAGCCAACCTAAACCTCCCCTGGTGCAACTTGAGGCCATTTCCTCTCACACTCTTAGTTGTTCCTAGGGAAAAGAGACCTACCTTGCTAAAATCTCCTTTCAGAGCGTTGTTGAGATCAAGCAGCTCTCCCATGAGCTTCCTTTTCTCCAGACTAAACAACACCAGTTCCCTCAGATGCTCCTTGCTAGACCTGTTTCCAGACCCTTCACCAGCTTCACTGCCTTCCTCTGCACATGCTCCAGCACCTCAATTTAATTCTTGCAGTGAGCAGCCCAAAAGAGAACACACTATTCAAGGTGTGGCTTCACAACTGCTGAGTCTGGGAGGACAATCCCTTCTCTGGTCCCGCTGGTCACACTATTCCTAATGCAGACCAGGATGTTGTCGGCCTTCTTGGCCACCTGGGCACATGCTTGCTCACCTTCAGCCAGTTTTTGATCCTACAACCCTAAGACTTTCTCTGCTGGGCAACTTTCCAAATAGTCTTCCCCAATCCTGGAGCATCCACTGGATTGTTGTAACCCTAGTGCAGGACTTGGCAGCTGGCCTTGTTGAGTCTCATACAAATGGCCTCAGCCCACTAATGCAGCCCCATCCAGGTCTCTCTGTAGAGCATTCCTACACTCAAGTAGACCAACGCTCCCTCCCAGCTTAATGTCACCTGCAAACTTACTCAATCCCATTACCCAGTTCATTAATAAAGAGAAATGGCCTCAGTACTGGGCTCTGGGGAATACTTGTGACCAGCCGCCAACTGGGTTTAAGTCCGTTCACCACCACTCTTCGGGCCCAGCCATCCAGCTGGGTAAAGCATCCACTCACCCAAGTCAGGATTAACAGAGCTTCAAATATAATGTTAGAGCTATAGCTAAACAGAGGTAGACTACATAGCCTTAAACAGGATTCAAGACTTTTATGGACTTTCTGTCAAAACCTGGAGTAAGAAGGGGACTTCTTAGTGGGATTGCTGCACATTTCTGTATTATTGGAAACCTGCTTTATTCCACTGGCTTCCTAATCCCACTACATTTTTCTCCATGTCCACTGGTAGGCCTTAATTTACAATTGTTTCTGTTTCAGCATCCTTATAAACCTGCAAAATAGCAAACTAAGTAATCTATCCAAACCCTAGCAAAGTTGTTTTGTTCTACTTTCAGGCATGTTTCCACTTCTTGACCACTTGGAAAGTCGGACTGGTACTTGCTTAACAATGAGGAAAATCAATTAATGCAAGGCCTGCAAAGACATACAACTTTGCACAACATGGAACATGAAAGGATGGACAAATAAAAACACTTCCAATATTGACTGCTGCTCAAAAACAAACAAAAGAGTTCAGTGTTACCTGAACAACAAGGACATCTGATGTCAAGTTTGAACATTTGAATAAGGAGCTAAAGAAGTGGTCAAAATAAAAATAAGCAATCACCATCTAAAAGTTATTTCTGCAAAATGACTAATTTTGAAGGGTCAGTTGTGTACAGCCCCAGGGTACTTTCAGAAAGGTATTCTCTGCTCAGAAAAAATGGGGATTTTTAAGAAACATGTCTAAAAGCAAGTCAACAGCAGCTTGTCAGGCCCTGATCTTCCTTTTTTTTTACACCAAAAAGCATACAGAAATAAACAAAACAAAAATAACAAGAAAGCATATCTCCGGTTGCCATAAAAAAAACACAATCAGAAACTGAATTACTTTACACTTGGTGCTGTCTCAGAAACTGACCTTACACATCAGCCTCTACTTCTGCTTAAGTGCACTGACAGCCTCACAAGCAGGCACTTAAGAAAAAAATTAACAACTTTAAAGACTGTGCTGCTTTTTTTTTGTTGCTGTTTTTAAGAAGTTAAGTGCTCATGCATTTACACAGTTGATTGGAAAAGTTTTACCGAGGAGCAGGGTATCTAGCAATTCACTACGTATTTACTATTACAGTGATTTCCAAGACGTTTAAGTTCCATGGTTTTTAAAGGTCCATTTTGACCTAACAAGGCAGCATTTACAGCATTCAAACTTGCACAAAGCTTTTAACTTCCTTAAGAGGGCAAAACACCTGACTCTCAAAGCCAGGTTAATATAAAAGGAAAATAATCTTCAAATTCTTTTACCTAACCTTTCTAACTTGAGTTGCAAACACAAAATTCTTTTATTCCAAAATCATTACAGTGCAGTAAAACTGTTTAAACAAACAAAAAAACCTCAACCCCAATCCTCATCCTGATTTCTGCAACCCCACAATACCCATTTAACCTGAAACAAAAATAGTTCCCACAAGTCATAAAACAAAGCAGCTAGTGATGGGGAATTAAACTTTTCAGTTGCACAGGATTATACTAACATTTAAAAAAACAACTTCATGTTAATATGACCATCTACACAAAATAACAGAATTATTCATGTGTGCCAAACTAAAAGGTAATCTGTTTTTCTTCTGAATAAGAGATTAACTTGTATTTTGACTTAGTTTACAGAACATCTTCACTGCACTTACAGAACAAGCTGACCTACAATATATTTTCTGTAAGGTTCATATCACAAAAAAAGACTGTTGGAAAAACAAATCATACCTATCTCTTAACAGTCAGCAATTATTAGAAAAAATATAATCCTAATATTTCTAACACCACAGTATTACCTACACATTTTTTTATAAGTGAATAAAAGCACATCTTTCAGGATTTCTTATTATTAATGTCCAGGATTTCTTATTTTAATGAATTACATTACGAATAAACTAAAATACCAGTGAAGTTGATTTTGTAGTTTCAAGCAACTATTGTTTGGGACTGTGAACATCAGAGGGCACTGAAACCAAACCTACCTAGCACTTTACGAAGAATGATAAATGTGCCTTCAACAAATTAACTGGCTGCTATGACTCAGCATCGTGGAAAAGACATCGTACAAGAGCAAAAAATAACAGTACATCAAAATTCTAATGATTTCACTAGCTTTGGCCATCACCATAAAGTCACATAAAACTGATGTATCCGCTATATCGGGCTGAAACCCACAGGAACTTTAAACACTCATTCTGCCTCCACCAACTCATTTACACCTAGCACGCTCATCCTTCCAAAAGCGCTGGAATCCAACATACAGCACAGTCACAGGCACACCTCTTTCTCTCTCTGATCGTTTCCCAGTATAAAATAAGGTAAAAGAAGAACGCATAGGCAGTTAAAGAGATGATCATGTGGTAGAATACAAACTAGTCCTGCATTTTTCAAGAGGCACTGTCATCTCGTTTCAGGCAAAAAAAACATCATAGAATCATTTCAGTTGAGACAGGCTTTTAAGATCATCAAGTCCAACCATCATCTAAATTTACCAAGTATGGTGCTAAACAATGTTGCTTAGCACCACAACGCTCCATCTTTTAAACACCTGCAGAGATCAGGGATTCAATCACCTGTCTGGGGAGCCTATTTCAGGGTTTGAGAACTCTTTCTGAGGAATTTTCTTCTCCAGTGCAATTTGAGGCCATTTCCTCTCATCCTAACACTACTCACAACTTTATTATTTGATTTTACTTGAATATTAAGTGGTAGTTTGTGTGCCACCAAAAGTTGCNAAAAAAAAAAAAAAAAAAAAAAAAAAAAAAGTTGGCTTATTTGCTAGAAGGAAAAATAATTACTCCAGATAACAAGGAAGCTTTCAGCAGCTGGTGACTAGCTACATCTTAAGTCTTATGAGACACTCTTAAAACTCAATTTATTATTTTATACACCCAGAAACATGATTTTACTTCTTTAGGTTCTAGTGGTTTTAGCTTCTGCCTCCTCATGACACTAAGCATTAATTATTTTTCAAGAAAGTATCCTCTTTATCCCAATTTCTTCTCTGTCACTGAACTCCATTTACTCCTGTCTTACACAAAAAGATGAAGTGACAATGCAATGTATCATGATGTTCTACCACTTTTTCAGATGCTCCTCCTGCTAACGTCCTTTTAAACTAGTTCAAATAAAACATAATTCACTGGCATTTCCCTCAGACTACCTCTATCTTTCTTCCTCAAAATGAAATGTAAATCCTGCACATTGTTTAATGCAGTTCATGGGACAGCTTAATAGAATTTCCAGTCTTACCTTTCTACAGAGTTTATACCTAGCAGAGGTTTGCAGTGAACATTTCATTTAACCTTACTTTTGCTCTTTTTTTCATAGTTCCTCTGCCTCTTCAAAATAATTTTAAATGTACAGACATTTCTACAGCTGTTGCAACCTACTGCTGTTATTTTGTATCTTTAAGAGACCGCACTGATTCTTGGAAGTAACATAGAGCAGTTTAAGCCATTACTTGCTTCAGACCTCAGACACTGTAGCAAAGGATGGATTTTTTTTTTCCTTCAGAGCAGGACAAACTGAGTTGCTGTCACATCCCTTATCTCTGCAATTTACAGCTTTTATGGAAGGCTTTAGTCCCTTAAGTCTGAAGCTTAGTAACTTTCACATGATCTCAGATTCCACTTTTATTCTCTGAAGAATAAAAAAAAAGACAAAATAAAGTCATCTAGTCTTTCTAATTTGTTTGTCCATTAAATCATTCCAAAACCTCCCAATTAGTGAAATGTTGTTGAGTGGATGAAATATTTAAGGGAGTAACTTCCTTAATATCTTTTATATATCTTCACTTGCTCTTAACCCTCTAGGTTCACTCACACCTTTATTCTCTTTGGCGTTGGCAAGGATTTAATCAATTCCATTAGATTAAGCTATTTGTATATACTTTTCTATTTCCCTTTATGTTTCCAATTTACATTAAAACTTCTAACCTTTTTTCTTTTTATTTTCTTTTTTAATGTGCAATGGTTTATGGTTTTTCACACAGAGTTGATTTTTTTCTGGAAAAAAATTACATCCATTACATCCAAAAAATTACTCTATTACATCCATTAACCTCTCGTACAAAATTAAATTTTCCAACCTAGCTACTTCTTTACTGTTATTGTTAAGGCTATGAGTTAAACATCCTCAACATGCCCCCTCCAGGACTTTTAAAAGATCCTCAACATGCCCCCTCCAGGACTTTTAAAACATATCAAAAGAAAAATTCCACAATGCTGTGGAGAGACAAACCATAAGCCATCAGAGCAAGTCGGCCAGATAGAGGACAGTCTAACATGAAACATACATTCTATTCACT
This sequence comes from Psilopogon haemacephalus, assembly GCA_013396835.1. Classification (NCBI taxonomy): domain Eukaryota; kingdom Metazoa; phylum Chordata; class Aves; order Piciformes; family Megalaimidae; genus Psilopogon; species Psilopogon haemacephalus. The sequence goes on along the minus strand of VWZI01015897.1, from coordinate 44,580 downwards.
TCAGCTTATGCAACAGAAGGGAAAAGGAGACTGGAGTCTGGGGAGAAGAAAATAACAGAGCACTGTATTGAAACACTGAAGTTGAAATTAGACTATCAAATAATCTGGTTAAATAAACATTTAAGTCTCTATAAAGAACCTTTCAGAAACTGCTCCCACGTCTGACTGTAATACTTTCAGTACTCAAAGTATCCTGCTGGGCTGCTGTTGCCTTTCCATTTCTAACTGAACTGCGACTTCTTCAGGAACTTGCACTCAGCTGAATATACCGGACCACATAAACAAGCCAGCTCTGAAGACATCAACACACAGAATGTAGCATCAGGTGGAGCAAAAATAATAATCAATGGATGGTACACTGACAGCAAAAGATAAACACTCAGGTACAGTGCTGGAATCATAGCTGGGATCTAACAATGACTCCAGGTAGTAGTTTTATAAAAGGAGCGGTAAAAGCAATGTGAGCTAGAAATGCACCCTTGTCACCAAAATGTCAAATTATATCCTCCAGTGCATCAAGAACAGTGGCTAGTGGGTCAGGGGAGACTCTCCTCTCCCGCTACCCTGCCCTGCTGAGGCCACACCTGGAATGTCATGTCCAGTTCTGGGCTCCTCAGTTCAAGACAGACTGAGAATTACTGCAAAGAGTCCAATGGAGGACCACAAACGCAATGAAGGGACTGCAACATTTCCATTATGAGGAGAGGGTGAGGAACCTGGAGCTCTTTAGCCTGAATAAGACTGAAAAGAAATCTTATCAATGTTGGAGGTCAAGAGAACGGAGCTGAACTCTTCTGTGGCTCCTAGCTATACTGCAAGCAGCAATAGGTACCAACTTGAACACAAGCTTCACTTAAACGTAAGGAAATGCTTCTTTCCTGTGAGCATGCTGGAGCACTGCATCAGACTGCCCAGAGAGGTTGGGGTGTCTCAGTACTGAAGGCATTCAAGACCCACCCATACGCATTCCTGTGTGTTTTACTGTAGGTAATCCTGCTCTAGCAGGCAGGCTAGACTAGATGATCTCCAGAGATCCCTTCCAAACCCTACACTTCTGTGAAATTTCAGGCCCTCAAAACAACCATATTTCTTGCAAGTGGAGTATCACTGCACCTGTCTGAAGGGTTGTGACAAGCTAATTCACTCTGAGAAAAATCTCTACCTTTCAGTCATTTTATGTTACCATGCCTTAAGCTACTACTCTTCGTTCTCTCTGTGTCTTTGGGTATGTCTGAAGGATAGTTAAGAAGTCATAGTTCAAGTAGAAACAAGCTTGTATTGAACAAGCTAGTTCACATATCAACGCACATGGTCATGTTGCTGGGAGAATTATGTAATGAAATTATAATAAAAACAAAGACAGATATACCAAGGATTAGTTTGATCCAAACTATTAATTTACACTGTGTTCTGTTAATTATGTTATTTTAATTATTAATTGCCACCGTTGCGTACATAATAGCTTTAAAATAAATAGTTTGTGACAATCCCATTTCTGGATAGTTAACAGAGATGTCTCTAATTTGTTTCATCCTATATTAACATTAAGTACTTGGAGCAGAAAATATGCCAACAAACAACAAAGAAAATCCGGAGAAACAGCAGCTTGAATAAAGGATAAAGAGATTATTACACACAACCATTCAGCATTCTGCAGAATTCTGCAGAAACAGCAGCCCAGTATTTTCACAGCTCAGGCCACATCTTTTCAGCCTGGAGTTTCACTTTTCATGAAACGCCCTCAAGAGGCAAAACTCAAAATCATCACTTCACGTATGCGAAACACAAATTTCAAGATTAGGAACGAGACGAGTTTCTGCTACTTACGAGGTCTCCTGAGACACGAAAACTGGAAATGGCCATAGAAAAGACACAAGACTTTCATCACATATAGGTAGTCACTTGAACTTAAGGAAAAGCGTCTTTCCTGTGAGAGTGCCAGAGCACTGGACCACGCTGCCCAGAGTGGTTGCGGCGTCTCCTTCTCTGGAGACTTTCAAAACCTGGGCGTTTTCCAGTCGAACCTGTTCTTGGTGACCCTGTTTTAGCAGGATGGTTGACTAGATCACCTCCAGAGGTCCCTTCCAAGCCCTACCATTCTGTCATTCTTCATTAGAGATCACACAGTGCTTGCGGCGACACGGTATAGCTTTTGCGAGAGCAGCTAAAATCAGCGGGGCAGGGAGGGGGCGGGAACCGTACAAGCTTGACAGATCCAGGATAAAGTTTCCCTTCCCTCCCCGCCTAGCAGAGTCGTTGCCTCTCATACAAATAATCACGTAGTCTTTTCGGTTGGAAAAGACCTTTAAGATCATTCTGCCTAACCAATATCTAACTTTCAACCATCCCCACACCCCGTCCTGTCAGAAGACATTACGGCAGCAGCGGGAAAGCCCGTCCTTGCGGCACTCCGACTTCCCCGTAACCGCTCGGAGGATTCCCAAAGCCAGAGCGCGGCACTTCGGCGGTCCCATCAACCACGAGGGGTTCTCTCGCTCCCCGGGAGCACTCTTTCCTCCCACTCCCCAGGATGGCGGCGCAAAGCCGGCGGAATGCGAGCGGCCCCAGCCCCCGCTCGTAGGTCCCGCCGCGCCGGCTGGCCCCGCCCCGTCCCTTACCGCGCCTGTTGCATGCGTATAGGCCGGGGTGGCGGGGTCTCCCACAACCGGCGGCACTCTCCAAGTCTCTCATACGCCACCCCAACCCGGGCCTAACCACCCCACACCGAGCCTCTCATGGGGGACTTGTCCCTCTTCCCGCGTGCGGCCGCCCGCCTGCAGTTATCCACCCCAAAGCCGGCTTGCTACGGCGCGGAGACGAGATTTAGGTTCTCCGGCTCTCGACGGCGCGGCCTCGGCGGTACCCTCCCCGCTCGGCTCCCCTCCTCCCCGGTACCTGCTGCCGGCGCGGCGCGGCCCGGCCCCGTCGCTCCCTTCCCTCGGCACCCGCCTGCCCAGCGCTGGCTCGGCGACGGCAGCGCGCATGCACTTCAGCCAGATGGGTCACTTCCGCTCCGCACCGCAGTGCCCTCTGGGAGGGAGAACAGTTCCGGTAGAACCAGGTCAGGCGGGGCGAGCACGGCGAAGGGGGGAGAAGGAGGTGGCGGTAGCAGCCTCTCGCTTAGCAGCGAGCGCCCTCCTCAGGGCAACAAACCGTGCCTGGCGGGAGCTGTCCCGGGGAAGACCACAACTCCCAGCATGCAGCGGGACGCCAAAGGCCCTCAGGAACTGCCAGGACCGCGGCGGCCGGGAGTGACTGGAGTGGTTGCAGCGGGCAGGCAGGCAGGCA
>VWZI01015897.1:0-41257 GCA_013396835.1 Psilopogon haemacephalus | reverse complement strand
CCTGGAGACGGAAGAGATGGCTACCAGGCGCTGCCCCTGAGGAACTCGGCGGCGGCGGCGGCGGCAATGGCGCAGGGCGGTGTTAGGCCACAAAGGCGAAACGTGTCACCTCCGAGCGCTGCCGCTGCCTTCTGTTCTGCTCTGATGAGGCCGCACCCGGAACATTGCGTCTAGTTATGGGCTCCCCAGTAAAAGGTCAAGGAACTACTGGAGACAATCCAGAAGAGAACCACTAAGTTGATGAAGGGACTGGAACATTTACCTTACGAGGAAAGGCTAAGAGGCATGGGACTGTTTTGCATGGAGAATACTGAGGGGAGATCTCATTAATGCTTATCAGTATCTAAAGGGCAAGTGTTAGGAGGATGGAGCCAGACAGTTCTCAAAGGTGCTCAGTGACAGGACAGGAGGACAAATGGACACAAACTGGAGCAGAGGAAGTTTTTTACATAAACCAAAGGGGAAAAAAAATACTCCCTTCAAGGATGGCAAAGCACTGGAATAGGAGTTGTGGAGCATTCCAAACCCATCTGGCCATGTTCCTGTGTGATCTACTCTGGGTAACCTTGCTCTAGCAGGGGTTTGGACTAGATGATCTGCAAAGTTCCCTTCCAGCCCCTACATTTCTGCAGTTTCGTCTGAACCACATCACTGCCAGTGAAGCACAGCACCTTCTGTGTATGCTGAGGAGCACAGGTGAAAAGAGTTTCCGTTTCACAGGCAATAGATAGTACAATAGTAAGACAACACAGCAGAGCAGAAAAAGTAAATACAGCAGTAGTACTGAGTGTATAGCTGTTAGGAAGAGCCACAACAGAATAGAATCATAGAATCATTTTGGTTGGAATAGACCTTTGAGATCATTGAGTCTAACCATTCTCCAACTCTACCAAGTCAGATGCTAAACCATGTCCCACAACACCATAGCTCTGCTTCTTTGAAACACCTCCACAGAGGGGATTAAACCACCTCCTTGTGGAGCCTGTTCAGAGAAGAACTTTACTCCAAGACTCAACCTAAACCTCCCCTGGGCCAACTTGAGGCCATTTCCTCTTCTCCTATTGCTTGTTACTAGGGAAAAGAGAGCAACACCCACCTTCCTCCCAGCTCCTTTCAGGGACTTGTAGAGAGAAAGGTCTTCCCTCAGCCTCCTCCAGGTTAAGTAACCCCAGTTTCTCAGGTGCTCATCACTAGACCTGTTTCCAGACCTGTTAACCAGATTCATTGCCTTTCTCTGGACAAACTCCAGCACCTCAGTGTCTTTCCTGTAGCGAAGGGCCTGAAACTGAACCCAGTACTCAGCCTCACTATTGCTGAGTCCAGGGGCACAATCACTTCTCTGATCCTGCTGGTCACAGTATTTGTGATACAGGCCTGATGCTGTTGGCCACTTGGGCACAGGCTGGCTCACCTTCAGTCAGCTGTTGATGAACACCCTTAGGTATTTCTCTGCTGGGCAGCTTTCCAGACACTCTTACCCAAGCCTGGTGCATTCATGGGGCTATTGTGACCTAAGTGCAGGACCCAGCACTTGGCCTTGTTGAATTTCATATATCATTGGCCTTGGCCCCTCTGTAGAGCATTCCTCTCCTCAAGCAGATCAGTGCTCCCAACCAACTTTGTGTGATCTGCAAACTTACTGAGGGATCACTTGGTTCTACTGCCCATATCATTGATAAAGATATTAAAGAGAAGTGACACCACTTCTGACTAGCCACTAGCATTCACTAAAACTTTCTGGGCCAGGCCAGTCAGCCAGTTTTGTACCCAGTGAATATACACTGGTACATTTCGTGGGGTTCCTTTACAGAATAGCATATTTGGCAATAGAATTGAGGAAAGAAGTTAAAAGAGAAAGGCGACAACTTTATCTTGAAGCACCAAAATATAAGTAACAGTCACAATTCTCTTTTGGAGATTTCATGTTCCTCACACCCTACCAGTCAGCAGATCTATACTACAGATAGATACCTGGTTTCAGTATTGTTTGGCATTCCTGAGATAATCAAATGAGCACAGGTAGGGATGGAGGAAGAGATGTGCAAGTTCCAGTTTTGCCTAGAATCTGATTTGAGGTGCAGCTGAGCTAACACAATGGTGTGCTGCAGGTACAAGGATGAGTTATCATTTCCCATCACCTTTGCTCTCCCTCTTCCTTCTCTTCATTATATACACATTTTCAGGAATGATGAACTGTGTTCATTTTGCATGTCTTGTCATTCCCTGCCCTAAAGAGCCACTACTGACAATTATTGTTTAAGAGTATAGCCATCACCTTCAGGCACAGATTTGCACCATTTGGGGGCTTGTGTTATATGAGGCTGTGAGACAGAGCACTCAACAGATTCAGTCAAGCCCAGGGCAGAGTGTTTGGGTCTGTATTATCACTGAGCAACACAGTGAAAAGCACTGCCAAATCTCAGTCTGGAAACATGGAGATCTGAAATCAGGCTGACATCAGGTGCTGGTAAAATTAAAACAGAATGTAGCTTCAGTTCTGACAACAGCTACTTCTCAAGCTCTAAGTATTTTAGAAAGTTAATTCAGGTGAAGCAAGTTTAGTTCTAAACTAATACAGAATTTTTAACACAAATTTTCACTTCACAGAAAAGTGATGCAGCATATTTTTAAAACACATTCTAAAAGGACAACAGTGAAGACTGAGGAGTGACCCTGAACTGTGAAAGTGAGTGGTGGAAGTGGATGGATTAAACAGATCATGTTATAATTATGTGAAATTTGGATTTGGCTGTATTACCACTGGCCTCTGCTTTCCCCAGTGCAATGGGATGACAGAAAATGGTATCACGATAATACAGCTCTTCCTAAAAAAGGCCACAGAGCCTGACTGTTAACCATATTTAGCACGACTAAATTACAATTGGCAACAGCAAGCATCAGTTGTCACGTACTGACATTTTGTTCAGCCCTAAAAATGAAAACACAGTTGTCTGTACTGTTTCAAATGAGGAAAGTCACCAGGACCTCACAGATAGGAAAAGGTAAGGCAAAACAACAAGTTCATTACTTTTAGGATGTCAGAGCTGCCACTGCCACAGCCACAACATGTTGTGATGTGTTTCCAAGGTGTTGAAAATTGGTCATGCATGGCAGCAGGGTCACAAGAGGTGTCTTTGCAGCCAGATGGGGTGAGCACCCACCAAGAAGAAGCAGCATGTGCCCCATCTGCACCCCTGAACCTCGCTTTCCTAGGTAGGACTGCCTGTATATGTACATTCACCATGAATATGACATGCTTGTGATGAAAATCACTATGAAATATTTTAAATGAGTCCACACTGACTGTAAAATGTAACTACTCCCTTTTGTTTCCTCAGCTTTGGCCAAGGAAGTGTGACACTGGGAGGTACACACTTCAGGCTTTCTCCTGGTGACTGGTAGGACCCTTTTGATGTGTAGTGGAGAGGCAGGAGCTGGGGTGTCTTTTGGGAGTCCCTGGGATGAAGGCAGGAAGATCTGTGCAGCTGCTCAACTCTGGGCCATTCCCTCTCTCTTTCTGCTCCCTCCTGCCTAGGCTGTTTGCATCAGCTGCCAGAGCTGGTGACAATGGAAGCCAGGGGCACAGTAACAATTCCACCAGGAGAAACCACATAGTGTGGGTAAATCATAAGGGGCAAAACTCCATCAGAGAACAGCAAGGCATTGACGTAGGACACTGAGAAAGATTTTTGTCTTTTCCTGTAATTCGGGGGCATGGGCTATTACTGGTTCTACCTGTCACATCTTCTTTGTGGAGTATCACTCCAGAAATGACAGTGTTAACAAATACCGTGGAAGAGACTGCTCTGTAAGCTGAGCTACATGGTCACATGCACAAGTTTTATTTTTAACATCCCTAAACTACTTGATGTTTCTGTCTGGGCTTGCTCTGTGTTCTCCCATTCTCCCCTGTTTCTTTCCTTGCAGCCCTCCCTCACCTCACTTCAAGCCATCTGAACACAACCAGGAGAGCAAGTGTTTGGTACATTCACAGGGACTCTATGATTAAGGTAAGGCTTTGCAAATAGAATGGGAGTTGCCCATAACTTGTGCAGTGTAATGGTTGCTGTATCAAGCTGTGAAAATCAAAACATCTTCAGAACAGCCTTAGTAATCTCATGGTAAATATGTCAAGATTCAGACTGAAAACTCTGTTGCTAATGCAGATTGAGTGAATTATTATGAAGTAAGAATTTCAAGGGCTACAAGTACTATTGTACAATTTAGAGTTGTGGCTTCATAGCAGTTTTTATTCAGGAATCTTATATCTTTTGAGTTTTATGACTTAGACCTTAAGTAATAGCTCTGAATTTCTCTATACTAGACATCTGCCTTGGTCTAGATTTCTTTTGTTTCTCTCACAACCATTCACTTGATTATCTCAAGAGGTTTTCTGAAAAGTGTGGTAATGAGATTGTTACCACAGCATAAAATATAACATGAACCCAGAGGAAAACAAATAAACATTTGGACATTTTTTTTTCTCCTCAAACTGCAACTAAACTGAAACACTTACTGAACTCAAACCAAAATCAAAACCACTTCCTAGCTATTAATGCAAAATGAGAGACTGTCTCTGTACAAGGCAGCACAGGGACTCCTCACATGCCATTTTACTGCCTGTGTGTAGCATAGATTTACCAGGCAAGAAGGAGGTCTCATTGTGTGATAGCTTCTCTTGAGATCTATGGTCCTGCATGCCATCTTTAGGGAGCTGAAAAGAAGCTGATGTGAGAACCTGAACAGGTGTGCTCTGGAAGAAAAGCAAGGAAGGTGGATTGAAGTCTTTGCCAGGCTGATGGACTATACCATGGACATACTCAGCCTCTGTAATTTTAAAGCTTTATTTGCCTTTTTTTCTTTTTTTTTTTTTCAATATAAAGCAATTCCAACCCATTCAGTGACTGACTCATGATTATTGCCATGAAACACCACAACCTCATCCAGCTCACTTCCAGATAGAAAATACAGGGACTAGCTCCATAATCATGCATGCATCATGCTCCCAGTTTTGGGCTTCTCTAACAGGTCTCACAGAAAACTTTTTCACTTTGCAATGTCTTATACTGAGGATTTGAGGTTCACGAGAAGGGTTGTCCTAGAATCTAAGTGCCTCTATGAAATCCATATGAACTTTTTCAAGGTATGAGCCTCAAAGAAACTGTATCTTGCACATGCTCAGTAGAAAGTTATTAGTGTAATTGATGAAGATTTCTTCTCTATCTTTTATTTTCCCATTCTACCTGCCTTGAGCATATCATATTTTCTGCCTGACCCACTTAAAGCCTGGCTGGCCATGTATATGCAAGCTCAGTCTGAATGGCAACTGCAGAGCAGTGTGCCACAAAGGACAGTGACCTGCTATGCCTAATGCCAAGGCACTCACTCAAGCTGTAGCTGTTCCTGGTATGGGTGTTGACATATGGGGCTTGACCTACGTAGAGGTAACTGTGATTCCAGGCAGTAGTATTCCTGGATTTACTTTTTATTTTGTATCTAGTGATAAGACTTTAGAAAACTTGGGCTCCCAAGAATTAGAGAATTACTAAGGTTGGTAAAGATCTTGAAGATCAAATCCAACCATCAGCACACCACCTTGTCCACTAAACCATGTCCCCAGGTGCCATTTCTATACATTTTGTACACCTCCAGGAATGGCGACTCCACCAAATCATCATGTACAAATCACATACGAATCACCTACCATTGTGTACAGATGTGTTACAGCACAGATTCCAATGGTGCCAAGTTTGTTTGTTTTTTTTTCCTTAGTTTCAAGAAACAAATATATCTGTTTAGCAAAAGGAGAGCCAAGCCTGATTTCCTGCTGAGGTTAGTTATGTAGTGACTGAGGAAGAGCACTGCACAAAAAGAGAGGAATATCTCTAAGGAGACTTAGATGGTCTTCTAGAAAATGTGATTCTACAGCTGGCTTTGCTAGAATTTTTGTGCAGAAGGCACACAACTTCAAGTGAAACATCAGAACCTGGGCATCTCCATGCTTGATGTGGGTATATATTTAGTTATTTACATAAAATATTATATTCTATTTATTTTAATCTTTCTATACTCTAATTCTCCATATGCCAAACAGAAGTCATAGTATATTTTAACCTGAAGTGAACTTCTAGTACTGCAAAAATAAATTTGTTATTGGTTGTGAACCTCCACAGATATTACAATAGCGAATATACTGAAAAACACTGTAAGGAAATAAATCATTCTGTATTGGCCTCAGGATTTAAGTACTGTGATAAAAACTAGATAAGCACCATATACTAGGTAACAAGGATTAAAAGAAATAGGGAAAAAAACACTTACTTTCTGTTGTAACATTATGTATAACTTCAGCATTCTTCACTGCAGCACATGGATGCAAACTCTCCTCAGACTATTTTGATTAAAGCTGCTCTTCATGTTGTAAATCTTAGATTGTTTTATGTTCATTTTCACTCTCATCTCAGAGGCAGTCTTTCAGGTTGCTGGTAGGCCTTTTTGGTGGTTTTAAAAACTGGAGATACCCCTTAATTCTGTGCAGAGAATTCGGACAGAATGTATAACCTTAGTATGTAATACAATTAGTCACATAGATCTTCAGAGAAGTGGCTGAGAGTGGCTGTTTAGCCTGGGGAAAAGGAGGCTGAGGGGAGACCACCTTGCTCTACAATTCCCTGGAAAGAGATTGTAGAGAGGTGGGAGTTGGTCTCTTCTCCCCAGTAACACATGACAGGACAAGAGGAAATGGCCTTAAGCTGCCCCAGGGAGGCTTGAGATTATATATTAGAAGAAACTTCTTCACTGAAAGCATTCTCAAACACTGGAAAAGGCTCCTCAGGAAGATGGACTAATCCACATCCCTGGACATGTTTAAAAGACACAGAGTTGTGGTGCTGAGGAAGATGGCTTGGTAGAGTTAGAGAATGGTTTGACTCTTAAATATGTTTTCCAACAGAACTAATTCTATGGTTCTATGGTATAGCAAATACCAAATAAGAAAACAGTTGTGTCGATTTGGCTTATTGACTGCAACCAAATTAAATACGTATTTACTGAAAATAAATTGTATTTGATTTAGAAACTGCAAGTTATTGTCTCTGGACAGGTCTTCTCCAGACACAGACATATCAGCAGTTAAAATAGCACTGTATATTTTTAAGCCTTACTTGATTTGCTGTCATGACAGTCTAAAAATAATGATTTACCAAAGTGGACAGACTGTGGACTGTAATTTTCATACTTTTTTTCGACAGTAGCTTGAGTATGATTCAGGGAAGCATTTCTGATTTGATTTTTGTTTTCTAAAGCAAGTCTTAGGAAATCTTGCAAGTTGTAGGGATATGAGAAGGCTTAGAGAAGTGGTTCATCACCTGTCTTACTTCTGTGTCACCTGCTTCTGGATGCTATGCATTCAAGGCAAGAATTTGTAAACTTTCCACACAGGGTTTTAAAAGTTGTTATTTGTGTTGTGGCAGTAATGCCACCAACTAAGCCACAAACCTATCTAGATCATGAGTTAAAACACAGAACTCCTGATGTGTCGAAATAGGAGAACCTTTTTAACCCAGATGAATATCAGAAAATTTCCTTTTTCTTTCTTCCTCTCCTCTAGTTTCACACATTTGTCAATGAGAAGAGAGGTAGAATAACCATTTGTCTGAAAAGAACAGCATAGACAAGTTAGAGATGTGGTAAAATCAACTGAAAAATGCCTTAATAATGATAAAGACTGTGGCCCTGAATGCTCCATTATGGTCACTTTTCATAAACAAAACATTCTCTACAAATGATTCAGAGAGCATTCGTCACGCTATAGAATCAGACTCCTATCCAGAAACTTTGCAGCCACTCCTTTCTGTGTTCTTGAGAACCACAGGGTCTGTGCCTCTGATGTATTTTTATTTATCAGGTTTTTTTCCCAAGTGTTACTTTTGCAGTGGAAAGTATTGTTCACATATTCATGTTTTTATTGCGGTGTAATGTACCCAGCCTTCCTCTGACCTTATGCAAGTCATAGCTGGGACTATTTTTAGAGATTATATTTGCAGCAGAATGTTTCAAGAATGAGAGCAGCAAGGATACTGCCAATGTGAAATAAACCCATCTGTATCTCCTGCTTCTCTGAGCTGCATAAGAGTAAATGCAACTGAACAGCCTAAAGCAGGAAAGATGCCACCCTAAACCTTATATATTTAAGGACTGGCTGGAGTCACCCCAGCCAGCACCCTGGTGTCACCCCCGTGCAGAAGCTAAAAACAAGACAGGGAATATAGTAACAGGTAGTAATGAAATACAGTTTTTTTCATTGCTGTCTCAAGCTCCTTAACTGCAAACAAAGAGGAGGGTACCTGAGCTTTATTCATCAGTGTAAAGTTTGTCCATGGGCAAAGAGGCAATCAAGGGGGTGTTCCTTTACTCTGCAAGACGGAGTGGGGAATGGCATTAATTGATTAGGAGGTGCAAATAGGTATTGGCAACTGGAAGTTACAAAGGATGGAATAAAGATCTCTTGAGCACAATGACCTGAAAGGAGGTTGTAATGAGGTGGGGGTTGGTCTCTTCTCCCAAGTAACTAGCAATAAGACAAGAGGAGACGGCCTCAGATTGCACCAGGGGATGTTTAGATTGAATATAAGGAAAAAAAGTCTTTACTGAAAGACAGGTCAGGCATTGGAACAGGCTCCCTGGGGAGGCAGTGAAGTCACCATCCCTGGAGATGTTAAAAAAAAACATGTAGGCATGGCACTTGGAAGCATGGTTTATTGGACATGGTGTTGAGTTGATGGTTGGACTTGATGAACTTAGAAGTCTTTTTCAACTGTAATGATTAATACAGATCAGATTCAAACATGAGTGTGTAGTCTTTAGTGATGGCAGGGACCCACAACCGTTGCCTTTCCCAACAGTTTTCTTTTTCCAGTGTTGTTTGTAACTTTCAGCACTGGGGTTGTAAAACACACTCATGCCTACATTAATGTCACTCCTGTGTTTTCTTTAACCTTAGAGATGTGGGTTTGCTGAGTGGACTGTACAGTGGATAAGGAATTAGCTGGATGGTTGCATCCAGAAGGTGGTGCTCAATGGCTCGAAGTCCCGGTGGAGAGCAGTGACCAGTGGTGTCCTTTAGGGGTCAGTACTGGGACCCGTGCTCTTTAATCAATGGCATAGACAGTGGAATCGAGGGCAACATCAGCAAGTTTGCAGATTACTCCAAACTGTGTGGTGGTGTTGACACACCAGAAGGACAAGAGGTCATCTAGAAGGACCTGGACAGACTGGAGAGGTGGGCCAAATTGAACCACATGAAGTTCAACAAGAGCAAGAGCAGGGTCCTGCACCTGGGATGGAACAATCCTCATTATCAGTACAGGCTGGAGGATGAAGTAATAGAAAGTAGCCCTATGGAAAGGAACTTGGTGAAGTGGGTAGACAAGAAGCTGGCCATGAGCAGACAGTGTGAGCTTGCAGCCCAGAAGGCAAATCACATCCTGGGCTGCATCAAAAGAAATGTGGCCAGCATATCCAGAGAGGTGATTCTGCCACTTTGCTCTGGTGAGACCTCATCTGGAGTACTGCATCTAGTTCTGGAGCCCTTACTATAGGAAGGACATGGACCTGATGGAGTGGGTCCAGAGGAGGGCCATGAAAATGGTCAAAGGGCTGGAGCACTTCTGCTGTGAGGACAGGGTGAGGGAGATGGGTTGTTCAGTCTGGAGAGGAGGAGGCTCTAGGGGGGACCTAATAACCTTCCAGTACCTGAAGGGATCCTACAGGAAGATGGAGAGAAGCTGTTTACAAAGGCCTGCAGTGACAGGATGAGGGGCAGTGGGTTCAAACTTGAGAAGTGCAGATTTAGATTGGATGTTAGGAACAGGTTCTTTACTATGAGGGTGGTGGAGCACTGGAACAAGTTGCCAAGGGAGGTGGTTGAGGTCCCTTCCTTGGAGACATTCTGTGTGAGGCTTGACAGGGCCCTGGGTGACCTGGTCTAGTGGAGATGTCCCTGCTGACTGCAGGGGGGTGGACTAGATGACCTCTAGGGTTCCGTTCTGGCCCAGACCATTCTGTAAGCCTATGATCTTATATTCATAAGTCTCCTTTCTTCAGCTCTGTCAGGCCAGCTTTGCAGATCTTCATTAACACAAACACCCACTTCACTGTGAATGACCTCTATCCAAAAGCATGCTAAATCAACTTGCCTTCCCATCCCATGGCAAGGTAGGCAGTTTTACTGCAGCACTTCACCTGCAGAAACCAAGCATGGGCATGGAGGGTGTGTAGCCATCCTCACTCCTGTGGGCAATAACTCCTGTCTTCTTGTCTTTACTACACACAGCATCAGCCTCAGAAAGCTCCCCATGGGCAGCACAGGCACTGTGAGAGATGTTTCAGCCGGCACTGCCACACACCAATTGAGATCTCTGTCTCCTGCATGGTGATCAGCTGCCGCTTACACTGCGGGGCCACCTTCCACATGTGCAAGGAGGAGGAGCACCAGTTGCTCTGTCCCTTAGAACAAGTCTCCTGCCTCAACTCAGCCTATGGTTGCCCTTTCTCCATGGCTCGCTTCAAGCTGGCAAAGCACCTCCAAGCCTGTCCAGCCAGTGTGGTCTGCTGTTCAATGGAGTGGAATCGCTGGCCAAATGTGGATTCAGACACAACCCTCCACAAAAACATTATGAAGGAGACCTTGAATGAAGAGTGTCTGGACACAGCCTTGGCACTCAGAGACCAGAAGATACTTTTCAGGACTTTGAAAATAACCAACTTCTTTCCAGAGTGGAGGAAAAAAGATGAAGTTGAAGAGCTAATGGATGAAGCCATGGATGGGGAAGAAGGAGCTGTGGGAGGAGTTGCCTGTGGTGCTGAAGGAGGCAAAAAAAATTTATCTGAGCTCAGTCAACGTGAGCGTGAAGACTTGGCAAAGGACAAAGAGGGAATGGATCTGGGTAGTTACAAAACTTGGGAGAATATTTTCAGCAAAGAGCTCCTGGCATGCAAGGTAACAGGCTCAGCAGCCAGTACAGGACAAAAGACAGAGGAGGCTTCCAAGATAGCAGCATCAGCTGACTCCACAAAGGAGGCAAAGGCAGTACCTGATGGTTCAGAAAAGGCAAAAGATCAAAAGCCTGAACAAGTAACACAGAGTACAGAAATGACAGGGCTGGCTCCCTGGCAAGAAGGGGTCCTGGAGAGACTGAAAAAGGAAGTTGGTGTAGGTGATTACAACATGTATCTGGTACATCATGGGGGAATGCTAATCCGCTTTGGCCAGCTAGCTGCTTGCACTCCAAAAGAAAAAGACTTTGTCTATGGGAACTTGGAAGCTCAGGAGGTGAAGACTGTCTACACCTTCAAAGTGCCAGTTAGTTACTGTGGCAAAAGAGCACGACTAGGAGATGCCCTGGGCCATAAGGTACCAACTTCAGATAAGTTAGTGGATACCTCAGAACTGGGAATAAACCTAGAAGAGCTACCTAAGGCAAACATAGTTAAAGCCACGCTACTGTGTGCACTGGAAAAAGAGCTGAAAGGCCATGAGATCTCTGAGGCAAGGGGTATTGATGGGCTTTTTGTGGATTTTGCAACACAGACTTACAGCTTCCCTCTAGAGCCCTTCTCCTCCAATGCTGTTCTAGCAGATATACTGGATGAAAAAAGCCCACCAGAACTCCACATGGAGCTCTATACTGAATGTGTAACCAGAAGACACAACAAAAGCAGTTCAGCTTTCACATTTACTTGCAGTCATTTCTTCAGGAGGGATGAGTTCCCATCCCACTTCAAGAACGTGCACGCTGATATCCAGTCTTGTCTGGATGGATGGTTCCAGCATCGCTGCCCACTGGCCTACTTGGGATGTACTTTTGTTCAAAATAATTTCTGCCCTGATGGACTTAAGGCCAAGGTTATATACAGCAAGCATCTCAAGACCTTTGCTATCAAGCCAGAAGTGGACGTCCTCCTTGCTGAATCAGGGAAATGCAATTTCACAGTGACTAAACGAGGGAGAAGTAAGGACTTGCTGAGCAGCCTCCCAGTGGAAGTGCTCAAGTATATTGCAGGGTTCCTGGACAGCTTCAGCTTATCTCAGCTATCACAAGTGTCAGTGCTGATGAGGGACATCTGTGCCACTCTTCTTCAAGAGAGGGGAATGGTTCTACTGGTCTGGGAGAAAAAAAGATATTCCCATGGTGGTACCTCATGGAAAGCTCGCAAAAAGGCAAGTCACTGGGAAAAAAAGATTAATGGGTTCTCTCCAGAAAAAATGCAAGCATAGCAAGGGATGCTGCCTTGCAGATATGGGGAAATTTCATGACACACTCAATTTGGACCACAATTGCTGGGGGTCATGGCTTTAAAATGCAGCAAATCTAGCAAAGATAGGGGAGTTAAATGGACAGCTTCTGACTAACTCAAAATTCCCATCCAAGCTTGTTCTGTGTGACCTGTTTGCATGTGCACTAATTTTTAGGCACTGGGAACTGAGAATTCCTGATATTTGAGTTACACGCTAATTTTTTTAAGAACTAAAGCAAAACTAAAACCTGCTACATAACTCTGAAAAAGGTAAAGAAAAAAAAAAGGGCATGATTGTGAAAAGAGTTCAGGCATTCTGATCAGCCACAATGAGTTCTCATGAAGGGTGATCACTTCCAGGGAAGTGATTGTCCCCCTGTACTCAGTACAGGCCACACCCTGAGTACTGGGTTCACTTTTCAGCCCTCCCCACAAGAAAGACAGAGGTGCTGCTGCAGCAGGTCCAGAGAAGAGCAGCAAAGCTGGTGAAGGGTCTTGTGAGGAGTGACCGAGGGAACTGGAGTTGTTTAGTCTGGAGAAGATGAAGCTGAGGGGAGACTTTCTGGCTTTCCACAACTCCCTGAAAGAAGGTTGTAGCATAGTGGGTATTGGTCTCATCTCTCTAGTAACAAGTGATAGGAAGAGAGCAAATGGCCTCAGGCTGCACCAGTGGAGGCTTAGGTTGGCTCTTAGAAAAACCTGAAAGGGTTCTCAAATGAACCTGAAAGGGTTCTTAAATACTGGAATAGGCCCCTGAGGGAAGTGGCTGAATCCCCACAGCTGGTGAAGTTTCAAGGAAACAGAGATGTGGTGCTGAGAAATATGGTTTAGTCCCAGACTTGGTACAGTTAGGTAATGGTTGGACTATTTTCCAATCAAAACAATTCTGTAATTCTGTGATTAACAGTTCACAGGATAGTCATGAGTGTCTGACTCAGGTTGTGAGCACCTGAGGAATCAGCATAGGAATGGGCATAGGAAGCCTTCATCTGCGAAGCTGGTCTTCCGCTGTTTGTGCTGGAAAATTACCACCCTTACTGGCTCTTTATGTAGTCTGGAAGAAATACATAAACACAGCTCAGTCTCAAATCCTAGCTGAACAATAGTTACTGCAGGTTTTTTTTTCTAGCTGACAGCCTTGCTGAGTACTTCGGTCAGTTTTGGGATCTCCAGTTTAAGAGGGACGGTGATCTGCTGGAGAAGGTCCAGCAGAGGGCAATAAGGATGATTAGGGGCCTGGAGCACTGCCTTATGAGGAGAGGCTGAGGGACCTGGGGATTTTTAGTTTGGAGAAGACTGAGAGGGGATTTAATAAATGTTTATAAATAATCTGAGGGCTGGGGGTCAGGAGGGAGGGGGCAGGCTCTTCTCACTTGCTCCCTGTGATAGGACAAGGAACAGTGGGTGTAAGCTGCAGCACAGGAGGTTCCACCTCAACACAAGGGGAACTTCTTTACTGCAAGGCTCACAGAACACTGGAACAGGCTTCCCAGAGAGGTTGTGGAGTCTCCTTCTCTGGAGACTTTCAAGGCCCATCTGGATGCCTTCCTCTGTGACCTGATTGTATGGTCCTGCTCTGACAGGGGGGTTGGGCTCAATGGTCTCTTTGGGTCCCTCCCAACCCCTGACATCCTGGGATCCTGTGTTGCTCTGATATAAAACTATTTGAAAGGATAACAAAAATACTCCAACATGACCAAGCAAACAAGACAGACCTAGGAGCAAAGAATTTAGAGATTTAGGGAAGGTGCCCAGAAATAATTTAAGGATTTGGCTTTCAATCAAACCACTAAAGATCTCTACCTATTGGTTATCAAATGGAAGCTGAGCAGTTTATGACTATTAAGAGAAAACATCAACTGTAGTGAATTTTTAAAATCTGTGTAACAAATTTCAGTGGCTGCAGGCTGAATTATCACAAACCAAACCAGGAATTAGCCACTGAAATAAATTTACTGGAGAATATAGCTTCCTTCTGTAAAAGGAAGAAATTCCAACTGAACTATCATTTAGCAATTTAACTTGCTACTGTAGCAAAATTTTAAACCAGCAGCATTGAATGTAAGGACTAACAAACTAGATCTCCTGCTAGAGTATACAGTATCACTGCAAACAGACTCAGATCATTTTAACTGCACAGTCCTTTTTTTTACAAGTTCCTGTGTCTTCTAGGAATAAATTTAACCTTAGATAATTTAACCTTAGATTCCCCAGGCTTGTACTAGGCTGACATGAACTATAATGGTAATTACTTTAAGTTGCCCCCAAATGCAGGAAAGGAGCAAGGAGTCAAAGCATGAGCCCCAAACAAGGCACTGTTAACAAGAAAATCCCCACTCCCCCAGAAAACTGACTCCTTTATAATATAGAGTGTGAGCTCATGATCTGGGATGCACCTATAACCAACTCAAATTAGCTGACCTGGCTGACTCAGAACTGCTAATGGTCTGCAGCTCATGGATAACCTGTGATTCTGTCCCAGCATAACCAGGACACCCGCACTGGATTGCCACCAAAGCCAGAAGGATGCTTTCCTGTTAAAAATGGCAGGTGATGACTAAAGCAGCAAAACCAGTCACCATGAGGCACGTAACAATGCTGACCCCATTTTCACTTGTTGTGCCAGCATTGCACATTTAGTTGCTCAGTAGTCTTGTCCAGCATGAGTAACACACACTCACTGTAAGCATGTACAGATTTTAAAAATCCTTTTCTGTTTTTACCAAGGTGCCTGTTTTCTCTCCCCAATTTCTCTCCCCTTTCCCGTATTAGATCTGGCAGTTCAGCAGCCTGTTCTCCAGCGTTAACAAATGGCAGCGCAAGGATGTCATGTGCATGTCGGAGCACCTGAAGCATTGTCCCTTCTACCAAGTGGAGCACAAGACAGACCCCGTGCTGCTGACAGGAATGTGTGAATCTCGAGAGCAAACTCAAAAGACTTTGGTTTCTACTTTCAAGCACAGAGTCTGAATGACCTTATTCCCCTCAGCCACAATTCTGTTAGGGCCTTTGAAAAGAAGATTTGGGAATTCAGGCATAGCAATTGTTGCTTCCAAATCTTTAGATGTACAAAACTGTTTTCTCCCCAGCTGCATCTGAGATATCCTGCATCTTTCGTTTCCCCACACAAATTAATTGTTGAAACTTCATCCTCTGCTCACTGATGACGTGCTTTATGTTTATGTTCCTTACTTAACACAGCATCTCAAAGACAGCAATAAGGATCTTGTTTGAAAACAGCATTGTTGCAACGTACTGTACTGTGATGCTCCTGTACCATGTCCATGAGAGGAGCAAGAGGAATTATTGTATTCAGCTTGACTAGATCTGGAAAACTTTAGTTTTAGCTGGCAAGGCATGTTCTAGGAGTACAGCTGGATCTCAGAATCAAAGAATGGTAGTGGCTGGAAGGGACCTCCAGAGATCATCTAGTCTAGTCTCCCTGCTAGGGCAGGACCACCTAGAGTAAATCACACAGGAACATGTCCAGGTGGGTTTGGAATGACTCCACAGCTCTGTGGAGCCACACTTTCCACAGAGATTCCACAGCCTCTCTGGGCATTCTGGTGCAGTGCTTTGCCACCCTCAAAGGAAAGAAGTTTTTCCTTATCTTTATATGGGTCTTCCTATGTTCTAGTTTGTGCCCATTGCTCCTTGTCCTGTCACCACCCCTAAGAGGAGTCTGGTTCCATATTCTGACATTCACCCTTTAGATATTAATATGCATTAATGAGATCCTAGCTTAGTCTCCTTGAGGCTAAACAGCCCCAGGTCTCTTAGCCTTTCCTGTAGTGGCTCTTCACTGGGCTCTCTTCAGCAGTTCCTTGGCCTTCTTGAATGGGGGGGGGTCCAGAACTGGATTCAGTATCCTAGATGAGGTCTCACCAGTATAGAGTAGAGAGAGAGAAGAACATCTCTTGACCTGCTGGCCACACTCTTCTGAATGCACTCCAGGATGCCATTGGACTTCTTGGTTATGAGGGCACATTTCTGGCAGGTGGTCACCCTCTTGTCCACCAGCAGTCCCAAGCTCTTTTCCCAGAGCTGCTTTCCAACAGGTCAGCCCCCAACCTGTACTGATACACAGGGTTCTTTTTCTCCAGATGCCATCCTGCCCAGCTGATGTAGGGACTGTAAATCTGTTCTGAGGTATGGGGACAAGAAAAGTACCCCACAAAATTAAGTTAATTAATTGGAATTCCAGCGAGGACTCAGGAATTCACTGCACAGACACAGTCATTTAGGATCCAAGAGTGCCTAGTGGAGCATGAAACTAAAGCTGAGCTCAGGGAGCATTCAAACCACAGCAAGCAAACTTACCCTTTGTTAGAAATAACAAAGTAGCAACAGCTTTAAGGACTTAATTTGCTTTCTGTATTTTTCAGTTAATAACTTTCTCTGCTTTATTTAAAAATCTGTTAAAGCCACATTAAAGAATATTTAAAGTAATTTTTAGAATGCCTTACCTACTCCATTTTGCAATTGTAAATTGCAAGTTGTCAGAGAATCAGACTGATGTGGGTTAGAAGAGACTTCCAGAGACCATCTAGTAGTCTACATCCCATGCTAAGGCAGGTTCACTCAAATCAGGCTCCACAGGAATATGTGCAGGTTGGGTTTGAAAGTCTCCAGAGAAGGAGGTTCCACAACCTCTTGGGGTACCCTTATCCAGTATTCTGGCACCCTCAAAGTAAAAGCTTTTCCTTATGTTTTAGTGAAACCTCCTCTGTTCAAGTTTGTGCCTGGTGTCCCTTGTCCTTTCACTGGGCCCCACTGAAAAGAACCTGGCCCCATCCCCTTGATCTCTACCCTTTAAATGTTGGTAAGCATTGATAAGATCCCCTCTCAGTCTGCTCTTCTCCAGGATAAAGAATTCCAGGTCTTCCAGCCTTTCCTCATAAGAGAGATGCTCCAGTTCTCTCAGCATCTTCATGACCCTCCATTGGACTCTTTGCAGTAGTGCCCTGTCCCTCTTGAACCTGGGAGCCCAGAACTGGACACAATACTCCAGGTGTGGCCTCATCAGGGCAGAATAGAGGGGGAGAACCTCCCTTGACCTGCTGGCTTCACTTCCAAATGTACCCCAGGATACCATTAGCTTTCTTGCTGGCTCAAAATGATAATTGTGAACAACTGTAGACAAGATGTCAAAGAAATAGTCTGTTTCTGTAAAAGTAAAAGTACTTGGCGATCCATCTAATAACAGCACAAATAATGTTTGTTTACATTAAATGAACTGGATTTTTTTTTTCTCTTTTATTTACAGAGCAGAAGGGTGGTTTGGATTTGGTTTATCTTCTTAACAAATACCCAAATGTAAGCAGAGTTAGATAATGGTTGGATGAAATGACCATAAAGATCTTTTCTAGTTGAACCTATTCTATGATTAGATGATTCTATAAGTTCTCTAACTCTGCCAAGTCTGGTGCAAAAACATGTCCCTTAGCAGCACATCTCTGTGTCTTTGAAACACCTTCAGGGATGGGGATTCAACCACCTCCAGGCAGCCTGTTCCAGTGTTTGAGAAATTTCTTCATGAAGAAGTTTCTTCTAATATCCAACCTAGACCTTCCTTAGTGCAACTTGAAGCCATTTATTCTCATCCTATCACTTGTTGCTAGGGAGAAGAGACCTCCTGATGTCCCTGTATGCTCATCATTTTCTGTCAACAACAGACCATCTGCATAAATGCCTCCCCTTCGGGAAGGGGCTAGAAATTCCCAATTGGTAACATAGGGAAGATGATAATTCTTAAGTGGCAAAAGCATAGGTAACCTGCTGACAAGTACGGTAAGTCCAGGTTGGAGAAAGAAATTACTTGCCAGGCTTCCAACTTGGAAAACTGAGTGAGCTCAGATAAAGTGAAGTTTGTCTGAACATTGTTTGTTATTTTGCAAAACTCTAATTCCATGTTGCTTTCTTATGAATAAAAGTTGTGGTGTAAAAAATCCAGCAAAAGCCATGTCTTAGCTTGTGTTCTTAGTTTCATCACATTAATGTTTGCTCAGCTTTCAAAGCAGGTGTAGTAGTTCCTGAACACTCATATCCATTATGCTCCATTCCTCTACTCCATTCTTCAACACAATTTTCCTACTTAAATAATCATACAATCATTAAGGTTGGAAAAAGCCTCAGAGATCATGAAGTCCAACTATCAAACCAACACCACCAGGCCCACTAAACTATGTTCCAAACTGCCATGTCTACACAATTTTGAAAACCTCCATGATGGTGACTCCACCACTTCCCTGGACAGCATGTTTCAATGCTTGACCATGAGATGAAAGATTATTATTGACCATAAGGTTAAAGACTATTATTTCTTTATACTTATATAACAAGTATCTTTTATTTCTCTTTGCACGACCCTTTCCCCCTTCTTGATTCAGTTATTTACTTATAAGAAAAACTTTATTTTAAAAATCCATTTTCCAGGTTGACATTACATCTACAAATACTTGAAGACAAGTTTTCTCTTGTAAGGCAAGGCTGGATGAGGCTCTGTCCAGCCTAATCTAGGGTAGGGTGTCCCTGCCCATAGCAGGGGGGTTGGAACTAGATGATCCTTTTGGTCCTTTCCAACCCTGACTGATTCTATGATTCTTTGCCTTGTAGCTGTCGGTCCAGGTAGCTACAACGGTGGGGTTTTTTTTCCTCTTTTTTTTCACTTCAGATGCAAATTCCACAGCCGCTGTGCATTTCTCTCAGAAATTCTGAGCATCTTTCACATCCCATTACCACAATAGTCCACAGCAAAGAGTCTTCTTAATTCATTGGGATTTTAAAATAATTTCTAAACAAAACCTTCATGTGCAGGATGTGTCTGTTCTTACTTAGCTTCCCACTACAAGGAAAACAGTGAGTTGCTGGAGGAGGTCCAGAGAAAGGCAACAGAGTTGGTAAAGAGTTTGGAGACCAAGTCTTGCGAGGAGCAGCTGAGAGAATTAGGGTTGTTTAGTAAAGGAGGCTGAGGGGAGCCCTTCTCACCCTCAACAACTTTCTGAAAGGAGATTGTAGTAAGCTTCTCCCTACTAACAATTAACAGGATAAGAAGAAATGGCCTCAAGTTGCACCAGGGGAGGTTGAGGTGGGATATTAGAAAAAAAATGTTTACTGAAAGAGTCATAAAGCATTGGAACAGGCTGCCCAGGAAAACGGTGGAGTCAGCATCCCTGGTGGTATTTAAAAAACACATAGACATGACACTTAGGGACATGATTTAGTGGGCATGATGGTGTTGGGTTGACATTTGGACTTGATGATCTTAGAGGTCTCCTCCAACCTTAATGATTCTGTGATTCATTTATTTGTCAGGAAATTATGATCACATGCTCCAAATTTATTTTTGATGACCATCTGCTCTATGACTTAATTTCTATTTTCAACTAACAAATCTTTTGTTGAGTCATTGATGGTTTTGTGAAGGAATCTGTCAGCTGTCAGACTGAGAATAATAGGCCTAAAGCCCATTATGATCATAAGAATATCAGGAATTACTCTTATTCTAACATATTTCTGTTATTTGCATGATAGCTAGTTTACATTTCATATTTCTTCCCTAGCAACATGTGGAAGGTAGTTAGAAAGATAATTGAGCCAAAGTCTTTTCAGTATTAGCAGGCATTATAACAAGGGGCAGTGGCAATGAGTTGGAAATTGACAGGTTTTGGCTAAACTTCAGGAACCATGTTTTTACCCGGCTGGTAATGTGGCACAAGTACACAGAGAGGTGGCAGTATCTCCACTCTTGGAGGGTTTTCAGACTGACTGGGCAAAATCATAGTGACCTGATTAAGCCAGATGCTGGATCAAAGTCCACCAAATGTGTCCTCTTCTGTGATTTTATAGCATCACCCAAGATTCCCTATAGTACCCAAGCATCTGCCTCCCTCTAGTTGAGTCCTTAGCTCAACTAGATAGTCCTTTGGCTATCAGTGTTGTCTGCTACTGCTTCTCTCATCACAAGTAGGATATTCTTTCTCCTTGTTGTCTAGGCCTCTGCCCATCAATACTTCTTATCTGTCATCATGTAGCTATTTAACTGGTTTTCATCTCCCTGCACAGAAAAACAGATACACAACCCTCTCTCAGCAGCTGCAGCAACACTGAATGGCTCTCATGAACATGATGGCTATGCAGTATAGCTCTGTCTACTAACTGGCTTGGTAAGTTGCACAACTTTTTACCAGAGCTGTTCCTTTTAGCCAGGCTGATCCAGCAATGCATTCTGGAGAATGGAAGGGAGTCCCAGCTTTAAAAGGCACCTGGAGAGATTTGCTTACAGAGAACAGTCAAGTGTGGCTTACTGTTCTGCAAAACAAAATCTCTCACAACTGCTGCACTGAAACCTCTCTACAAGCAATAAACCATAACTCATTTCACAGCCACAGACCTCCCTCAGCTCCTCTGCATATACAGCTAATGGATGCATCTACTGAAATGCAGCTTGGGCTTCCCTGGAACAGACAAATCAGAGAAAGGAGCTTTGCCTTAGAAGATATCACTGTTGCTGTTGCCTAGGGTAAAGGAGTTGCACAGATGCTTGTGCTTTGCTTCACTGGTTGATGGGAATACGTGAATGTCCTCCAAAAGCTGGATGACATGTAGGGTCAGGGAAGCAGAGGTGAATGCATAAACTCATAGAATCATTTTGGCTGGAAAAGACCTTTAAGATTATCAAGTCCATCCATTCCCTAACTCTACCAAGTCTGATGCTAAACCATGTCCCTCACCATTACATCTCTTTGTCTTTTAAACACTTTTAGGGTTAGGCATTCAACCACCTCCCTGGGAAGCCTACTTCAGCATTTCAGATTAAAGGGGGATGTAGGGATGCTAGTCAGAGCAGCTGGTCACATCTGACATTTCAAGGTTCCTAAGCAGAACTTCATCAGGAAGAATTAGTATTTCCTGTGAGGCTTCTCTAAAAATGACTGGAGTGGTGAGGATGCGACTGGGATACAAGGAGTGAGTCCGTATCAAGAACTTGTGGCTCGCTAGCACAAAGTGCTTCCTGAGCTGATTGTCAGGAAGTTGTACTGGAAGAACTGTAGGTGTAAGGTTTATCATAGAATCATTACAGTTGAAAAAACCTTTCGAGTCCAATAATTAAATCACTGTTTCCTGCAGGACTGCATACAAGATCACAGCAGGCCATGGCAAGGTTGAGTTGTTTTATCGCACAGATAGCAAAACTGCTATCTAGGAACAGATTAGCAGAGAAGCAGCCAACTCCTCTCCACCAATGTGAAAGACGGGGGAAAAGGCAGTAGTTAAAATACCAGTAGAGTTCATTCCTCTTGCAGATTGATTTTTTTCCCCACGATTTATTTGCATGCGAAGCAAAAACTGAATTGGCAGCTGGTGGTGGCATCACATGCTGCTGTACTGAGGGCTGGCTCAGAAGGCTGCAAAGTAAAATGGCTTCTAGGCAGTTTAAAGAAACAAATGGGGAAAAACCTCAACCAACCAACACCGCCACACCCCCCCAAAAAAAACCCCAAACCCCCCCACCAAAAAAAAAAAAACAAAACCAAAAACAAAAACCAAACCTGAAAAAAACCCAAGCTTCAACTTCCCAGTCTTTCACAAAGAAGGTCTTCTGAAACGAAAGCAGAGATATGATGCTTTTAGAGAATGCCCAGTAGGGCAGGCGTTAAGTAGTTTAATGCTTGGGTTGGATTCCCCCCTCCTCCCCATGGCCCTCCCTTCTGTTTTGCCAGAGCGAAAGTGAAACTAAGTACGGGGCTGTTGCCGGAGCCAGGCGTGGGCAGTGTTCGCTTCCCGGCAGAATTGGCGGGTTTGGAGGGGGCTGCGCTGCGGGGCTGCATGGCCGGGACGCTGCTGCTGTGCGGGACACTGCAGCTGTGCGGGACGCTGCTCCTGTGTGGGACGCTGCTGCTGGGTGGAACCCGCCTGGTCTTGGTAGGAGGTGAGTGGCAGAGTGACTGGGATGCTGACCAAGGGTCCTGTTTTCATGCCTCTCCACCTCATTCATTGAAAACTAAGGTCTCCCTGTGAAAAATAGGGTCCCAAAGGTTAATGTTGTTGCAAGAAGAGGCATGGGTGGAGAAGTCCGCTGCCAGCAGGGCTGGGATAACCCCAAAGTGGCAGCTAAATTATATTTTAATATTTTTATCAATAATCCGGATGAGAGGGTCAAGACACCCTCAATAAGTTTGCAGATGACACTAAGATGGGTGGGAGTGTAGATCTGCTTGAGGGCAGGAAGGCTCTGCAGAGGAACCTGGACAGGCTGGACTGAAGGGCAGTGGTATGAGATTCAGCAAGGTGAAGTGTCGTACAAGAGTGGAGCTGAAATTAGGTCCAGGACCCTGGCAGAAATATATGTGGCATTTTTTATGTGTTAAAGAAACCTCTGTGGAGTAAATCAATGTCCATTTGTTTCCTTTTTCATACAACCAGGACTATTAGAAAAAGGAAAGAACAGGAAAAACTACTGAAAGTGTGTATGTGTATGAAAAGTACTGAGCATGCAGATCATGCTTTCCCTTTCCCAAGCTGAATGAGGAGTGTTCAAGTGCACTAACCAAAAAGATTTGAGGGTGTCACATCAGACTTTGACAACTGAAATTGCTATTACAACCAAGAGAATTTTAATATCTTGTGATGGCTTACCACTGGCTGGATGCCGGGTGCCCATCAGAGGTGCCCTGTTGTTCCCCCTCTCCAGCTGGACAGGGAAGAGAAAATATGACAAGCTCATGGGATGAGATAAAGACAGGGAGATCACTCAGCAAGTACCGTTACAGTCCAAACAGACTCAACTCAGAGGCACTCCTCTGGAGAATTTCAAAACCCACCTGGACATGTTCCTGCACAACATGCTCTAGGTGAACTTGCCTTAGCAGAGAGGTTGGACAAGATGATCTCTGAAGGCACCTTCCAGCCCCTACCAGTCTCTGATTCTGTGAATGCTCTAGACATAAGGAAGAGTGGCTGGAAAGCTGCCATTAGAGAACCGTCCTCAGACTTACTATTTTAGGACAAGAGGATATGGCTTGAAGTTGCACCAGGGAAGGTTTAGGTTGGCGATTAGAAGGCACTTCCTCACTGAAAGAGTTCTCAAGCACTAGAATAGGCTCCCCAGGCAGGTGGTTGAATCCCTTGGTAGATTTAGAGAACGGTTGGACTTGATTATCTTAAAGGTCTTTTCCAACTGAAACAATTCTATGATTATTCATTTCTCATCACAGAGAAGTTCATCTGCTCTTCTTTGTTTGCAGTGAAGTTCATGCATCCAAACAGTTATTCTAGTTATTCTCTCTCTCTCTACAGAGACAGTTGACTCTCCCACACCATTGCCTCCGTTTCGCAGAGTGGATATTGCTCTGCTCTGCTCCTACATGAGAGAAGATGTAAGAGGCTTACAGCCTGCCTTTGGCAGGTTGTCCTCTGAGCATTCTGCTACCTTGGTGCTGAGGAGCATAAGGGTCAGAGATGATGGAAACTTGGGTGATGTAACTGAGTACAAAGTCCCACAGGAAGTTTCTGGCTCCCCTTCTTCCATTGTCTTTGAAGCCTCAGGTAAGGGGGAGAGCTGGAGTGGGAAAGCTGCCACCAGAGTTTTGACCACTTATGACCACTAAACTTTTGTGCATGGAATTCAGCAATTGGAGTTTCAAAAAAGGAAATCTGTGAAAGGTGTTAGGAAACCCTGTTAAGGAACCTCTCTCCTACTGGTGCCATCCTAGATTGACTGTCTCTTGGGAAATGCTTTTTCAAAAACAGCTTAGGAGTTATTCCACTCTAATAGTACTATTGCACATGTAAAGAGTGTCCACAGCTTCAGTCATGTGGGTGCTTGGTGTTGAATTCTTGGTCCCCTCCAAAAGGTAGAGGAAACTGGGGCAATATTTATACATCATTATTTACAATTTTTCAGAGTGTGGGGGTGGGACTGGAGTTCAGTCATCTCTCGTTCTTGGTGGTCAGCCAGTTGTTTCTTTATCAGTTGCACAAGACATTTATTGGGTTTTGTTTTGTTTGATGGGCTGGTTTGGTTTTGGGTTTGGTGGTTCTGTGGGATTGTTTTGTTTTTAGTGTGACTCCTCTGGTCAGCAGTGTTGCAGGTGGTAAGTGGGGGAATGGAGTTGTGGGCCTTCACCTTGCCCCTTCCATTCCCCTTGGTGCCATTGCAACACTCATCATCGGGTCTCCACCTGGCCTCTGTACCTGCTGTGATCACAAAGTGTTGGGCTTGATTTTTTTTCTCCATTATTTTATGCTTGCGACAGAGCTGAAGGCAAGTCAGGATCCACTGACTTGGCTTTAAGCTCTTCTTCAAGTAGTGTGGAAGGAGTGGACACAGATGAGTTGAAGCACACTGCAGCCAGGCTACTGCCAGGCATTGCAGACACAGACTTAATTTCCAGGGATAGGAGGAGAAGAAATGGCCTCAGCTTGCACCAGGGTAAGTTTAGGCTGGATATTAGAAGAAACTTCTTCAGCAAAAGAGTTCTCAAGCACTGGAATAAGCTCCCCAGGCAGGTGGCTGAATCCTCATCCCAAGGGTGGGGATGTTTCAAAGGCACAGATACGTTGTGCTTAGGGACATGGTTTAGCACCAGACTTGGTTGGACCTGATGATCTTAAAGGTCTTTTCCAACAAAACCAGTTCTGTGATTCTATGATGTCTGTGGAAAGCGTACAGGTCACTAGGACGCTTATACCTAAGCTTAAGCCCATGCTGTAATCAAAGGCCACAGAAACAGCTTTTGTCTACATCCAGCCACTCCTATCTTTCTGCCAGCCTTTCTTTCCTTACCTGGGATGGTGCAGGGTCTCCTTTATTTCTGCATCCAGGCTTAAAAACAATAAACATTGCAAGTCTTTAATGGCCATTTTAGATATACAGCTTGCTTTCTTACAGAATCATTTGTGTTGGAAAAGACCTTTAAAATCAAGTCTGACCATTCACTAACTCTGCCAAGTCTGGGGCTAAACCATGTCACTCAGCACCACACCTCTACAGCTTTAAACAGCTCCAGGGACAGGGATTCAACTACCTTCCTGGGGAGCCTATTCCAGAGTTTGAGAACCTTCTCCATTAAGTTTCTTCTAATACCCAAACTGAAACTCCCCTTGTGCAACTCGAGGCCATTTTCTCTCATTCTATCACTTGTTGTTAGGTAAAAAGGCCAACATCCACCTTGCTGCAACGTCCTTTCAGGGAGTTGTAGAGAGCAAGAAGGTCTACACTCAGCCTGCTTTTCTCCAAGCTAAAAAAAAAACAGTTCCTTCAGCCTCTCCCTACAAGACCTGTTCACCAGACCTTTCACCAGATTCATTGCCCTTCTCTGGTCCCGCTCCAGCATCTCAATGTCTCTCTTATATGGAGCATCCTAAAACTGAACCCAGTACAAAAGGCCTCGCCTCACCAGTGCTGAGTACAGAGGGACAATCACTTCTCTGGTCCTGCTGACCACACTATTCCTGATACAGGCCAAGATGCTGTTGGCCTTGGCCACCTGGGCACAACCTGGCTCATGTTCAGCCAACTGTCAATCAACATCCCCGTGTCTTTCTGTGCTGGACACCTTTCCAGCCACTCTTCCCGAAGTCTGGAGCGTTGCATGGGGTTGTTGTGACCCAAGTGCAAACCAGGCAGATGTCCTTGTGGCTGAGCTAGCTGTTCTGTTTATTCACCTTTCTTTGCAGTTTACTTCGCTCAGCTTGAATTATGTGCAACCTGTCAGGATAAAATACATGCAGCAGACTGAGGGATATAAGACAATAATGACAAACCTCTCAGCTATGACCTTCTTTGAAGAAGTTTAGCCTGGCATTTCTGGGCTCTGACTGACCCCTATAATGCTTCTCCAAAATATCTCATTATATTGCACTTTGTTTCCCTAAAGGATTCAAATGGTTAATGTTTTCTTCTGCCTCTACAGCCCAGTCGGTGTCCATCCCACATGCAGAGTACCTGCTGCATGCAGACTGTGATGGGGATGAGGTGAACTGCGAGATCTCCCCATACAGCTCCCAGCAGGCCAGTGAGGGGCCATGCCATACCTCATGGTTTGTGGCCAACCTGCAGCTCTCTGGCAAAATCAGCATTGCCCTGGTACTCAGAGGACCCCACTGTGACAGCCAGCAGGAGGAGAAGGAGCACCATGCAATGCTGCACCCGATATTAAGGATTCCTATGAGCAAGGAGGGGACACTGCTGACCACAGGTGACCGCTGAGCACCAGAGGACATAAGGGCAACCTGCCTCCCGAAGAGCTCCATGCCCCACCTCATACTGAGACCTGAGGGCTGCCAGGAGCTGGTGCTTAGGCTAAAAGGAGTTGTGCAGATTGCCTCCTACTCTACCTTAGAATCATAAAATTGTTTGTGCTGGGAAGAGCCTTTAAGATCATAACTCTGACAAGTTTGGTGCTAAACCATGTCCCAAAGCACTACACCTCTGCCTCTCTTGTACACCTCCAGGGATGGGGATTCAACCACCATCCCAGGCAGCATGTTCCACTGTTTGAGAACCCTTTCAGTGAAGAAGCTTCACCTAATACCGAATCTAAATCTCCCCACGTGCACCTTGAGGCCATTTCCTCTTGTCCTATCACTTTTCCTATCACTGTAACTAGAGAGAAGAGACTGACACCCATCTGACTCCAGCCTCCTTTCAGGGAGTTGTAGAGAACAAAAATCTCCCCTCAGCCCCCTTTTCTTCAGGCTAAACAATGACAGTTCCCTTCTCTCAGGGTTTCCTATGTCCCAGTACCTGCAGATGACAAGAACCTTCAAGATCATGACATGCACTTGGTGTCCCCTTGTCTCCCAGTACCTCTAACCCCACTCAGCTAGTTTCCTTCAGCAATTCAGTCCCCATGGCCCCCGGGGCATTAAATATAGTTCCTGTGCTTCTTCCCTTCCCTATTCAGGTGTGAAGTCCACTGCCTGCCCCTCCCCACAGAGGATGCCTTCTCAGCCACACTGATTTAACTCTACTTGCCTGTGTTTTTGTTTCTAGTTGAATTTCAATCGTCGTCACAAAACACTTCCCTGCATCCACGTCTTGGCAGCTCAGTCACCCTCGACTGCCACTTTGCCTTGGCTCCCACCTCCTCACTGTCCTCTCTGGGCTGGAGGAAGCAGCACCGAGGCAGTGGACAAAGCATTTTCTGGTACCAGGTGGGGAGCACAGCTCCAGCAGTGCAGCCAAAAGTCCATGTGGATGTAGTGGAGCTGCTGAGGAGTGGAGATGCATCACTTAGCCTGCATGAAGTGAGTGTGGGAGATGAAGGGACATACATCTGCTCCGTGTCCACCTTGCTGCACCAGGTCCAGCACATCATCCAGCTGCAAGTGGCTGGTGAGGAAGGGAAATGCCTGGGGGGTCAAAGGAGTTCCATTTCCCCAGGCACTGAAACTTTGCCTTGCGCACTTATCCCATTGCTCCCGACACTCATCACCACAGGCAGCTCACATTCTGTCTCTTGTGGACAGAAATTTTTGTACTCTGCTAACAATAGGTCAATTCCTTGTTTATCTCTTACAGAGCCTCCAAGAGTTCATGTCATTCCAGCAGTGGTGTCACTTGACAGAGATACGACAGTTACTCTGACCTGCATCATTGCTGGCTATTACCCACTGGATGTCTCAGTGAGATGGACACAAAAGACTCCTGAAGATGATCATGTGGAAATCCCTCTCTCAAATGCACATTTGTCCAGTCACCGTCAAAATCAAGATGGCACTTACAGCATCACCTCTTACCTCAGCATCAGCTCAGACACAGCACAGGCACCAGCCACCTACAGCTGCCATGTTTCACACATGGCTCTGGCAGAGCCCATCTCTGTAAGCAGCCATCTTAAGGCACCAGGTAGGTGTCAGGGACAGAGAGGTGAGTTCTTATCCAGCCCAGACACCCTCCCAACTTACCTATCTCCCCCCAGAGATCCAAACGTCTGAATCACACCACTCTTGCCTTTTTCTGCTGCTTTTCGTGAGGCCATTTCCTTTTGTCTTACCACTTGGTACTTTGGAGAATAGACCAATACCTGCCTGACTACAGTCTCCTTTTGGGGAGTTGTAATGGTGAGAAGGTCTTCCCTCAGCCTCCTTTCCTCTGGACTAATCAACCCCTGTTCTCTCACCTGCTCCTTACAAAATCATTTTTCCAGACCCTTCAGCTTTGTTGCCCTTCTCTGGACCAATTTCAGCACCTCAGTGTTCTGGTAGTGAGCACCCCAAAAACTGAGCCCAGTACTGAAGGTGTGGCACAATCACTCCCCTGGTCATGCTGGCCACACTATTTCTGATACAGACAGGATGCTGTTGGCCTTCCTGGCCACCTGGGCACATACTGGCTCATGTTCAGACAGCTGCTGATCAGCATCTTCAAGTCTTTCTCTGCTGGGCAGCTTTGCAGCCTCACTCTCCCAGCTTTCCAGTTCTCACTCTCCTTGCTGATGGTAGATTGCTTCTGTTGTCATTTCCCAGCAGGGATTAGCAAGCCATACTCCAGTTTAAGAAGCTACAACACATTGGTCCAGCCAGTATAATTGACTTTGAGCCTGAGTGGCTTTAGCTCATGTGTTTTGTGTCACATCTGTGTACTTGATAGGAACATGGATATGATCAGTTGCTGGGGAAGCTTGTGTGATAATTTGCTGTCTGTACACCGCACCAGCCAGCCTAACATCCTTGATCCTCCTGTTCCTCTCTAGAGCAAACAGGACAAGAAGAACTGTTGGGGTGTTTCATTGCTACCATCATTTTTATCATTATCCTCTTCATTGTGTTCAGGAGAAGAGCAGGTAAGAGTTTAAAATACTGAGCCATTTCCCTTGTGGGAGAGATGTGCGAAGGCGCATCCTCCTCTCCTCTGGAACCCCACTGAGAAGACATCCCAGGATTCTGAAGGGAGAAGTGGGGAATGGTTGAGTTGGAGATTCATTTCTAGTGCAAGGCAGCATGAGATGATGATGTTTTACACCACTTTAGTCTTACGTCTTCTGTTTGTGGTTTTGGTTTTGTTTTTTTCTCTCCTTTTCAGCTGAACCAAAGTCTGAGCAACTTCTAAGGGATTCAAAATAGAGGAACCTATTGTTGAACCTACCTGCTGTTCTTTGTCTCCTGTCCCTTAGAATCATAGGGCTGTTCCAGTTGAAAAAGACCTTCAAGATCATTGAGTCCAACCATTATATACCTCTACCAAGTCTGGTGTTAAACCATGTCCCTCAGCACCACAGCTTTGCCTCTTCTAAACACCTTCAGGGATGGGGATTCAACCACATTCTTGGGGACTCCACTGAAAGGATTTTCAAACACTGAAGAAGTTTCTTCATATCCAACCTAAACCTCCTCTGGTGCAACTTGAGGCCACTTACTCTCCTTCAAAACACAATGCTTCCCTCCTTTCCTGCAGCTTCTTTCCTTCCTCGGGATCCTTGGAAACCTGACGAACTGACAGACATGAAAGTGATTGTCTAAGATTGATTTTAAAAATGTGTAGCTTTAGTTGTAGGTTTGGATATTCTTTTGTTTTTCCCTAGTCTCTGTGTTTTTTGCCTAGGCAAGGTTACAGATGGATTTATCTGAATTTTGTGATCATCCAGCTTTGAATGGTGGAGAGGAAGGAGGGTGTGTCAGACTTGAAACCTGTGATGCCATGGTCCACTCTGAGTTGGTGGTCCATGTTGAGTCCTGGGCTCTTGGAGCTTCTTCCCTCCTGCTGGAAACAAGCTGAAGATTCCATGTCTGCTGTGAAACACAAGGTGGCATCATCTTTGCTTGTTCATTTAAATGTTTCTATAGAACATCTACTGTAAAAGTTGGGCAGATCTGCTTGTCGCAATGCTTTGATGACAGGCTTGCCCTTCCTGGAAAAAAACCCAAAAGTTTACAATACCAGAAAAAGAGAGAACTGTGGAATATTCTAGTAAACAGTCACAGGAAGACAGCATTATCCAGCCAGTATGGCTGAGGAGTTGAGCTTCTTGCTGTGAAAACTAACCATTTCAGAAATGAGTTAGGGGTTTAGGGCTGGAGTCAGTGGTTAGAGTTAGGGCTAGGATTAGGGTTAAGGTTTAGGATAAGAGAGATTAGAGTTGAGGTTATGGTTAATGTTGGGATTGGGGTTAATTTCAAGATTAGGGTCATTATGATAGGATTAGGGTAAGGTATTAGCTGTTTGAGTTAGGATTACATTAGGGTCATGATTTTGGATTTAGGTTGCTTTTAGGGGCTAGGTTTATGCTTAAAAATGGGTAGGACTAGGATTTAGCTTTGGTGTGAGAGTTAGGGTCATTCAGGTTTGGATTAATCTTTTAGCATTGGTGTTAGTTAGATTTAGGTCTTGTGTTAGCATTAGCATAAACTTTAAGCTTAAGGCAACTATAGGTGGAGATATTTGTGATCTTCAGTGACCTGTGCTGATGCTCAGTAAGGGAGTACTTCTGTGGAAGGGCTGTAGTGTTGCCCTTGATTTATTTATTTACAGTGGAGGAATAGAGGCACCAGAGTTAGTCTGCAGGTGGACAGGCAGCAGCCATATACCTGCAGTTTACTCCTACAGCAGCACCTTGGGACTGCAGTGCTTACACAAGATTAGCATGGCCACCAGCCCCACCAGCAGCACCAGTCACAAAGTCAGAAAGGCAAAGGCCACTGGCCTCCTTATGGTACATGGGATAGAGGTTGCTGGGGCAAATAAAACACCTATTCAGCTACAACCCAGTAGCTCTCCTCACAGGGCCGTGGTGTGACCTGCTCTCTGATGACACCAGCTTATCTTTATCCCTTCTGTAGAGAACTTTTTTTTCTTACTGCAGTTTTTGTTATCACTGTTCTGAATTCCCTGGAATCATTCTGAGAACATAGGTGTTTAATCACTGAAATATTTATTGACTGAAGCTCTGCTGTTTCAGAGTAAAACTTCTCATGAGACAGATTAGATTTTGCAGTTCTCACCATCCTGGAAATACTAAAATAATTTATAGAGCTTCACACTGAAAGTAAGAAAGAATTAAATTCTAGTTTTGGATAATTGCTTCTGGAACCTGTGTCTGGGATTTCTAAATGATAGCAATGTTTGAATATTAAACTGCATCTTTCTTCAGACTATTTCTCCAAATTGCAGTTGTCATTTAATGTCTAATCAGGAATATTGTTCTCTGGAATTTTACACCTGACTATCCCCTGAATAAAGTATTTTATTTAATGTATCAGTCTGACTGTCTATCTATCGCTATACATAAAAACATACAATTATATAATTGTTTTGCTAGAAAAAGACCTGTAAGATCATTGCATCCAACTGTTCTCTAAGTCTACCAAGTCTGGTGCTAAACAATGTCCCTCAGCACCACATCTATGATTCTTGAAAACACATCCAGGGATGGGGATTCAGCCACCTCCCTGGGGAGCCCATTCCAGTGTTTGAGATCCCTTTCAGTGAAGAAGTTTCATGTATGGATTTTCCCTTTTAGGCTAATGCATGAACTTTTTCATAACTATTCAGGAGAGTTCACGTTAATTGAAAAGTATTACACAAAACAAGTATTTTACTGGAATCTGCTGTAAGCACCTCCAGTGAACTAACCCTTTGTTAGGTGAGAAGACACACACTTCTCTATAGCGTGGAAATGCGGTCCTGTGCACTGGGAACAACCTCCCTTTCTTGGAGATGCCTGCTTCCTCACATCACCCCTATGCTGGAAAAAGCGTGCGGCTCTTCACATGTCACACAGGACTGTGACAAACTCTCAGAGAGGACTGGAAGCTACCAAGCCAACACTGGCAGAGAGGTTGTAAGCAATGGCGCAGCCTGGACTTTGCAAGCCTCAGAGTCAGGATCCATCAACCTCATCCCTCCTTGCTCCATAGCTTGAGCCACACACCTCAACATCAGGAAGAGAGAAACAGACCACTGGGAGACTGCTTATCCTTAGTGGTTCAGATTTCCAGCTGTGGGGTTCTCTTAAACTTCTGATTGTCCTAATATACTGCAGGTATATTAAATGACCTACAGCTAACTGAAAAAAAATGTTGGGACAAGGTGGGTCTTGGATTCCTCTCCTGAGTAACAGGAAAGGAACTGATAGGAAGAAAGGAAATGACCTTAGCATGGGCAAGCAAGAGTTGCCATCCAGGCAGTTTGCCATCCTCCTCTGCAAGGCTTGGACTTCATGATGTAAAGGGTCCTTCCCAACCAAAATAATTTTATGATTCCCTGCAGTCTCCCTTACAGAGCATTTTGCCTATGTCCAGCTGTGTGCCCTTGTCCAGCCAGGAGACAGTGTGCCAACAGAAACCCCCGATGTCTCACATGGAATGGCAAAATCATTTTATTGTTCCCCTAGCCCGGAGTGCTGGATTTGGCAAGAGCCTTGCCCGCGGCTCAGCGCTTGCCTTGCCAGCCTGGGTCTCCTCTCACTTGACTGCGGCGCTGGCACGGGCAGGGGCAGCTCTTTGCCCAGGGCATCTCCTCTTCGTGCCGGCCGTCTTCTTCGTGGAGGGGGAGGCCACACGCCGTCTCCTGGGGACGGCCCTGCCACGGTTCCTGAGCACGTCGGCTTGCAGGAGCTTGTGGAGCTGAGAGCTCTTCTGCGCGGCCATCTGCAAGTGTGCTGGAGCGATGCGCTGCTGCTTGCTGCGCTTGGCGATCTTGCCAGCCACGTCCAGGGCCTTGTGCGTCACACACTGCAGCACTGCGGCCAGATAGACAGGGGCCCTGGCTGCAAAGCGCCCGGCAAAGCGGCCCCTGCGCAGCTGCCCGTCTACGCGACTCACAGGGAAGAGCAGCCCTGCCCGGGAGGACCGCGAGAAGCGGCTCCTTTTGCCTCTCGCTTCGCTGCTTTCGGGAGGGCTCCCGGGACGCAGCGCCTCAGGCTCGCTCTCCTCCGCAGGCACCGCGATGACCTCCTCTGCTCCGAACATGCTGCTCATAACTGGCTTTGTGCTGCGCCTTCCTCTGCCCTCCTGCCTTGCACACCTGTGCTGATTGCCTTCCTGACTGCGCCCTGCGGGTTCCTGCCTCAGGGCTTGGGTGGCCTCCACCTGTCCTTGCTGGCTTGGCCAAGAGTTGGCTGTCTGGGGCAGGAAGGCCAGGAGGGAAGGCTCAGGTCCTCTCCCGGGCAGGTTCTGGTCCTCTGCTCACCTGGGCAACAGGCTTAAGGCCTCTCATTGGGTGGCAGGGACCAATCGGAAGGGACTTCCTTTGTGTCCTCACCTCCCCATCGCTGACATCGTTCTCACTGGCCTTAGCCTTTGCCACCGAGCTGTCCCCTTTTCTGCACTGGAAATTATCTCTCAGACGTGTTAGCAGAACAAGTTTGGATGAAGAGGGCCTCTTAACTGTTCATAGAATCAGTAAGACTGGCAAAGACCTCTAAGATCATCAGGTCCAACTGTCAACCTAACACTACCGTGCCCACAGAAACAAAATTTATCCTTCGAAGACTGTGTCAGAAAGTTAAATAGGAAAGTGCCACACCAAAACACACAAGAGAATCATTAACGTTGTAAAATATCTCTAAGATTGTCAAGTCAAACCATCAACCCAACACCACCATGCCGATTAAACCATGTCCCAGAGTGCCATGTCTACACATATTTTTGAAAGACCTCCAGGGACCAGGACTTCATCACTTTCCTGGGCAGCTTCTTCCAGTGCCTTACCATTTACAGTACAGAAATTTTTCCTGATACCTAATCTAAACCTCCCTTTTTGCCACTTGAGGTCGTGTCTTCTTGGGCTCTCATTCTCTCCTCTTTGATACAAGGTCAGATTACCTGGAGGTTTGAGTTATAGCAGATACTCCCTAAGAGCTGTTCCAGGATTTCCTTCATCCTGTGCAAGAAACTGTTGTTCTGATTTTGGGCTTTGAAGTGTTAATAAACTAGGTACAGTCCTTTACTCTTGGGCAGGCATTCTTCAGCTCTCTCCTACCATAACCCTCCTTGCCTTTCACTAGGAAGGACCAAAAATCCAAGGTGATTTGGCCTTCTGAAGTCTGACAGAAATATATCTGCCTGTTTTACAGATAGCCCTTCTCTCCATCTATTCCATACATATCATACCTTTCTAAAAGCTTCAGGTCCGAGGGTTCTGAAAGTGGCATGACCTCTGCTTTATGTACTAATACTTAAATGTTGCTACCTTTGCTCCAGGTACTTCCTCTGATGTAACCAGTGAGAGACCTTTGTGGTCCTGGTTTACTCATAGTTCCTCCTCGGACTCAGGTTCAGTTCAGGTTACTATACTCAGGTTCAAGTTGTTTTGGTTGGTTGGGTTTTTTTT
The DNA here is from genome assembly GCA_013396835.1 of Psilopogon haemacephalus. Classification (NCBI taxonomy): domain Eukaryota; kingdom Metazoa; phylum Chordata; class Aves; order Piciformes; family Megalaimidae; genus Psilopogon; species Psilopogon haemacephalus. Next base: position 6,684 of record VWZI01015897.1, on the reverse strand, counting down.
TTTTTTTCCTTTTCAAGCCCTTTTTGAATCTGAAGGCCCTGGCCTGGATATCGGGAACTATTTCTTTAGTGAAGGAGTGGTCATGCATTGGAGCAGGCTTCTCAGGGAGGTGGTGGAGTCATTATCTCTGGATGTGTTCATAAAACATATAGACGTGTCACTTGGGGACATGGTTTAGTGGATATGGTGGTGATGTGTTGATGGTTGGACTTGAAGATTCTTAGAGGTTTTTTCTAGCCTTAATGTTTCTATGATTCTGTGAATCTGTGGCTGATAATGAGGGCACCTTTCTACTCCCCATAGCTGAAAAAAATGCTTCTATTTCCTTGGTATTATATGATAGAACTGTAGTTCCTTCCTTTCTTGTACCATTTGTAATAAATGAGTGGTATCAAAATTAAAACAAAACCATACAAAACAAAGCAAATCCATAGAAAGGAGGAATTTGACTGCTGTGTTGAAGTAAATGGGAAAATATTTGGAGTAGATATAAGCTTCAGAAAAAATATCGTGACTTGGGTCACTCCTGGAACCCATCACCATACCGATTTCTCTCTAAGAGAGAACAAAAACAGGGTCTGATCCAACATACTTAAATTTTCATGTTACAGTTCTCAAAAACAAAGCAAAAATTCTAACCTTGCAGAATATCTTCTAGCTTCTCATCATTTTGGTCTCATCATTTAGTTCTGCCAGTGGTTGTTACCTCTCTGTAACTGGATAGCGGGCTTTTCGCAGATACAGTAATTCTCTCGTGTACATGGTTCAAAGTATAGGTTTCCATAGTAAACAGATGCACATCTTTCAGAGACTTTTGCAAGCTTTACCCTAGAACAAAGAGATCTTTGTTCAGTCTCACGTCATTCAAACAGTGCATCCTTGCCCCTTCCATGAAGAGTGATCTTTGCAAGATTTACTTCTGTGGCTTCCACAAAGAATATATACCTCCATCAAAGAAATAAAACATTTAGTGACATTGTGTGCCAGTTCCTAGGAGGCTGACCTTGTCCTTAATATGCCAACACACACCTAAGGCATGACTCTAAGGGTGGACCTGTGCTGATTTAACAGTCTGCTTTCACAAACAAGGTGGACCTGTGCTTGCTTAACAGTCTGCCCTCACAAACAAGGTGGACCTCTGCTGGTTTAACAGTCTGCTCTAGCTTTTGAGAGGAACAGAGGGACCAATATGTTGGGATGACCCCTCTCACAGGGAGGTGTGCTGCCTACCTGGAGCCCGGGTTAGGGATGTTGTTAAGAAAATTCCTAACCTAGTCTGCTCTACAGACTGCTACCCATTATTGATCTTCCATGTAGGAGGAGAAGAAATAACGACTAGTGGTCCCAGAAAAATAAAAAAATACTTCAGGGCCTTGGGACAAGTGATATGGGACTCAGGAGCACAAATCATCTTTTCATCTGTTATTCCTACCGATGGCAGAGAGACTGGAATAAGCAGCCAAATGCAGTCTTTTAATACATGGCTCTGTGGATGATGTCACCGTCATACATTTGGTTTTTTGATAATGGTATGACCTATACAGCACCAGGGTTGCTGACACCAAACAAGAGACACCTCTCTCAAAGAGGGAAGAGGGTATTTGCAGAGGAGATAGCAGGGCTAGGTGACAGGGCTTTAAACGGGATGTGAAGGGGGAGGGGGACAAAGTAATCAGGCTTTCATGTGGCAGGGTGTGGGAGGACAGATCAGTGTGGGAGCAATGGGAGGTTAGTAAGGGCTCTCAACCTGCTGCCCAGGAGCATCCTGGGGACAGAATAATGCAGTCAAAGTTCTGCAGAGATGAGCCATATCCACTTCAGGTAGTAGCTGCCAACAAGGAAACATCAAGTGGTAATCCATGTGGTAGTGATGACATGAGGGGTAGAAATAGGTTAGTAGTTACAGAGGTGTCTGAGAGTGGACAGGTCCAAGTACAGACTGAGAAAAGCATGCCCAAAGAACAGGGCAAAGGAAAACCAGTGGGTAAGTCAGCTCCAATAGAGGCACAACTGAAACGCCTCTTAATGCAAGGAGCATGGGGAACAAACAGGAAAAGCTGCAAATATGTGCATGTCTACAGGGTTATGATGTCATTAGCATCACTGAGACATGGTGGGATGGATCTCATGATTGGAGCGTAGGGATAGATGGTCCTGAGATAGACTCTTCAGGAAGGACAGGCAGGGGAGAAGGGAGGGGGTGTTGCTGTCCTGGTAGGGCATAAATTCTGTATTTTCAGGCTCAGTTGGGATTGCTCTTTGTTATTAGGCTCCCTGTTTCCTGAGTTCTGACTGTTTAAACTCTTTAATAAATTCAGTGTTTTAAGTAATTTTGTGTAGTTATCTTGCCGACCAAACATCCAAACGAACCCCAAGGAAATATTCCCGATAAATCGCGATTATTAACAGTAATAAAAATTAATAATCACAACATTAAAATGGCGATGAGGATGGGATGTTCCATTGTGCAAGTTTTGCATGAATTCAGGCATGAATTAACAGTGTCGGACTTAGGCTGGGCAGAAAGGCATGCAAGAGATCCAGCAAAGATTGCCCGGAATTTGCTGAAAAACCCAGGTAGAATAGTCACGGTTTTGACAGTTTGCCTTATAGAGGGGCTCCCAGAATTTTATAAGAATAGGGAAAACATTGTATGCATAGAGAGAGAAATTGTGCTGTCAGAAAGGGAGATAATGGCACTGCAGGAAGAGGTGTCGTGTGGGTGGCATGCCACCGCCCTCTGCCTTTACTGCTTTTGCATCTGCACACGACACGCCGTTCATGGGTTCTGCTGAACTAAGCGGAAACACGCCGGGCATTCACGCGCACTTGCCGCTCTCTGCTTTTTTGGCTCCCGCACCCACCCACAGCCCACAAGCCATGGGCCGTGAGCTAGGAAGGGACGCACCAGTGCAGGTTGGAAATCTGCCATGCAGCCATGCCAATTCTGTGAAAAGGGCTGCTGGAGCAGATGGCTCTCGGCGGCGCCCAGATCCCATCGCGCCTTCTGATTCCGGGAATGCCGATTAACCATTGATTACAGGAGGTTAAATAGCAACACAGGCCCTCTTGCAGCAGCAGTACCCAGCCTTGCATCCATGGTGACAGCTATTCAAGCCGCATCCCACGCATGGATGGCTGTGATGGACGTGAAAGACATGTATTTCATGGTCGTACTGCAAGAGGAAGACAAGGCCCAACTTGCCTTCACCTGGCAAGGTGTCCAATTCACATTCAATGTCCTCCCACAGGGTTATAAACATTCAGGCACAATTGCACACAATGCCCTAGCAGTGTTACTGGACACTGTCACAGTCCCCCAGGGTGTTGTTGTTTATCAGTACATCAATGACATTTTGGTTGGGGGGAGTGACAAGGAACAGGTGGGGTCAACAGCCGCAGCCATCTGGGAATTGCTGACCACGGAGGGACTTCAGATTTCACTAGACAAGTGTCAAGGCCCAAGCCGGGAAGTCAAATTTCTATGTTCCTGGTGGGTAGCAGGTGCAGTGGCAGTGCCAGAGGAAACTCTGGAGTCCATTGCAAAGGGGCAAATTCCTAGTAACAGGAAGGAATTGCAAAAGCTGCTTTGTACCCTGGGCTATTGGAGAAAGCACATTCCAGGTTTCTCTGTCGTAGCACGTCCCTTGTATGACTTGCTGAAAAGGCACAAAGTCTGGGACTGGACACCAAAACACACTGAAAGCCTGACCATCCTAAAGGATGAGCGCCAAGCTTTCCAGAAGCTACGCCCTCTGCACCCAAAAGATGCCCTTAGGGCTGAATGGGGATTTTCTGAACATGCCTCATATTGTGGGATATTCCAGAGGGGACACGAAGGCTCAAACAGAGCCCTTATGTTCTCCTCCACAGCTTTTGAGGAAGACAAGCAGAGGTACTCGGAATGGGAGAAAGGACTTCTTTCCCTTACCCGAGCTGTCAAGGAGGCAGAGAAAATTCGCACCACACAAGACATTGTAGTGCAGGGCCCTTTTCCTCTGCTAAAGGCCATCCTAAAGGGAACTCCTCCACCTGAGGGGATAGCCCAGAAGACCACTGTGAGAAAGTGGTATGCCTATCTAGCAGGGATAGGACAACTTATGCCATTAAGAGAAGGTCCAACCAAAGTGTCCAAACTGCAACAGCCAGTGAATATGGACACAGCTCTGTTAAGCCAACCCTACACACCCTCTCCAATACAGGTAGCACCTGAGGTCACCACAGACTCCGACACTGAAGGCGTGTGGTTCACTGATGCATCCTCCCATTGCAGTGGTACTACAAGGCCGCAGCAATGGAGGTTGGTACTGGCCGGGCTGTTACTGAGGAGGGTGAAGGTAGTGCCCAGGTAGGGGAGCTGCATGCACTAATGCTAGCTGTAGAGAATGGTGCCACAGCTATCTACACTGATTCATATGACACCTTTAAAGGAGCCACTGAGTGGATTACTCAGTGGGAGGCAAATCAGTGGGAGGTTGGCAACACTAAAGTTTGGCGAGATGTGGACTGGCAAAGGTTATTAGAGATAAGCAGGTCAAGACCCATCAAGGTGGGGTGGGTCAAAGGGCATTCTAAGTTAGACACCCCTGCTGCAAAATGGAACCAGCAGGTGGATGACTTGGCACATATCTGTGTGGTGAACAGTGAGGGGAAAGATTGGGAGAGACTGGCAGAGTGGATCCACATCAAAAGGGGTCACTCAGGCAAGGCTGATCTCTTCTATGAGTGCAGGTCCCATGGATGGCCAGTTTCCATGGCAGCATGTGAAACTATTATTTCAGCCTGTCCACAGTGTAGGGTCCGGCTGAAGGCCGATCACCCAAACTTAGCACCAGCTCAACATATCAACCAGGGCAAAACTCTATGGAGTACCTGGCAGGTGGATTATGTTGGCCCACTCAGATCATCATACAGGAAAAGGTACATACTGGTTGGAGTGGAAGTGGTTTCAGGTTTAACCATGGCCACAGCCACCAGTACTGCCACTGGAGCTCAAACTGTTGAGGCTCTAAAACATTGGTTCAGTGTTTCGCCAATGCCTGAATGCATTCAGGGTTTAGTGTCTTGCCGATGCCTGAGTGTATTCAAAGTGATAATGGTACACATTTCACTGCGGCCTTAGTACAAGACTGGGCCAAGGGCAAAGGGGTCAAATGGATGTTCCACACACCATACTATCCACAGGCAAACGGCATAGTAGAAAGGACAAATGGCCTTATCAAGAGACATGCCAAAGTCTTTAAAGGCAATTGGGACAAGTGCCTAGCCCAGGCAGTTTTCATTGTGAACAACCCATGGGGAAGTTACGGCAGTCCCAAAGTCAAAGCCTTTTGTCCCACTGAACCAATGGCAGATGCAGTTCACGTGCCAGGCAGATCAGAGAGCAAACCACATCACTCTCTGCTAAAAATGCAGGTGGGCCAACCTGTATTAGTAAAGTTGCTGTCAGTTGGAATAGTTCCAATGACACTGGCAAGACCCAGAGGGCCACATGCCTGAGAAGCCCTACATGCCCATGGAAAGACTCACCACATCAGTGTGCAGTGGGTCATTCCTGACCATTAGTTGAGCCGCCCGGTCACTACACATTGAGTCCAGTTTGCCTTGTAGAGGTGTAACCTGGACCAGAACCTTGATGCCAACCAAACCAGAGGCCAGTATTGAAACCGGACCAGGACCAGTCACAGACTGGACCAGACAGACTGGACCAGTCATCAAAGGACCAGACTGGATCATCACCGGGGAGGACACTCAACATCTTCAGAAACTCAGCCCTGAGGACAACCAGAGAAGATGACCACCAGAGGCCTAACAGCATGGGACAAAACCTGATTGGACTCAGAGCTATACTGCTCTGCTAGAGCTTGCTATAGTCAGGGTTCTGTATCAAAGTTTCTGTATTAGTCGCCAGCTTTGATGCATGAAACAGCCCAACAAGCAATGGGGTAGTACGTCCTGGTAGGGCATAAATTCTGCCCAGATTTAGTTCAAACCCCTGCTCTCCTCCTCCTGTACAAAGTCCGGGAGTATTGAAGGATTGAGCAAACAACGGGAGTTTGACCGAGAAAACTCTGTGCCGCATGGACAAGTCACATGAACAAGTCAGGTGACCCACGCTGTCCCTCAAGGTGTTAGGATCAACCCCTGGGTACAGGACTTTTGAATCCATTCGCCAAACAATTGACACTAATTGCCTATTGGTCAGTTCCACCCTTTGAAATGGGGTATTTAAGGGGAGGCAATCAGCCATTGCTCTCTCTCTACCGCCACCTCCGTGGATAACAGACGTCCTCTGCACCTCATTCAGTAGCAGCCACATGTTTGCAGAGCAGCATTGTGGCATTGTGGCATTGTGGCCTTTTTGCAGTGGCGGCAAAGGCAAAACCCCTTCTTTTCTCCTTTCCTCGGGACAAGCTCTTTTACCTATCGCATTTTCGTGAGTATTTTCAGGTGCGGTTGGGATTGCTCTTTGTTATTAGGCTCCCTGTTTCCTGAGTTCTGACTATTTAAACTGTTTAATTTGGTGTTTTAAGTGATTTTGTGTAGTTATCTTGCCAACCGAACATCCAAACAAACCCCGGGGAAATATTCCCGGTAAATCGCAATTATTAACAGTAATAAAAATTAATAATCGCAACAGTTGCCCTCTACATCAGTGATAAACTAGAGCCCATGGAGCTCCAC
>VWZI01015896.1:26224-41646 GCA_013396835.1 Psilopogon haemacephalus | reverse complement strand
AAAAAAAAAAGATAAAAGAAAAGGAGAAAAGAAAAGATAAGAAACCTGTCCATGGATTTTGGGTTGGAATTTCACTGTATCCTATTTCTGTGAGCGTTTTGGAGTCCAAAAGGGCAGTGTATATGTAGCTGGTTGAGGCACTTAGTGTGATGACTTAGTTAAGTAGAAGGGTTAGGTGATAGGTTGGGCTCGATGATCTTGGAGATCTTTTCCAACCTGGTTACTTAAAAAAAAACAAAACAAAACAAAAGAAAGAAACCTGTGCATGGATTTTGGGTTGGAATTTCACTGTATCCCATTTCTGTGAGCGTTTTGGAGTCCAAAAGGGCAGAGAATGTGTAGCTGTTGAGACATATGTCTTGTTTCCGCTAAGGGTAATGCCTTGATTGTTGGTGTGTCAAGATATAAAGACTTCTTGTTCCCATAATGGACACAGCTGGTTGGGTGGGGAAGGGGGGGCAGGGGAGGTTCTTCCAGTCAGAGAAAAGGCGTTTGATTGCCGCTGGGATCCTCGTCAGTAAAATACTCAGAGATGGTTAATTGGACATTAATGTGTCAGGTTTTCAACAGAATAACAAGGAATCTGCCAGCGAGCGAGAGGCAAAGGAAACGCGCCTCCCAGTTTTACAGCAAAGCTTTGTTTAAAGTAGAAGCGAAAGGGGCTGAGATTTATGACATGTTGACATAACTGATGGCAAAGGAGTTGGCCGAAGCTCCGGGTGTGAAGGTCCAAATGAGAACATCTGCATTAAGAAGCTAATTCCCTTAAACACACTGATCAAAATATTAATGCCCCGTGTAAACACAAGCGCTTTATCTGACAGCCATTTACATTTGGAACAACCTAATCCAGCCGTGCACTGCATCTTTATTCATTACCAGCAGCCTTTACTTAACACTTCATGCCCGCTTGCACAGGTGGACAATCTACTCAGAGTGACTATTGTGTTTATGTTATTTTTTCATAAAGCAGGGCTTGAAATTTGTCAAACTGCATCATTGTTTAACTATGTGCCAGTCAAAGGGAAATTGCCAGATGGAGCCGGCTTTTTCCCTTAACCTTGCTCCAGGCAATGAAATTACACATAGGCCACAGTCTTATGTCAAGTCTTTTTAAAAAAATTTTATTTTATTAAAAAAGGGGGAAAAAAGGAGGGAAAAAAAAAAAAGAGAGAGAGAGAAGTCAGGGCCATGAATAGGTATGACTATGTGCATTCACAAAACCTGCCTTTCTTATGCCACTAATTTTATATGAAGGCTCATGCCAGCGGTAAATAAAACTCCATGTCCGTCATGTCACTCATTAACTAGGTGCTCATAATTTATGTATTTAAGGCCTGCTTGTCTGCCAAGCAATCAAACAGTAAACTGTGTTTTATAGGTGTTGGTGTTTAGAGAAACCGTAAATAAATGTCAAACAAAAAAAAAAAAGAAAGAAAAAAGAAAAAGAGAAGAAAAATAAAAAGAAAAAGAAGATAAAGAAAAAGAAAAAGAAAAAGAAAAAGAAGAAAATTAAAAAGAAAAAGAAAAAGAAAAGAAAAAAGGAAAAAGAAAATGAAAAAGAAGAAGAAAAGAAAAAGGAAAAAGAAAATGAAAAAGAAGAAAAGAAAAAGGAGAAGAAAAAAGGAAAAAGAAAATGAAAAAGAAGAAGAAGAAAAGAAAAAGGAAAAGAAAAAAGGAAAAAGAAAATGAAAAAGAAGAAGAAAAGAAAAGGAAAAGAAAAATAAAATAAAAGAAAATGAAAAATAAGAAGAAAAGAAAAAGGAAAAGAAAAAAGGAAAAAGAAAATGAAAAAGAAGAAAAGAAAAAGGAAGAGAAAAAAGGAAAAAGAAAATGAAAAAGAAGAAGAAAAGAAAAAGAAAAGAAAAATAAAATAAAAGAAAATGAAAAATAAGAAGAAAAGAAAAAGAAAATAAAAAAGAAAAAAAAAAAGCAGGTTTCAGGGGAAAAAAATTCAAATAATGAAAAACAAAGATCAGGGTTAAGTCATTTATCATTGTTCAAACTGGAAAAACCTGAGAAGCTGCCAGTGCCAAAGCAAATGTTTCTGTCCCTGGCTTTCTCTAATGTGCAGCTTCAACTACCAGATTGGAGGAATTCTGTTAGCAGGGCCTGAAGGAATGGAAAGTTGGCAGATGGTGTGTGTTAGCTGAACCTCTCGCCCCAAGCATGGCACAAGTTGGCTCTTCTTTAGGTGGTGGCCTTGCATTCTCACTGTTTGCTGTTTGTTTTTTTTTCCCCTCTTTGAGCTTAATGCTGATGATTAGCTGAGATGGCACAGAATCAGAGAAGTGTGGAATCATGGAATGGGCTGGGTTGGAAGGGACTTCTAAAGCTCATCCAGTGTAACCCCTCTGCAGTCAGAAGGAACATCCTCAACTAGATCAGGTTGCCCAGAGCCCTGTTGAGCCCCATTTTTAATATCTCCAGGGATGGGACCTTAACCACCTCCCTGGGCAACCTGTTCCAGTGTTCCACCACCCTCATAGTAAAAAACTTGTTCCCAAAGTCCAATCTAAATCTGCTCTGCTCTAGTTTGAAGCCATCACCTCTCATCCTGTGCCTGCAGGCCTTTGCAAACAGTCTCTCCCCATCCTTCTTGTAGCCCCCTTCAGGTACAGGAAGGTTGTTGTTAGGTCTTCCTGGAGCCTTCTCTTCTCCAGGCTGAACACCTCCCAGATCGTCCAGAGAGATTGTGGATGACTTCTCCCTGGCAGTGTTCAAGACCAGGTTGCATGGGGCCCTGAGTGCCCTGGTCTAGTTGACAGGCAGTGAGGGTTGGATCAGATGACCCCTAAGGTCTCTTCCATCCTGAGCCACTCTATGATTCTACGACATCCTTCCTATTTTCATTTGTCTTCTCCCTTTTAAAGTAAAATAAATACATGCGGAGCCCAAATTATTTATTTAGTTTAAAAAAAAAAAATTGTCACTTCCATTTTTATTAGTTTGGAAAAAAAAAAACCAAAAAACCCCAGCTTTGACAGACATTGCTGAAGTAAATGTGCCTTGGCACGTCGAGCACAGGCCCCCCTCAGCTGCATTTGGAAGTCCTGTTTCAACAACTAGGCTGAAGGGTGTACGTATGACACACCAGCTCCAGTATTTCCTCCGGGTTGTTGTGCCCACCACAGGTTACTTTAGTTCTGAGCTATTTGAGAACCCATCCAAATTAAACAAGCAGTCTCTCAGCTTTTTGGGTAGGGTGACGTGTGCCATCCAGTTTCATGGCATTTCTAGCCATGTTATTTCCACCTTACCTGGCCAACTGTGGAGGCTTCGCTGAGGGCTCCACAGCAAACCGTTTCTGAGCTGTTCTGTGCACCTGTGTAGTGGTTTAAGCAGTTCCCTGCCCCCCCACCTTTTTTATAAAAGGACTCAGAAAACACTGGAAGTTAATAAACGAAGCTTTATATTTACAGCAGTGCACAATACACAAGCAAATATTTACAAGATATAACAGATATTTACAGATATATACAAGGAAAAGGTAATACAGGCACCACAGCCCTCCCAGAGACCAAAATCCCCCAGAGAGGGGTAACCAACCACCCCCTACCACCTTCCCCCCCTTCCCCAGTCTTATCTCACTACCTGTTGATGCTGCAGATAAGCTGAAGTGGGTCGGCCAGGGGGATTAGTAGCAGGAAAGTAGTTAGCAGAGTTACTTTGAATTAGCTACCAAGACAGAGACACATGCAAAGAGCAGCAGCAGCCAGAGCGGTCAGAAACTATCTGATATCTAATGTTTTGGGTACAGCACTTCAAAACAACTTCTTTTTCTTTCTCAGTAAAACTCTGGTGAAGTGACACACTGTGCCAATAGTCTAATTTTTTAACTCAAATCCTCCAATTAGTTCAAACCAACACAACCTGTATCAGAAGCAAGTCCTGAGGTTTCTGTGGTGTTCTTGCTCAGCAGAACTCCTGTCCTGGGCATAAATCCTGCCAAATTAGTTCAAACCCCTGCTCTCCTCCTCCTGTAGTGAGGTCTGGGGGTGGAAGGATATGAGCAAACAATGAGGGTTTGGCCCAAGAAAGCTCCGAAGGTACATAGAATCATGGAATGGTTTAGGTTGGAAGAGACCTCAAAGAGCATCCGGTTCCAACCTCCCTGTGCCATAGGCAGGGTCACCTCCCACTAGATCAGGTCGCTCAAGGACTCCTCCAGCCTGGCCTTGAACACCTCCAGGGAGGGAGCAGCCACAACCTCCCTGGGCAACCTGTGCCAGTGTCTTAACATCCTCACTATGAAGAACTTCCTCCTAACATCCAGTTTCAATCTCCCCTCTGCCAGTTTGAACCCATTCCCCCTCATCCTGTCATTACAAGACTTTGTGAATAGTCCCTCCCCAGCCCTCCTGTAGCCCCACTTCAGATATTGGAAGGCTGCTATAAGGTCTCCTTGAAACCTACTCTAGACTGAAAAGCCCCAACTCCCTCAGCCTGTCCTCATAGCAGAGCTGCTGCAGCCCTCTGATCATCTTCATGGCCCTCCTCTGGACCCTCTCTGATAGTTCCATGTCCTTCCTGTGGTGGGGGCTCCAGAACTGTCCTGGGCAGGGACACGTCCCACTAGATCAGCTTGCCCGGAGTCACATCCAGCCTGGCCTTCAAAACTTCCAGAGATGGGGTTTCAACCACCTCTCTGAGCAACCTGTTCCAGTGTCTCACCACCCTCATGGTGAAGAATTTTTTCCTAACACCCAATCTAAATCTGCTCTGCCCTAGTTTGAAGCCATTGCCCTCATCCTGTCCCGGCAGGCCTTTGCAAACAGTCTCTCTCCATCCTTCTTGTAGTCCCCTTCACATACTGGCATGTTGTTGTTAGGCCTCCCCAGAGCCTCCTTTTCTCCAGGATGAACAACCCCAGCTCCCTCATAGCAGAGCTGCTCCAACCCCCTGATCATCTTCATGGCCCTTCTCTGGACTCTCTCCATCAGCTCCATGTCCTTCCTATATTGAGGACTCCAGAGCTGGACACACTACTCCAGGTGAGATCTCAGCAGAGTGGAGCAAAGTGACAGAATCAGCTCTCTGCTTCTTCCGACAGCACTGCTTTTGATGCAGTCCAGGATGTGACTGACCTTCTGGGCTGCAAGCTCACACTGTCTGCTCATGCCCAGCTTCTCATCCATCAGCACCCCCAAGCCCTTTTCCACAGAGCTGCTTTCTATCAGCCTCCTCCCCCAGCCTCTATCGATTGTGAGGATTGTTCCAGCCCAGGTGCAGAACCCTGCACTTGCTCTTGTTGAACCTCGTGAGTTTCACCTGGGCTCACTTCTCCAGCTCGTCCAGGTCTCTCTGGGTGCCATCCCAATCCTCTGGTGTATTGACAGCACCACTCAGCTTGGTGTCATCTGCACACTTGCCTTTGCAAAAGTTTAAATGGCATTATGAAATGCCTGGTGAAGTGCATTTATCCCATGTTTCCTTGCTTGCTGAAGATAGCCTCTGATTCTAAAGGCTTCAATAAATCTGGGCAAATAAATGCTTGCAAATAGCTAAGGACATAATTCATGCCTTGTAATGCCTGCTTGAAACATCAGACCTTTTTCTGGCTCATTACCCAGCTTTCAGACTTGATTTTTTTTTAATTAATGTCCGAACACCTCCTTTATGGCATGTTCATGTTTACCCAAAAGTCACATCATTTGTCAAGTTATACAAGGTGTCAGTGCTCAGGGTAATGATCTTTACTGCTCACATTCCAAAACCAGCATGCCTTTTTTTTTTTTTTTCCCTTAAGTTTCCCTATATCTGCCTAGAAAAAAAAAATAAAAGAAAAAGGAAGAAGAATCAGAGATGTTTTTTCTCCTAGTAGCATTCATGTGCTAGTGAGGACTGTACATAGAATCACAGAACCATAGAATCACAGAAACACAGAAACGTAGAATCATAAAATCAGGATCATAGAACCACAGAACCATAGAACCAATCATAGGTGCATAGAACTAGAAAATCATAGAATCACAGAAGCATAAAATCATGGAACCATAGAACCACAGAACCATAGAACCAATCATAGATGCATAGAACTAGAAAATCATAGAATCACAGAAGCATAAAATCATAGAACCATAGAACCAATCATAGATGCATAGAACTAGAAAATCATAGAATCACAGAAGCATAAAATCATGGAATCATAGAACCACAGAACCACAGAACCAATCATAGGTGCATAGAACTAGAAAATCATAGAATCACAGAAGCATAAAATCATAGAACCAATCACAGATCCATAGAACTAGAAAATCATAGAATCACAGAACCATAGAATCACAGAAGCATAAAATCATAGAGCCGTAGAATTATAGATCCATAAAACTAGAGAATCATAGAATCACAGAAGCATAAAATCGTAGAACCATAGAACTGTAGAATCACAGAATAACAGAAACATAGAATCATAGGATCACAGAATCATAGTACCATAAAATCATAGAAACATAGAATCATAAAATCAGTCAAGGTTGGAAGGGACCACAAGGATCATCTAGTTCCAACCCCCCTGCCATGCCCAGGGACACCCTACCCTAAATCAGGCTGCCCACAGACTCATCCAGCCTGGCCTTAAACACCTCCAGGGATGTGGCCCCAACCACTTCCCTGGGCAACATATTCCAGGGTCTCACTACTCTCATGGTGAAGAACTTCCTCCTTATGTGTTTGATGATGACCTTTAGACACATGCAGGGATTGGTGGCTTAACTCTCTCCCTGGGCAGCCTGTTCCAATGTCTGAAAGCCATGGAGTTGCTGTCCCTAACAGTGTTCAAGAAATGTGTGGACATGATACGTTGGGACATGGTTTAATGTCTATGATGGTCTTAGGATGCTGGTTAGACTCAATAATCTTCAAGGTCTTTTCCAAACAAAACAATTTTGTGACTCTCTGAGCCAAACTGAGTGCACTGAATGTTGGCCTCATTGTCACAATTGCCTTGGTGGTGGTGGTGGTGCAGCTTATGACAGCTGGATTGAAACTTGTCAAGAACCTAATCTTTTGTTGGCATTCTACTCTGTCCAGAAAACACTGTGAAGAATAGTTATCATTTATACAGTTCACAGGATCACAGGATGTTAGGGGCAGATGTCCAACCCCCCTGCCAGAGCAGGACCATAGAATCTAGTGCAGATCACACAGGAACACATCCAGACAGGGCTGGAAAGTCTCCAGAGAAGAGTCCACAACCTCTCTGGGCAGCCTGTTCCAGTGCTCTGTCACCCTTACAGTAAAGAAGTTCTTCCTCACGTTGAGGTGGAACTTCCTGTGCTGCAGTTTCCATCCCTTACCTCTTGTCCTATCCCAGAGCACAAGTGAGCAGAGGCTGTCCCTGTCCCTTCCTTCCTGACTCCCAGCCCTCAGGTATTTATAGACATTGATCAGATCTCCTCTTAGTCTTCTCTCCAGCCTAGCTGAGGCATTGCTTTTGCCGGGGCTGATAGCTCCATTCTGTACATCAGAGATGCCAGCTGAAAAGCCAAGTATTAACTCTTTATTTTAACTGCACGAGAAATTGCAACCAAACATTAGCATGAACTTGAACTGTTCAGAGCTTCAACTGGATTTTTTTTTTTTTCCCCTTTATTTTTTTATGACAGCTTTTCAGAGCTGTTGACCTGGAGAGTGTCCTGGTGTTCCAGGGGCTAGCATTCCATTTTTCTCTTCACACATAATGAGCAGTGAACTCCTTGATGGTTGTTGTCTGTTCCCTCTGCCGAGAAGACCGCTGCGGCCAACAAATCCCGCGCTTCGTGCGGCAATCTAAACAGAGTGATGCATTGCAGGTGCTTTCCTCGTCTCCTCACACCTCTCAGAAACATTAGGAGGGATTTTCAACTTCCTATTCAACTCTTAAATGGAGAGTCAGGTCAGTCTTTGGATTAGAAAAGCAATAAATCTCCCGCCTTCACTTATTGTACAAGCAGGCAGCTAATATCTGCTGTTATCCCGGCTCGCGGTGCTGTGCCACGCTGACCTCACTCGGGCCGCTCGGAACGAGAGCTTAATGAATATATCTAAAGCCCCCCTGATGGATTGCAAGCAAAGAAAATGTCACTTCTCTGATCTTTGTGTATAAAAAGCGGACCTTAAATTGCTTTCTCTCTTAATCATTCTTTGTTTGAGTTACCTCGTAGGTGGCCGTTTCCAAAGATGGGAGCTCCGGTGCCGTAAATAGAGTCCAGCAGGATGCAAGGTGCTGAAAAGAGTGACTTCACTGGCTCTGCTGCTCCACCACTGCACTGAAATGAATGATTGTTGATTTGTATTTAATGCTCAATTTCCTCTCCATTACTACAAACCATGCAAGGCAACCCTCGTCTTGGGCTATTCATAGGAGAGCTCAATCTATCCGGTTTCACATCTGCTAAAAGCCCCCATGTCATACTAATTACAGGCTTCCCCTGGAAAGAATTCAGGTTTGGAGACCAAGGAGAGATATATTCATTTACATCTAATGCCCTGATCTGTTGTTCACAAGCTAGAACCATACTTATGCAAGTTGCATGTGAAGTCAAAATGCAAGAGGGCTACAGCCTTAATGGTTGTGCCTTCTCAAGCGCAGCAACAAGTGTGCTCCAAGTTGAAACTCACCACTTGTCTGCTTTAGTTTCTGTGCCACAGCCATCCCTTCTCCTTGGCCCTAGGTCTGTGCATCACCATAGAGCACAAGGCAATGCCTGGGCTCCTCCTAAATCAAAGGAGATGAACAATTAGGGAGCCTGGGGGTCTGGGGTGATGAAAAGCTCAACATGAACCTGTAGTGCGAGTGCAGTCCAGACAGCAATTGTGTGTTGGGCTGCAGCAAGAGCAGCTGTGGGCAGCAGGACAAGGGAGGGGATTCTGCCCCTTTACTCTGCTCTTCTCAGACCTCACCTGGAGTACTGTGTGCAGTTCTGGAGCCCCCAACACAAGAAGGACATGGAAATATTGGAGCCAGTCCAGAGGCCACCAAGATACTCAGAGGGCTGCAGCAGCTCTGCTATGAGGACAGGCTGAGAGTTTGGGGGTTTTCAGCCTGGAGAAGAGAAGGCTTCCAAGAGACCTTCCAATACCTGAAGGGGGCCTACGGGAGGGCTGAGGAGGGACTATTGACAATGTCTTGTAATGACAGCATGAGGAGTAATGGGTTTGAACTGGCAGAGGAAAGATTTAAAGTGGATGTTAGGAGGAAGTTCTTTGCAGTGAGGGTGGTGAGACACTGGCACAGGTTCCCCAGGGAAGTTGTGGCTGCTCCCTCCCTGGAGGTGTTGAAGGCCAGGCTGGATGAGACCTTGAGCAACCTGTTCTAGTGGGAGGTGTCCCTGCCTGTGGCACAGGGGGGTTGGATCTGGATGATCTTTGAGGTCCCTTCCAACCTAAACCATTCTATGATTCCATCATTCTGTGCTTAACTCCAGACAAATAACCACATTAGTGGTATTAGACTCGAAAGTGTCTTTTACCTTGCTCTGGCCAATTTGCTGCTCTTACAGTAGGCAATGCCACTTGACCTATTTTATGACCAACCTCAGTCTTAAAACGTAGCTGGTTGCTTTCAGGTAATGTAGATCTTGCTTACAGCATGAGACTGGCTGAGTTTTCTGATGGGAGCAGCCTCCAGCAGCCTGCTGGCCTAGGAATACATCTGTAGAAAGTTCCTTAAGTTTTCAAGAAAGCTACAGACTCAGGGCTGTGTGGTTGGAAAGCTGCCACTTGGAGAGGGACCTGGGGCTATTGGTTGACAGCTGACTGAATAGGAGCCAGCAGTGCCCAGGTGGCCAAGAAAGCCAATAGCATCCTTGGCTTGAGATAGAAACAGGATGGGCAGCAGGAACAGGGAGGGGATCATCTCCCCATGCTCAGCACTGCTGAGGCCACACCTCAAGTACAGTCTTCAGCTCTGGGCCACTCACTTCAGGAAAGACACTGAGAGGCTGGAGAGTGTCCAGAGAAGGGCAACAAGGCTGGAGCAGGGCCTGGAGCACCTGGGCTATGATGAGGGGCTGAGGGAGCTGGGGATGTTCAGGCTGCAGAAGAAGATGCGGAGGGGAGACCTCGTTGCTCTCTACAGCTCCCTGAAAGGAGGTTGGAGCAAGGAGTGGGCAGCCTCTGCTCCTTGGTGGCAAGGGACGAGAGCAGAGGAAATGGTTCCAAGCTGCACCAAGCAAGGTTCAGGCTGGATGTTAGGAAATACTTCTTTAGTGGAAGGGTTCTCAGAGATTGGAACAGACTGCCCAGAGAAGTGCTGGAGACACCTTCTATGGGGGTATTTGAGCAGCCTGTGGAACTGGCGCTTAGGGACATGGTTTAGGATAGACCCTAAAGTGGATGAAGGTTGGACTGGATGAGCTTGGAGGTCTCTTCCCTCTTCCAACCAGATGTTTTCTGTGATTCTGTGAAGGTGAATTGGGTTAAAGGGCTGTTTGTCCAATCCAACCAGCTCAACGGAGAGGTTTTATGGGGCTGTACTGATATAAGCCTGGTGAGATAAAGATTTCAAGTGATTTTTTTTTCCCCTTTATAGTGCTACTTCTTGATATTTTTTTTTTTTTCCAGGAGCCTCTTAAATTTCTTCTCTAGTTTTGGTTTCAAAGCCACAGATCTGACTTTGTGTGTCCCAAGCTCTGAGAAGAGTTGAAGCCAAAGAGATGTTGAAGTTTTGCTTCACCAGGCAAGCCCTGGAGCTCCGCAGCACAGTTGCACTTCATCCAAGGCCAAGAGGAAACAAGATCCTCACCACCATGGTGGTGGCTTGACAAAGGCCCTTGGTTAGAAATGTTCATAACAGGAAATATTTCCCCTTACTCCTTTATTTACTGGCCACGTGATGCTGAGTTTCAATGAGCTGTCAGCTCGCTGTGGTTTGTTCCTCTTCATGAGAGACAAAAGGAAAAGCAACGTTGAAATTGGAAACAGTCATCTTGCTTGCATCTCTCTCCTCTTTGCTGGAGCCACTGAATGCCCAACGGGCACTGTAATGGGTGGGTGTCACTTTACAGAAGAGCCTTTGCTTGGCTTAGGCTTTTAAATGTTGTAGCTTTCCACAGGACTTTGAATTTGACAGTGATTTTCTGACTGCCCCAAGTGAAAAACACGAAGTGCAGTTCACTTCCTTCAGCAAAAAATGCAAGAGAGCAACTCTGCTGATGTCCCATGAATGAAAGTGTGCATTTGCAGCCCAGAGAGCCAACCAGAGCCTGGGCTGCTTCAAGAGAAGTGTAGCCAGCAGGTTGAGAGGGGTGATTCTGCCCCTCTGCACTGCTCTGGTGAGACCCCCACCTGGAGCACTGTGCCCAATTCTGGAGCTCCCATTACAGGAAAGATCTGGAGGTGCTGGAATGTGTCCAGAGTCCCTCACTGCTATCACTGCCTGACACCCTAAAACATCCCTCACCAGCTTTCTTGTAGCCCCCTTCAGGCACTGTCAGGCTTCTATTAGGTCTCCCTTCTTCTCCAGGCTGAACAATTTTTAGGCTATCAGGTAGTGACAGGACTAGGGGGAATGGAGCAAAGCTGGAGGTGGGGAGATTCAGACTGGACATGAGGAGGAAGTTGTTGAGCATGAGAGTGGTGAGAGCCTGGAATGAGTTGCCCAGGGAGGTGGTTGGGGCCACATCCCTGGAGGTGTTTAAGGCCAGGTTAGATGGGGCTGTGGGGAGCCTGATCTAGGGTAGGATGTCCCTGGGCATGGCAGGGGGGTTGGAAGTGGATGATCCTTGTGGTCCCTTTCAACCCTGACTGATTCTATGATTCTACCCCCAGCTCCGTCAGCCTGTCCTTGTAGCAGGGCTGCTCCAACCTCCTGATCATTTTCATGGCCTCCTCTGGACCTGCTCCATCAGGTCTACACCCTTCCTATATTAAGGGTGCCAGAGCTGGACACAGAACTGCTATTAAGGTCTCAGCAGAGCAGAGCAGAGCAGTGGGGCAGAATCCCCTCTCTCCACCTCTGGCCATGCTGCTTTGGATGCAGCCCAGACTTCCATTGACCTTCTGTGCTGCAAGTTCCCACTGCCTGCTCATGCCCAACTTCTCAGTCACCAGCACCCCTAAGCCTTTTTCTGCCTGAAATGAATGCTGGCCCACCCAGCTGTGGCAATGAGCCTGTCTTGCAAGGCTGTCTTTCATCTCATGGACTTAACACTACTGGCTATAGACGGTCAGGGGAAGAAGCCAGCAAGAGATGATTATCCCATTCCCTCGTTTGCTCCAGCGTAAAAGGCTTTCCTCTAGCCTCACTTGATCCTCTTCATGTCCTCACACACTACAAAACAGATATTGTTCGTAGGGATTATGAATTCCAGTGCTCTACACTCTCTGTATCTGCTTTTTCTATCTGTATATGTTGCAATAAACCAACATGCAGGAGGTTATAAAAATAAGCCCCGAGGTGACTGATGTGCTAAAATGCTCAACCAAGTCACTCATGCTGATGTAACAAGCTCCTGAGAAAATAGTTGGTTTTGGTCAATAATAGACCTTTTTTTTTTTTTTTTTTTCTTAGAAATGAGCTGTTTGTTTTTCATTAACCTTATCTTTAACCATTTAGTCATGCCATGACCATCCAACACAGAATCACACAACATCACAGAACTTTAGGGGTTGGAAAGGACCCCCGAGAGATCATCCAGTCCAAGCCCCTTGCCAGAGCAGGTCCACCTAGAGCAGGGCACATAGGAACACAGAGAAGGAGGCTCCACAACCCCTCTGGGCAGCCTACTCCAGGGCTCTGGCACCCTCACAATGACTGAGTCTTTGTTTTAATTTCCACAGCTTGGCTGACATTCAATGGATTCTTAGAAACCTCTTGCAGGAGCCTTGGCCATAATCACCAGAGCAGGATCACTCAGGGCAGGTCACACAGAAACATGTCCAGGTGGGTTTGGAATGTCTCTACAGAGGAAGAATCCACAACCTCTCTGGGCAGCCTTCTCCAGCACCCTCACAGTGACAAAGTTTTCTCTCCTGTTCCTGTGGCACCTGCTCTCCTCCAGCTTGGCCCCAGTGTCCTGTCCTTGGACATTTCTGAGCAGAGCCTGGCTCCATCCTGACACTGCCCTGCACATCATTATCATAGCAATGAGCACAGCCCTCAGGCTCCTCTGCTCCAAGCTCCCAGCCCCAGCTCCCTCAGCCTGTTCTCACAGGAGCTGTTCCACTGCCTGCTGCAGCTTGGCGGCTCTGACCTAGATTCTCTCAAGCCTTCCATGAAGTCTTTCTTGAACTGAGGGACTCAGAAATTGACACAATATTCCTGCCCTGTCCTCAGCAGGGCCACCACACTTGCTGGCTCGAAACGCTGCCTTTGTTGCCTTAAACTTTCACCTCTTCCTTCTTGGCTTTCTCCTCCGCATTCCACCTCAGCATGTTTGGGAGGATCGAGGCAAATCGTGGCTTGTCAGGTTGCTTCAAATTCAGTGCTCCTCCTTTGTCCAGGAGGGTGTTAGGTGAGTCATCTGTGACAGAACATCCCATTCTGTTGTGACAGACTGTCAAGGTGAACCTGCAGTTAAGTACTCAGCAACAATATAATGCTTCTAATGTGTCACTTGGCACTTCTTTTTAATTTTTTTTTTTCCCTTTTCCTTATATTTTTCTTCTCTTTTATTATTTTTTTTTTTTTTTCCCTTGGCTGAAGTCTGACAGATTTTAATCCGTTAAGTGATCAAAAAAAAATAAAAGGGGAAAAAAAAAAAAAAAGCATCAACAAAATCCAAACCCCAGTGTTTGGAATTGTGTAATGCTTAGTAAAAGCTGAGCAGGACAGAGAGTGCCCATAAATTCCCAACAGGGAGAGGGATAGGTCATGTGGACTTTAAGATTACTCTTGTCACATGAAGTTAAGTAGGACGTGGTGGGGTTTTGTTTGGGTTGGAATTCTGTTCATATCTTGTAAAGGGAGCTATTGGGAGGAATTTTTAGAAGGAAAATGGCCTTGTAGCCCAGTTATGAAGGAGGTCTGAAATCAGTTCTAAAGATGGAAGTATGAGAAAGGATAGCAAGAAAATATTTTGCCTTACAGTGTGGCCAGCAGGAGCAGGGCAGTGATTATGCTTCTCAACTGGGCACTGGTGAGGCCACACCTTGAGTGTTGGGTTTATGTTTGGGAACCTCACGCCAAGAAGGACATTGAGGTGCTGGAGCCTTCTGTCCAGATAAGGACAACAAAGCTGGGGAAGGGTCTGGAGATCAGAGCTGGTGAGGAGCAGCTGAGGGAACTGGGGTTGCTTAGTCTGGAGAAGAGGAGGCTTAGATGAGACCTGGCTCCCTACAGTTCCCTGAACTGAGATAGCAATGAGGTGGGGATTGGCCTCTTCTCCTGAGGAATTATTGATAGCATGTAATGAAATGGCCTCAAGTTGCACCAGGAGAGGTTTAGGTTGGAGATTAGAACCCAAACATAGATAAGACAAAGCTGTTTGAGCCATTGGGGTTGCATCTCTCCCTCCCTGCCTTTCTAGCTGGATCTGTGTAACTCCACTAACTAGTTTCCTACTTCCTTAACCCCCCTGGCTGATCTTCCTGGCTTACCTGGCACGTAAGACAGAGAGTGGGATAAGATTGGGTAGCAGGAGAAAGTGGTGGTTGGGAACCCTTCTTGGGGACTCTGATCTCTGGGAGGGCTGTGATGTTTCTCTATTACCTTTTTTACTGTATATATCTGTAAATTAGAATAGAATAGAATAGAATAGAATAGAATAGAATAGAATAGAATAGAATAGAATAGAATAGAATAGAATAGAATAGAATAGAATAGAATAGAATAGAATAGAAAGCCAGGTTGGGAGAGACCTCCAAGATCATCCAGTCCAACCTATCACTCAGGCCTAACCAATGGCACTAAGTGCTCCATCCAGTCTTTCCTTGAACACCTCCAGGGATGGTAACCCCACCACCTCCCTGGGCAGCCCATTCCAATGCCAATCACTCTTTGTGAAGAACTTCCTCCTAACATCCAGCCTATACCTCCCTCAGCACAACTTGAGACTGTGTCCCCTCCTTCTGTTGCTGGTTGCCACCTGGGCACACTGCTGGCTCAGGTTCAGCTACTGTCTACCAGCACCCCCAGGTCTCTCTCTGCCTGACTGTCCCCAGCCTGTATCTGCTATATATTGTAAATATCTGCTTGTATATTGTGCAAAGCTGTAGATATAAAGCTTCATTTCTTAACTTCTGGCTGGCTGAGTTCTAGCCTGGGTTATTTCAAAGGTGGGGGAGTGGGGGAGTGGATACTGCCAAACCATCACACTGGGTTAGCAAAATGTCCACTTCTTCAAGTCAGGATGGAGCAGCACTGCTTAAAAATAACTGCAGATTGAAAAGAAACCAAAAAGCCCTTCCAGATACGGCACGTGGGCGGGTGGCTGCCTGGGGGAATATTTTGGTTTTACCATTTCAGGGCTTTTTATTTTTCTTTTTTTTTTTTTTTTTTT
>VWZI01015896.1:8563-18924 GCA_013396835.1 Psilopogon haemacephalus | reverse complement strand
AAGAAAGAAAGAAAGAAAGAAAGAAAGAAAAAAAAATAATAGGGAAACCAGTGGAAATACACTGGTAGCAAAGAAGGCAGAGCAAAATCTGACTGATTGGAGCTCCCCTGGGGAGATGAAACAGGGTCTAGGGGTCACTCCTTCACTGAATTAGCAGTGTCTGTCATACGAAACCAAAATAAAGCAGGAACAGAAGTAAAAGATTTTCTGCAGAGAAATTGGACTCTGTTCTCTTGCACCTATGTCTCTGGGAGGCCAAGTNTTTTTTTGGCTGAGCCTAATTAAACCATCGTTCTTTCCTGCCAAATATCTGTTTCTTGGTACAGGATGTGATGCCCAGAGGTTTGCCACACTCTTCAACAATGAGCAATTCAAAGATCAGACACTGATGTTGTTTCCATCAGCTCCTCATTTGCTTAGTCCTCTGTTTTGTGTCTTTGCACTCAGCAGAAGTTACTCTGCTCGAGAAAACACAGGCTGGACAAAAAATAACCCTCCAAGGTTAGAGTGGGCTGTAGCCCATAGCCTGGGACAGTAGCTAGAACATCACAGAAGATGCTTAGAGAGCTGGAGCAGCTCTACTATGAGGACAGGCTATGAGAGTTGGGGCTCTTCAGCCTGGAGAAGAGAAGGCTTCAAGGAGACCTTGTAGTAGCCTTCCAGTATCTGAAGGGGCCTAAAGGAGGGCGGAGGAGGGACTATTCATGAGGTCTTGTAATGACAGGACATTAAGGTGGTTTAAGGTGAATCTTGTAGAGTAGGGCTCTAGGCTGGACTTGGTGATCCTGAGGGGCTTTGCCAGCCTGCATGTTTCTGTGATTCTATAACACTGGACCAGGCTGCCCAGGGGGGTTGTGGAGTCTTCCTCTCTGGAGATACTCAAGACCCACCTGGATGTGTGATCTGCTCTAGGTGACCCTGTTCTGGCAGGAGGGTTGGACTGGATGAGCTTTTCAGGTCCCTTCTAGCCCCTGACATTCTGTGATTCTGTGAAGTGACAGGTGGAGATTTAGCTAGCCAAAATATCAGGGGGAAAAAAACCCACAGTGGAAGTAGTTTAACCAAGAGCTTTCTTAGTGTTCACATTTCAGTACCAACATCTCAGCTGCTTTCATGTATCACTTTTATTGGGCAAAACACACACAGCAAACTGAAGATGACAACGAAATAAAAACAGCAAATCCTTTCTGCTAACCAAATTGAGGCCTCGTGGATCCAGCACTTCAGTATTGCTTCCAATCTTTTATTTCCATGATACTTCTGCTGGAATCCTGTTGGCTTTTCAAAATGTATTGTTGAGCATTATGTTGATATCTATTCCAGATGTTTTTCAAGTTCTGCTAATTTGTTTTCCATCTGATCCCTCTTTCCAGAACCATTTCACTTGTAGTTACTGCAATTGTATCTGCAAGCTGTGTTGCCTTTTGGAGGTAGCATTTTTCTTCCATCAGGATAGGTTTTCCCACTGCTTCTGCTATTTATTTCTGCATTGCCATAGCAATGTCCAGGTGCATTTAAAGTCTGGGACCTTGACAGGCTGGAGAGGTGGGCCCAAGCCAACCTCATGAAGTTCAATAAGACCAAGTGCAAGGTCCTGCACCTGGATCGAGGCAATCCCAAGCACCAACATAGGCTGGGCAGTGACTGGCTTGAGAGCAGCCCTGAGGAGGAGGACTTGAGGTTGTTGGTGGTTGAGAAGCTCAATATGAGCTGTCAGTGTGCTCTTGCAGCCCAGAAAGCCAAGCAGAGCCTGGGCTGCAGCAAGAGAATTGTGGGCAGCAAGGCAAGGGAAGTGATTGTCCCCCTCTACTCCATACTGGTGAGATCCCTCCTGGACTACTGCATCCAGTTCTGGAGCCACTATTACAGGAGGGCTATGGATGTGCTGAAAGGTGTCCAGAGAAGGGCCACAAGGATGCTCAGAGAGCTGCAGCACCCTTGCTATGAGGAGAGAGTGAGGGAGTTGGGGCTATTCAGTCTGGAGAGGAGAAGGCTCCCAGGTGACCTTATAATGGCCTTCCAGCATCTTAAGGGGGTCTACAAGAAAGCTGGGGAGGGACTTTTTAGGATATCAGGTAGTGATAGGACTGAGGGGAATGGAACAAAGCTAGAAATGGGTAAATTCAGACTGGATGCTAGGCAGAAGTTCTTCTGCAATGCCTCTGGTGTGAGAAAGTCAGAAACAATAAGATTTATGCTTTCACCTCTCTTGTGAGTGTCCTTGCCCCTGGGGTGCTCAGGGTATGTACTGGGACGGTCACGCAGGCGATGCATCAGCAAAAGGCCAAGTTGCTAATGTGAAAATTGGTCTTAAAGACAAAATTCTGCTGGAGAAACACATTTAGTAATTAACTGGAGCAGGCAGCAGTTTTCTTGGCACAGCTCAGTGTGGTTTCCACCTGCTGTGGTCTCTGCTAAAGAAAACTTTCCTGTAATTGCAGGTTGAGCAATGTAAATAACACAAATAAAACTACCTCCTTTTTTTATAGTTTTGAACTCTGTTGGGCCCTGTTATCTGGTGAGGAAACCAAGCCTAAACCTATGGACAGGCTTCTTCAGGAAATTAGTATAGTTAGGGGGTATGGAACCATTTTTAGCAGAATGGTATTAATGTGCAAGGTCCTGCATCTGGGTAGGTCCAGCTCTAGACACAAAACCAGGCTGGGTGGAGGGGGGCATTGAGAGCAGCTCTGAAAAACAAGACTTGGGCAAGTCAGTTGCTGAGAAACTCCCCAGGAGCCAGCAGTGCCCTCGTGCAGCCCAGAAGGCAGACAGGTGCTGGGCTGCATCCAGAGGACTGTGGGCAGCAGGGCAAGAGAGAGGATCCTGCCTCTCAGCTCTGCTCTGGTGAGAGTCCACCTGAGGTGCTGTGTCCAGTTCTGGAGCGCCCAGCACAACAAGGACATGGAACTGATGGAGAGGGTCCAGAGAGCATCTCTATTGTGGGGACTAGCTGAAGAAATTGGGTCTGTTCAGCCTGGAGAAGACTCCATGGAGGTCGTACAGCAGCCTTATTTGAAGGGAAATTCCAGGAAAGCTGGAAAGGGAGTTTTTTATAAGGGCTTGTGATAATAGAACAAGGAGAGGATAGATTTAGATTGAACATTAGGTAAAAGTTCTTTACTATGAGGGTGGGGAGACACTGCAACAAGTTGCCCAGGGAGTTGTGGATGAACACCTCCATGGAGGTGTTCAAAACCAAGTTGGATGAGGCTTTGACCAACCTGGTCTAGTGGGAAGTGCTCCTGCCCATTGCAGGGAGTTGGAATTAGATGACCTTCCAGGTCCTTTCTAGCTCAAATCGCTATATGAACCTATGGTTCTATGAGGACAGACTGAAAGAGTTGGTGCTGTTCAGTCTGGAGAAGAGGAGGCTCACAGGTGACCTTATTGTGGCCTTCCAGGATCTGAAGTGGGCCTACAAGAAGGGGAGGGACTTTTAGGATGTTAGGTAGTGATAGGACTGGGGGAAATGAAACAAAACTAGAAATGGGTAGATTCAGACTGGATGTTAGGCAGAAGTTCTTCACCATGAGGGTGGTGAGAGCCTGGAATGGGTTGCCCAGGGAGGTGATGGAAGCCTCATCCATGGAGATGTTTGCAGCCAGGCTGGATGAGCCTCTGGCCAGGCTGATCTAGGGTAGGGTGTCCCTGGGCATGGCAGGGGGGTTGGAACTAGATGATCCTTGCATATGACCAGCTCTTGCATCTGGTGAAGAAAGCTTTTCATCTCAGGGGTTGCAAAGCATTCATAAATGGGCTGGGCATAGGCACAAATTGCTTTTCAGTTGTGATCAGCCTCCCCTAATGAATTTGGACTTCCTCAAGCTTCTCAAATCAAATTTGTGTGCATATTGTTTCAATGAACTTCTCAAATGCTCACAGATAATTGCACTTGGCAATGGGTCCTTTGAAAAAAGGATTGCATTACCCTCTAGGAAAAAAATGGTTTGACTCTGCAAGCTCATTGCTGAAATAAAGAATGGTCCCAAAGATGGTTCTGGTTCTGGAACCTGCGAGCTCCTTGCTGAAGTGAAGAATGAGCCTACAGAAGGTTCTGGACCCTGCAAGCTCATTGCTGAAATAAAGAATGGTCCTAAAGAAGGTTCTGGTTCTGGACCCTGCAAGCTCATTGCTGAAATAAAGAATGGGCATACAGAAGGTTCTGTTTCTGGACCATGCAACCTCATTGCTGAAGTGAAGAATGAGCCTACAGAAGGTTCTGGACCCTGCAAGCTCATTGCTGAAATAAAGAATGGTCCCAAAGATGGTTCTGGCTCTGGAACCTGCAAGCTCATTGCTGAAATAAAGAATGGTCCTAAAGAAGGTTCTGGTTCTGGATCCTGCAAGCTCATTGCTGAAATAAAGAATGGTCCCAAAGATGGTTCTGGTTCTGGACCCTGCAGATTCATTGCTGAAATAAAGAATGGTCCCAAAGATGGTTCTGGTTCTGGACCCTGCAGATTCATTGCTGAAATAAAGAATGGTCCTAAAGAAGGTTCTGGTTCTGGACCCTGCAGATTCATTGCTGAAATAAAGAATCGTTCTACAGAAGCTTCTGGTTCTTGAGACTCTCAACCTTTCTGCCTTCAGGCTCATGATGTAGATTTTCGCTCTGGATACCTCTCTGCAGTGAGCCTTAGGGAAATTAATGGCACAGTTTTGATTTAGAGAAGCTTGTAAGTCACAAAAGGAGTTCTGTCACCACCTTTCAGATTCCTTATTCTATACTGCTCTGAGGTGAGTTGTATGATATGGAATTACATAAAAGAACTCATCAGCAGCCTCCTCTCAGAGACTGAGTGACTTGCTCACAGCTGCCTCACCGTGCTCAAACCAGCACACTTACTGACCACCAGGTAGGCTGGAAACCTCTCTGCCAGGCGGATTGCTCTGCTAGATCGGGTTTAAAATAGAGTAGATGAAGTGTTAGAGAGGCTGGTACGGGATCCTCGCAGCAGGTTTGCCACACTGCAGCCTGTATCCTCGCCTCTGAGGATTAACCAAGTCAGTGGCTTAAGCTAAAGACGTTTAGTAGAGGCAGCTCGTAAATTCCCACCCGGCCTGTGGAGAAGAATCCAGGCTGCGCTGTGGGATACGCAACCAGCCCAGGATGGACAGCATGTGGCTTTTCCATTGCCTGTGGATTTCAGGAATGCTCTCAGGTATGTGTCTGAGCCTGGGGGCTCCATCAGACCGTGGGCATGTGCTGGCCTGGGGGCCATCCTAAGCGTTCTTCTCATTTTTCAGTCCTGACAGGTTTCTTTCTGCCACCGAAGGCAAAAGCTGTCTTCTTTGGCGTGAATCTTGTCTGGTCCTGCCCTGGCAGGGGGGTTGGACTTGATGATCTACTTGGGTCCCTTCCAACCCCTAACGTCCTGTGATCCTGTGGTGTCTTCTTGTGGACCACCTGGGTTCTCTGCTGCCAACAGCTCGCTGTGGCTCTTCTACATGAGAGTTCACAGAATCACAGGATGAACCAGTTAGGAAAAGACCTTTGAGATCGTCAAGTCCAGTCTATCATCCAATGCCATCTGATCAACCAAACCATGGCAACAGCTGGCTCCTTTTAAACACCACCAAGGATGGTGACTCCATCACCTCCCTGGGCAGCCCATTCCAATGCCAATCACTCTTTCTGCAAAGAACTTCTTCCTAACAACCAGCCCAAACCTCCGCTGACACAGCTTGAGATTCTGTCTCTTTGTTTTGCCACTTGTTGCCTAGGAGAAAAGACTAACACCTGTCTGGCCACAACAGTCTCCAATTGTGCTGGGGGGGGGTATAGGCTGGATGTTAGGAAGAAGTTCTTCTCACAGAGAGTGATTGGCATTGGAATGGGCTACCCAGGGAGGTGGCTGGGGCCACATCCCTGGAGGTGTTTGCAGCCAGGCTGGATGAGGCTGTGGGCAGCCTGTTCTAGAGTAGGGTGTCCCTGGGCATGGCAGGGGGGTTGGAACTAGATGATCCTTCCAACCCTGACTGATTCTATGATTCATTCTGAACCACAAGGGTACACTGACAAGGCAGGGTATAGTTCTGCAGACCAGACTGTAGAATAAGCCTTGCTTGGAGTTCATCTAAAGGAAACCAAAATGCAGAACCCCCAAACCGACTACCTGACACCCTAAAAAGTTCCTCATCATAGAATCATAGAATCAGTCAGGGTTGGAAAGAACCACAAGGATCATCTAGTTCCAACCCCTCCCTACATCCTTCTTGTAGGCCACTTCAGATATTGCAAGGCCACAATAAGGTCTCCATGTGTCCAGTACTCAAAGTGTGGCCCCAGATTCCTCACCAGCCTTGGAGCTCTTCTCTGGAGACTTTTGAGCATCTCAACATCTTTCTTAAATGAGCTGCATCATCAAGCCTTGTGCCACTACCCAGTACAGGCAGGATTCAAGAAATGTTTTTTTCCCTGCTAAACTGGGAAAGCCTGCAGCAATAAAGCAGCATGTTGGTTTCCACACACCCCCCCACCCCCCACCTCCTTTCTAATGTAACTAAATTCAAATTAATGCTCTCAACTTACTATATGTTGGCATAACTTACCTCATGGCTCAGTCTCATATTTCCTGCAGCGTCGTGATCTGATATCCATTGCCACATGCATGTGCTACACATTATGAATAAAGCTTTAAAAAGCCTCCTTTTATAGCTGTTTATGTTATGTGATTGAGTTCTCGGAGAGAGAAAATTTGCCAGGACTAAAGGTTATTACTGGCTGTTCTGCAACTAATATTGCCTAGTACTAAAGCAATTAGGCCTGACAAAATATGAGCTGCTCAAAAAAAAAAAAAAAAAGGTGCACTTTTGAGAGCTGGGCTTTAATGGACCTTGATTTAGTACATGCTACTGACATCAAGATTTTAATTAGAAGAAAGGGAGGAAAAATAACTGCTCTGCTGAGAAGGGAGGGAAGCGAAGAGAGATTGTTCTGCAGGTGACCAGAGTGGAGGTGCAATACCTAGCCCCGAGGGGATGGAATGGATGGAGCGGGGATGGAGCAGAGATGGAATGGATGGAGCAGAGATGGAATGGATGGAGCGGGGATGGGATGGATGGAGTGGGGATGGAATAGATGGAGCAGGGATGGAATGGATGGAGCGGGGGTGGAATGGATGGAGCAGGGATGGAATAGATGGAGCAGCAGTGGAAGGATGAAGCAGAGATGGAATGGATGGAGTGGGGATGGAATGGATGGAGAAGGGATAGAATAGATGGAGAAGGGATGGAATAGATGGAGTGGGGATGGAATGGAAGGAGCTGGGATAGAATAGGTGGAGAAGGTATGGGATGGATGGAGCAGGGATGGATGCCAAATGGACCAGCAATGCTTAACATTGAACTGTGAGAAATAGTCCTGCTTGTTGTTGTGTTGTTCCCTCCCAGGGTGCCCGAAATGTTGTGTTGGGTTTGTTTGGTTTTTTTTTTCCTTCCCTCACTGTGAATCACCTTTACTATGTCTAGCAAACCCTAGAGAATCTGGCCATGAATGATTGCCATGCATCAAGGAACAGTCATTTCCACCCTTTATTATTTGCTTGTCAAAAAGAAGGTGAAAAAAATACTGCAGGATTATCCAGAAGATTCTCACTCACTGCTCTGCAAGTGAGCCTTGACTCAGACCTGTCAGCTCACACCAGCTGCAGCTAAAATACAGATGTGTGAATATTTCATTCATTTAATTTCTCCGGTCCAGCCCACAAATTTTGGGTGAAGTTGGATCGCTCTGAGAGGCTATGAAAGTAAACTTATTTGGCTTCCCAGCAAAATAAAGAACAACACAAACAAACCCAAAACTCCAAAACAAACCAATGCGGAATGCTTAGTTTAAAAAAAAATAAATCACAGAATCATGGAATTACAGAATGTTAGGGTTGGAAGGGACCTCAAAAGCCCATCCAGTCCAACCCCCCTGCCAGAGCAGGATCACCTATACCAGATCACACAGGAACACATCCAGGCAGGTCTTGAATATCTCCAGAGAGGGAGACTCCACAACCCCCTTGGGCATCCTGTTAAAGTGTTCTGTCACCTTCAGAGGGAAAAAAATAAAAATTCCTTGTGTTTCCATGGAATTTCCTATGCCTCAACTTCCACCACTGTCCCTTGTGCTGTCATTGGGCATCACTGAGCAGATCCTGGCTCCATCCTCTGGGCACTCACTCTTTACATCTTTATCAACAGGAATGAGGCCACCCCTCAGGCTCCTTCTCTCCAAGCTCAAGAGACCCAGCTCCCTCAGCCTCTCCTTCCATTACCTTCATGGTTTTTATGGCTCTGTGCTGGTCTCTCTCAGTCAGTTCTCTGAAGTCCTTCTTGAACTGAGGGCCCCAGAACTGGACACAACATTCCAGATGTGGCCTCACCATTGCAGAGTAGGAGAGAACCTCTTTCAACCTACTCATCACAGCCCTTCTAATCCACCTTGGGGGTCACATAACATGCTTGATCTGACTAGGTTTTATTTTCTATTCTAAATTTTAAATAAATTTAGTCTTCACAGGACAAGAGATGGTGAGTTCAGACTGGAAGAAGCTGGATTTAGGTTAGACATTAGGAAGAAGATACGGTGAGACACTGAAAGAGGTTGCCCAGGCTGGTCATGGATGTTCAAGGGCAGGTTAGATGTGGTCTTGAGCAACCTGGTGTAGCAGAGGGTGTCACTGTCTATGGCAGGGCTTTTGGAACTAGATGATCTTTAAGGTCCCTTCCAAGCCAAACCATGCTGAGAAATTCTTCCCCGTGAGGGTGGTGAGGCACTGGAACAGGTTGCCCAGAGAAGCTGCAGAGGCTCTAAGGCTGGGAGTGTTCATAACCAGATTGAATGAGGCCTTGTGCAAGCAGGGCTGGTAGGAGGTATCCCTGCCCATGGGAGAGGGTTGGAACTGGATGATCTTTAAAGTCCCTAAAAAAAAAAAAAAAAAAGAAAAAAGAAAAAAGAATAAAGGAAAAAGAAAAAAGAAAAAAGGAAAAAGAAAAAAGAAAAAAGAAAAAAGAAAAAAAGGAAAAAGGAAAAAGAAAAAAGGAAAAAGAAAAAAGAAAAAAGAAAAAAGAAAAAAAGGAAAAAGGAAAAAGAAAAAAGGAAAAAGAAAAAAGAAAAAAGAAAAAAGAAAAAAAGGAAAAAGGAAAAAGAAAAAAGGAAAAAGAAAAAAGAAAAAAGAAAAAAGAAAAAAAGGAAAAAGGAAAAAGAAAAAAGGAAAAAGAAAAAAGAAAAAAGAAAAAAGAAAAAAAGGAAAAAGGAAAAAGAAAAAAGGAAAAAGAAAAAAGAAAAAAGAAAAAAGAAAAAAAGGAAAAAGGAAAAAGAAAAAAGGAAAAAGAAAAAAGAAAAAAGAAAAAAGAAAAAAAGGAAAAAGGAAAAAGAAAAAAGGAAAAAGAAAAAAGAAAAAAGAAAAAAGAAAAAAAGGAAAAAGGAAAAAGAAAAAAGGAAAAAGAAAAAAGAAAAAAGAAAAAAGAAAAAAAGGAAAAAGGAAAAAGAAAAAAGGAAAAAGAAAAAAGAAAAAAGAAAAAAGAAAAAAAGGAAAAAGGAAAAAGAAAAAAGGAAAAAGAAAAAAGAAAAAAGAAAAAAGAAAAAAAGGAAAAAGGAAAAAGAAAAAAGGAAAAAGAAAAAAGAAAAAAGAAAAAAGAAAAAAAGGAAAAAGGAAAAAGAAAAAAGGAAAAAGAAAAAAGAAAAAAGAAAAAAGAAAAAAAGGAAAAAGGAAAAAGAAAAAAGGAAAAAGAAAAAAGAAAAAAGAAAAAAGAAAAAAAGGAAAAAGGAAAAAGAAAAAAGGAAAAAGAAAAAAGAAAAAAGAAAAAAGAAAAAAAGGAAAAAGGAAAAAGAAAAAAGGAAAAAGAAAAAAGAAAAAAGAAAAAAGAAAAAACAAAAAAGAAAAAAAGGAAAAAGGAAAAAGAAAAAAGGAAAAAGAAAAAAGAAAAAAGAATCCCATAAGCGATGTAGCCAAAAGAAAAATTGTAAGATCAAAGTAAGTCTTGTAGAAGCTTCTCAGCGTTTCCCACCGTGACACAACTTGGGCTTTTTG
This sequence comes from Psilopogon haemacephalus, assembly GCA_013396835.1. NCBI lineage: Eukaryota > Metazoa > Chordata > Aves > Piciformes > Megalaimidae > Psilopogon > Psilopogon haemacephalus. Next base: position 8,899 of record VWZI01015896.1, on the reverse strand, counting down.
ATTTCAGGGTTGCTAATCAAATCTCTCTGTTGAACAACAGCAAGAAAAGCCTCACATATACGCCGTTAAATAATACTGCTGCGAGATGTTTCGAGGGGGAGCTTTATTTACAGTACCTGTCACAGCTGCCTACGGAGGCTGCCCGGAGCATGACAAAAAAAATCTAGCTCGCTCAAAGGGTTTTAAAGTGTTTGACAGATACTTCCAGAGAGTCGGGAGACAGAAAATAAAATGCAATTGCTCCCTTCAAGAGGAAAGCTTCAAGGATTTTTCTTCTTTTTTTTTTTTTTTTTTTTTTTTTTTTTCTTTTCTTTTTTTTCTTTTTCGAATCTTGGG
>VWZI01015894.1:0-41390 GCA_013396835.1 Psilopogon haemacephalus | reverse complement strand
CTTAACAGTAGCACATTCCGTTTAGAGTGGGCCCCTAGCATACCAGTGGTTCAGTAAGGGCAGGGTGTCCTTGGATCAAGCTGGAAAGCCCCCGAGCCAACTGATAAGCGATTAGGGAGGATGTTGGTCCCGATGGGAAGAGGAAGCTAGCCAAAAAGCAGAAACCGCAAGTAGGTGTACACATGTAAATTTAACCTTCAGTGCTTTAGCCAATGCGAGAAGTAGTCTGTGCATAACATGAATGCTTAATTTCACCTTCTATATAAGCGCGCGCATGTTACAATAAAATCGGCACTTTTCTATCATCCATATTGGATCGGCGGTGTCCAGGTGTTTTGTTTCCTTTCCGCAAAATACAATTCTGCATTTCTCTCCAATTCATTTGAGAGAGTCTCATTCTGTTGGCTCTTTAAAAATCATGACACAAGTATCATAGAAAACATTTCCCTGGAGCCCATGGAAAAGATTATGGCAAAATAAGTTGTTCCTCTGAAGCTCAGGAGGACATCATTGGATCAGATGTCCACACTGCAGACCACAGAGGACCCTACACTAGAACAGGCAGCAAGTTTTGAAAGAAGCAGCAGGTTGTGGAGAGCTCACACTGGAGTAAATCTTTAGCCAATGGAGAGGACCCATGCTGGAGCAGAGGAAAAGTAGAGAAGAAAGAACTACTACAAAATTACCACAATCGTTCATTCTTCATACCCCTTGCATATTTTGGGGTGAGTGTGGTAGTTTGAGGGATTCTGAGTTTCCCCTAACAAAACCATAGGGACAGATGCCCATCCCTGGGGGATGGACTTCCTTATCCCAGGATATTGTAATATTGTTCTTATATTCTGTCTTCCAGTATCAAAACTTAAAAGGCAGAGCCTGACTGATTCCCTTCCGTGGTGGTTGGGTAGTTACCTGCCCCCAACACACTTTGAAATAATCCAGGCTAGGACTCATTCAGGTGGAAGTTAATAAATGAAGCTTTATATTTACAGCTTTGCACAACATACAACCAGATATTTACAATGTATAACAGACATTTACAGATATATACAGCAAAAAGGTAATACAGAAACACCACACCCCTCCCAAAGATCAAAATCCCTAAGATGGGTAACCAACCACCCCTACCACCTTCCCCCCTTCCCCAATCTTATCTCACCATCTGTTTTATGCAGCAGATAGGTGAAGGTAGATCAGGCATGGAGATTAGCAGCAGGAAAGAAGTTAGTGAAATTATCCAGATTCAGCTACAAAAGGCAGGGAGAAAGAGCCATGCAAAAGCAGCCACAGCCCAAAGTGGTCTGGGTTACGACTCTTAAAACATTTTGTTTTCCTTCTCAGTAAAGCTATGAATGAAGACACATCATCAGTGTTTTCTTTTCCCAGCCTATAGCCTAATTTCTCATTCAAATCCTCCAAACAGTTCAAACCAGCACACATTCCTTCTATTCCCTGCTTTTCCTCCCTTCACTTCTCTCAGGGAACAGCGCACATTCCTTATCTCATCATTCATGAAGGAGATCGGTAATAGCTGGCAGGGAATTGAGCTGTGTCATGTGGCATGCTGAGGCCTAGTAGGCCCCAGCTGGGGAGGACACTTTCAGCCTACCCTCAGGCCAGCTGAGGGTGGAAGAGGTGGAGGATTCTAGAAGGTCAGTTTGAGCTTAATAAGTTTTGTACATATTCTACCTGATCACCTTTTGTATATATGCTCTTGTAAATAGAATTTATCTTTAAACTTCCAATCAGTATGCAATATCCTCATTCTTACTCCTGGAAAGAGGTAAGTCCTGGGTAGCTTGTGGCCTCAAACTGAGACAGTGAGGAGAAGGAGGTAGAATAGTTGGAAATGAAGCGATGAAGTTAAGCCTAGGAAAAAGAACTTGGGGAGAAAAGCTGTTTTAGGTTTGGTGTTTGGTTTTCACCATCTTACTCTATTTTTTAACTGTTAATAAATTAATTTTCCCCATGTCCAGTCAGTTTCACCCATGATGATAAATGGTAAGTGATCTCAGTGTCTTTAGCATGACTCATGAGCTTTGCCATCTAATTTTCTGTCTCTGATTTGTTGAGAAGAGGGAGTGAAAGAGCAGTTTGGTGGGTGCCTGGTAGCCAGGAGATGTCAGTAAGTAAAAACCTTCATTGCAATAAGAAAAACTTTAATTAGCTGCATTATTTCTTACTAGTTATTCATCTCTGTATACTAGAATACAAATTAACAAAGTGTTTGTACAAGTTCCTCTTTCACCTTTTAGAGCTGTGGAGTCTAAGTGGAATAGAGTTCAGAATGAAGCAGACCTGAATGAAATGAAGGGAGGACATAGCCCTGGACTGTCAGAGTTTGGGAAATAATCAGTATCTGTTAAACTTAATGAGACACTTGTGTGGCACCTTCAGTGGGCTTAGCTTTCCCTTACAGTTTTTGTGTTACATATATTAAATTAGTGTTGGAACACAGACTGAAAAATTACCTAGCTATATACATGACATATGAAGAAATGTCCACAGGGTAAACTGAAATCTTCATTAGCCTATGAGGACCTTTATTCATTTACTTATATTCTTGCAAAGGTGAGCTATTTTAGAATTAAACTTTGTGTGGAAACAAAATTATCAACGAGGTGGTAGTGACATTTTAAATCTGATACAGTATCTAAACACTTGACCAGCTCGAACACTAATTCAGAAGAAAAAAACCCAAAAAACAACTTTTTTTGTTTGTTTTCCAAAGAAATTAATGTTATACTAATTTCATTAGCCACTTCTTATTTTGTTTTTTAACTATGTGACATTTTGGAAATGGATATCTTTCCCATATGTATTGGATACAGTCAGTTATGCTTAAGACTTCTACAGGACCAATCACATTACATAGATAAGGATTTTCAATATTAAAATATTTATTTTATAATGCTTTCTTTTAGAGTGCACTCCTGGAAATTACTTCACTTTTAAAACTTAAGTGTTTTAAAAGGTTATTCCTGTGACCTTTTGGTCTGAATTCTCAGAGACTTGTACATATGTGTCTGTATGCCATTTTCTCTCTCATTGAATGAATTATGCTGTTCTTTGGTTTTAGTATTAATGTTTCCTTTCCATATCCGTTTTATGAAAACAGCTTGCAAGAATTGTAGTGTAATGTATGGAATCTCAGTGAGTATTGAATTTATTAGTACACTATGAATAGGAAGTTTATTCACATCTCTATATATTAACATACTCTTGGCTTTTTACATCTTTAACAAATATCTCATGAGCTTTCCCAGTTATGATTTTCAGCTTTATAGTTTGAATAATTATTAAAAACTCTAGTGACCCTATATATGCTAGTGATGAGAAATTGTTATAGAGGCATGAATAGAGCCGATGTATTTTTTCTGCTGAGCTAAGAAGTCTTATGACTTTTGGATAATGTATAACTACTTATCTGTGTCTGAACTTTCTAGGACTTAAGTGTCCAACACACTCGACAGAAAAATATGCTTACATTTTATCTTCATTTTCTCTCTGTTGATGCACCATTATCCTTAATTATGCACTTTTACACAATCAGATACATAGTTTTGATCTTGGTTAAGTCTTTAAACCTTTGTCTTTTTCAACTATTTTGTTTCATGGTTGAGAAACATTATTTATATTATGGGATATGAATTGGTACATCTGCATGATGAGGTGCTCAGCTGAGTCCCTCTGTGCCTTCCAAAGCTTTCAGAGTTTAACATACATAATAAAAAATCACTCCCACTTCAGTGACTAGAGCAGCAGTTTGCCTCCCCTTTTAACCAAGTGCCCCTAATAAAAATCTATTTTTTAATTACTCATCTTAACAATATCTATCAAGCTTACTAATTTCCAAACAAGTAAAAAAACAGAGGAAGAAGTGTTGTTTCAAACCAAAGCATTGCTACTTTCTGATTCAATTATCTTTTTTATACTTGTTTCTTTTGCATATTGTGATCTTTGGAAAAGAAACAAGAATCTTGTTTATATTTTACAGGGATTAAGCAATGTTGAATGCAGATCATCAAGGGGAAGATATTTCTTGGTTTTTTTATATGCTCAGGTAAACACTAACCAATATCTCCATCCAGTACCATCCAATCATTTCAGTTACAAGTAAAATTTAAGTACTGAATCTTAAAAAAAAAAAAGACCAGAAAAAAAAAATAGAAATGCAGTTTACTGTGTGTTTCCAGCTCAGTCTTAAGGGTAAAATCCACAATATCACACACATTCATTCATTCATTCATGCACCTTGTTTGGAGCGAATTAGATAAGCTTTACTCTGCAGGCTTGACTTTCCTCTGACTTCAGCATAAATCCAAAGTGGCTCATACTAGTGAAGTTTTAAGCACTTAAAGCCTCTTCAACAGTAGGCTGTCACTATGAGGATGAAGTTCACACTAGGGGCTTAAGATCTGTTGGTTGTAGTTAAAAGAATGTTAAAAAAAGAACCAGCTTCTTTTTCAAACAGTATTAAGGGGAAGATAATACAAACTTCTTGATATATAGCTAATTTGACAAAGAACAGTTAATGGAGAGAGTCTCATCCTTTGTCACTTGTGGAAATTGTTCATGCTAGCTTAAGCACAAAAGGTCATTGCTGTACTGTATTGCTAGAAAGCTCACAACATTTATCTTCTGTGGACTTCATTCTTAGATTTTAGATTTTAATGCTTAGTATTGTTATACAGCTTTATAAGATAGACTAAACATGTTTTGTGAATTTGTGATATTTCTATTTAATTTGCTGATTGTCAAACAAATTACAGTTTAACATTCATCTTATATTTCACATTTAATTAAAATGGAAAACAAAGGATAGTAAGCAGCAAGAATATGAAGCCAAGCATCAAGACTGTCTCTCTCAGTTGCAGCAACATGCTGAAATAATTTACAGAAAACAAATACAAGTGTGTAAGAATAAATTACTTCCTTAAATAAACTTGAAAATAATTTATTATATTAAAACAATATTTGATTTTATTTATGAATCTTTGAATAGGAATTTGCTGATTAAATCTGCTCAAGGTAAAAATTTTGGATTTTTTCCTATATCTTAACCATCATCTATGATTGTCATGAACAGTATAATATGTACTGTTGTAAAACGACTATATTACCAAAGTCTCAAATTTAAAAGACATGTAATAAATAATATTAAATAAAATTATTTTTAAAGCTAAAGGGTTTCACAGGGATGGGGTAAAATGAAAAAGAATGTCAAGCATCAATTAGTGCTAAAAGAAAGCTGACTCAAGTAAATGGAATACAGATGTAAAGAATTTTTTTTTTTTAGTAGACAACAGGATCAACAATTTTCTCTTTATAAAGACAGAGTTTTCCAATCAAGAGATTTCAATGTGTTATTTCCATGGGTAGTTATCTCTTGTAGTCCCAGAAGGTAAATTAATTATGTGATGCTGTCAGAAATGCTCATAAACAAAGAGATATTTGCACAGAAAAAGCACTAACTCACAGTAACTAATGTAAGAAAACCCTCCAGATTTGTATCTATTAAATGTGAAGTTTCTGTTTATTCCATGTTATAATGCACAGGGAGGAAGCTGGTCACAGCCAACTAAGAAATAATTTTAATCCACTTATGTAATATATGTTTCTCATTTGTAAATTTCCTTCATTCTATTAAAACCAAAGTGTCTACTTTCTTAATTTCTAGACATATTTTTTGGTCACTACAGATATCTTAATGTATTTTACAGTGCTCATGTCCTTGTATTCTGACTGACATTTGTAATTACACAATGAATTTGCAAGTTATGTGACTAGATTCTGCTTAAGGAGGCATAATTTATATTCAGGCAGGCATAAAGATTTGTCTATAGTTCTAACTTTCTTTAGTTCAGCCTGTCTAAGATTCAAGTTTTTGATGCTGTTGAAGTTTACCTCCTTTATTTGTGGTTTGTTTTGTTTTGTTTTTTTTTTCTTCCATAAAATGTACAGACAAAAGAGTTTTTTGGGTTTTGGTTTCTTCCCTGTCATAAGAATGTGTGGAAGAATATCACAAAAATACATAAAGACAAGCTCATCTGCTTTTATTTTGGTCAATTAGGTTCCATTACTTACCAGCAGTGTGGAGAGACTAACATCTCAAGGTGAATTAATTTAACATGTAAATATGTCCCCAGAAATACTTTTCTCTTTTTTCATGGGTATGGTGAACCCAGTCTAATAATGTAAATTTTAGTGAAAGCTGTAACAATGGGTATGCATTTATAAAAAAATTCTGGTTTCAGAAACAACGACATTCTAGTGCAGGACTTCATCTGCATAGAAATCTGTCCATAGTTAACAATGTCAATGACTAAACTGTATTTAGATTTCTGATGTAACATTTTATCAAGTTACTGCATAATCATGAGTTTTTCACTGCTGATACAAACAACATAAATGACATTAAATGGAGCATAATGTGATTTAGTACTGCTATATAAGCAATAGTCACATTATTCAAATTATGCTTTATTGATTTGATTTTACATTATATTGAATATTTGGGTTTTTTCATGCTAGGTATATGTTAATTTAAATAAAAGCTACGTCAAGTAGCATTAAATTATGATCATTCATTTAGTATTTATTTTAAACAAAATATATGGATAGAATTTCTAATTAACTTTTTTACAGGATCCATATATGTGTATCTATCTTTGTTTCTGTCTCTATTCTTATCTACCTAGCATCTTTTTTTATATATACAAATCCACAAATGTAATTGAATCATACATATAATTTGACATCAACTCTGCCATATATTGCCCAGCAATATGACAGGAACACAGCAAAACAGTCAGAGTCTCATAGAGCCTCCCACTCTATCAGGGTGAAATCGACATGCTCAGCTCAATCCCTGCAATTACTGTACACCAATGCAAATACCATTGGGAATAAACAGGAGGAGTTAGAATTCCAGATGCTCTCAGGAGGGATGTGATTTGGTAGCTATTACAGAGACCTGGTGAGATAGCTCCCATGACTGGAATGTGATCATGGACGGCTATATCCTCTCTAGGAAAGACAGGTCAACCAAGTGAGATAGTGGAGTTGCTCTCTATGTGAAGAAGCAACTAGAATGTATTGAGTTCTGCCCAGGGGAGTATCAGGAGCAAGTAGATAGTTTGTGGGTATAAACCAAGGGACCAGGTAGCAAGGCTGATATAGTTGTGGGTGTTTATTACAGGCCACCTGATCAGGATGAAGAAGTTGATGAAGCCTTCTACAGACAGCTGGCAGCTGCTTCTTAATAACAGGCCCTGGTTCTCATGAGGAATTTTAATTACCCAGATGTTTGCTGGAATGCCAACTCAACTAGCCACAGTCCAGGATTTTCCTCCAGTGCACTGATGATAACTTCTTGATGCAAATGGTGGAGGAGCTCACTCACCAACAAGGAGGGTCTGGTTAAAGCTGTGAAGGTTGAGGGAAGCCCTGGATGCAGTGGTCATGAGATGGTGGAGTTCAGGATTTTGAGTGGTAGGAATAGAATATCAGGATCATAGTTCTGGTTTTCAGCAGGGCCAACTTTGGCCTCTTCAAGCAATTACTAGGGGAAATATCATGGGACAGAGTACTACAAGGCAAAGGGGGCCATGATAGTTGGTTAAATATTCAAGAAATACTTCTCCCAAGCTCAAGATCAGAGCATTCCAGTGAGCAGGAAATCAAGAAGGGGAGTCAGGAGACCTGCATGGTTAAGTAGGGAGCTGCTGAACAAAATCAAGTGGAAGAAGAAAGTCTACAGATCATGGAAGGAGAGACTGGCCACCTGGGAGAAGTATAGTATGGTTGCCAGAGGATGTAGGGAGGCTATTAGGAAGGCTAAGACCTTCTTGGAATTCAGTCTTGCAAGGCAGGCCAAAGACAACCAAAAAAGTTTCATCAAATATATTGCAGGACGAACCAACACTAGAGGTTATATAGGCCCACTGCTGAATGGGTTGGGTGCCTTGGTGATGGAGGATGTGTATAAGGCAGAGTTGCTGAATGCCTTCTTTATTTCCATGTATACTCAGAAGCCCCATACCCCTGAGGCCACTGAGGACAAGGTTAAGGAGGAGACTTCCTTTGTTGATGTGGACTGGGTTAGTGAGGACTGGGTTAGAGAGGACTGGGTTAGAGAACAGTTAACTGACATACATAAGTCCATGGGTCCTGATGACATGCACCTGCGAGTGCTGAAGGAGCTGGTGGAGGTCATTACCAGACCACTCTCTTCCATCTTTGGTAAGTCATGGTGGGCAGGAGAGGTGCCTGGGGATTGGAGGAGGGAAAATGTCACTCCAATCTTCAAAAAGGGTAAGAAGGAGGATGCAGTAACTATAGACCAGTCAGCTTCACCTCCGTTCCCACAAAGATAATGGAGTGGCTTATCCTCAGTGCTGTGTGTAGCAATATCAAGGACAAGAAGGCCATTTGGAGCAGTCAGCACGGTTTTACAAAGGGGAAGTCATGTTTGACCAACTTGATAACCTTCTATGAGGATGTAACCAGGTGGATAGATGATGGAAAGGCAGTGGATGTGCTTTACCTTGATTTCAGTAAAGCATTTATCACCGTCTCCCACAGCATCCTCATAGCTAAACTGAGAAAGTATGGCCTGGATGATGGAGTAGTGAGGTAGAATGGGAACTGGTTAAAGGAAAGAAGTCAGAGAGTTGTAGTCAATGGGACAATCTAGCTGGAGGCTTGTAACTAAGGGAGTCACTCAGACGTCATACTGGGAGCAGTATTATTCAATGTATTCATTAATGACCTGGATGAGGGCATAGAGTACACAGTCTGTAAGTTTGCTGACAACACCAAGCTGGGTGGGGTGGCTGACACACTGGAAAGTTGTGCAGCCATTCAGAGAGACTTAAGCTGGAGAATTGGGCAGGGAGAATTTTAATGAAGTTCAACAGGGGCAAGTGTAGAGTCATGCACCTGGGAAAGAACAATCCCATGTATCAGTATAGGTTGGAGAGCAATGAAGGGGAGAAGAACTTGGGAGTCCTGGTGGATGGAAAGATGGACACAAGCCAGCAGTGTGCTCTTGTGGCCAGGAAAGTCAATGCCATTCTGGGGTATATTAGAAGGGTTGTGCTTAGTAGGCCAAGAGAGGTTCTTCTTCCCCTCTACTCTGCCCTGGTGAGGAATTTGTGTACTCTTTTCCTGGATGAATGAAACACTTCATCCAAATGTTATCTGATTTTAAGAATTTTTTTTCTAAATATGCACTGCTGTCAAGTGTTTTAAAATTGACTACATCACAGATTTTTTTTTTCAATTAAAATGAAATTTTTAAGGTGACAAAATTCTGAAATTACAATTTCCATAACAATATCAGAATAAGAAATATTATTCTCTTATGTGGAATTGTATTTTGGGAAGATAACAGCTGCAGAAATGCTCAGTGAGCCATCAGGGCCGTTAGTACAGAATCTAGTGAAATCTAGCACAGTCTTCAGCGTTCAGGTCTGTGCTTCTCAGAAGGCTGAGAACAGATGGAGATCTCCTATTTTAGAAGACAATGATAGAGGTTAGTAAGAATTATGTATTTTTAATACAGTAATCTATTGTGTATAATTAGCCACTTAAGTGTGTGGTCATACTGTGTTCAGACAAGGGCAACAAGGCTAGTGAGGAGTCTGAAGCAGAAGCCCTGTGAGGAGCAGCTTAGGGAGCTGAGTTTATTTATCCTGGATAAGTGTGATGGTTTTAGGAGTTACCCACCCCCCCCACCCCCCACCCCCCCAAATTTAAATTCATCCAGACTAGACTCAGCTGGCTGGAAGTTAAGGAATGAAGCTTTATATTTACAGCTTAGCACAATATACAAGCGAATATTTACAGCTGTATACAGTAAAAAACTTTATACAGAAACACAACACCCTTCCCAGAGATCAGAGTCCCCAAGAGAGATTCCCAACCACCCTTCAACCTTCCCCCTACCCTCTAACCTTATCCCAGAATCTACCTTATATGCAAGGTAAACAGGGAAGATTGGCCAGGGGAGTTAGAAGCAGAAATTGATTAGCTGGATTACAAAGATCCCGCTAGAAGTCAAGGAGAGGAAGAGACCAAGAGCCAGAGCTCAGACCAGAGGGACTCTGTCTTATCTATGTTTGTGTCTTTGCTTTAGCACATCTCAGTAAACCTATGAGTGAAGTAGACATCACCATTGTTTTATTTTTACAGCCTATAACCTAATTTCTCTCATTAAAATATTCCAATTAGTCTCAAACCAGCACAATAAAAGAAGGCTCAGGGGAGACCTTATCACTGTCTACAACTATCTGAAAGGAGGTTGTGGCCAGGTGTGTATGGCATTGAAGGGTGCAGGCCCTGGTTGTTCTCTTCTCTCAGGCAACCAGTGACAGAACGAGGGGACACAGTCTCAAGCTGTGCCATGGGAAGTTTAGGCTGGATATTAGTTATTTACAGAAAGAGTGATTTGCCATTGGAATGGGCTACTCAGGGAGGTAGTGGAGTTCCTGGAAATGTTTAAAAATAGACTGGATGTGGAGCTTAGTGCCATGATTTAGTTTGTTAGATAATATTGGGCGATAGGTTGGATAGAATAGAATAGAATTGAAAGAATAGAATAGAATAGAATAGAATAGAATAGAATAGAATAGAATAGAATAGAATAGAATAGAATAGAATAGAATAGAATAGAATAGAATAGAATAGAATAAGCCAGGTTGGAAGAGACCTCCAAGATCATCAAGTCCAACCTATCATCCAGCCCTATCCAATGGCACTAAGTGCTCCATCCAGTCTTTTCCTGATGATCTTGAAAGTCTTTTCCAACCTGATAGATTCTGTTATTCTTTTTTCCAGTGAACAAAAATAAATAATCTTGTCTTCTCTAACATTACGTCCATATGAATAACCTGTATAGTTCTTGATTTTACAGTATTTTTCTCTTAGACCTCTATCATGCTTTATATGTTCACGTGTGAAAAGCTGTCCCCATTATATGAAAAAATGCATTAGATTTGCCACCAGCTGGAATATACTGCTGCAAAGGAGAACTGGAATGTGCCCTGCATTTCCTAATTTAGAATAAGCATTATCTGGCTCTGTGAATTACAACAATCAGTCAGTGTATCACTCCCACTGTCCTCATCTCTATTAGTGTTTAATGACTTACACCATGTGGCAAAGGTTCAATGGGAGACAGTGCCCTTCTCTTTCCTACAAGCTGATTTATAGGTCTCCTCTTGTCAAGGTACTGAAAATCTAATTGTATCTTACATCTTCAGGATTCTATTTTGTCCTGCTAGGATTTAATCTCGATCAAGAGAGAATCATAAGGAAATGGTAAAAGAGGTAAAATAAGTGCCTGAAATAGTTTTCTGTTAGAGCATATATTGATAACAGGAATAAATGTAACGAAGACCACTGACGATTGTCCCTAGTGGGTAGAATATTGCTACCAATGTAGACTAATTGTTTTAATATTTAGTGGTACATGGATCGGGGGCAGGGGAGGGGGGAAGTGTTTTTTTCTTCAGATCGTTCTGCTCCAGAGTTAATCCTTAAAAATATATCAGGTCAACTTAATTTTCAGCAATTAATAACTCAAATGACAAATTCCAACTGTTTTGTGCTCTGTTTACTCATTGTCCCCAAGAAGTTATGGTCAATGGACAATCTAAAGGGAATCAGTGATATTACTGAAATGAACATTTCAGACATGAAACATACACAGACTTTTATGATGGTAGTTTACATTTCCTGGTGTATCATTCGTAGTTAGAATCTATAGCTTTAAAAAAAAAAGAGACCGAGAAATTAAGTGACAATTTTAATGCAGTGTAGACCTTGCTCTTAATTATATGACACTAAATTAGCCAGTTAACTGCACTCTAAATAAACAGGATGTCAGGTGTTGGAAGGGATCCAAATAGGTCATCGAGTCCAACACCCTGACAAAGCAGGACCATGCAATCTAGCTCAGGTCACAGAGGAATGCATCCAAATGGGCCTCGAAAGTCTCCAGGGAATGAAATTCCACAACACCCCTGGGGAGCCTGTTAGCACAGCTCAGCACGATTTACAAGCATACTTATACAATATATTACAAATATGACACCAAGCTGTGTGGAGCAGTTGACTTGCTAGAGCAAGAGCTTATAGCAACCTTCCAGTATCTGAAGAGGGCCTACAGGAAGGCTGAGGANTGAAATTCAACAAGGCCAAGTGTAAGGTCCTGCACCTGGGTCTGCACAATCCCAAGCACAAATCCAGGCTGTGTGGCTAATGGCTGGAGAGAAGCCCTGATGAAAAGGACATGGGGGTCTGGGTGGATGAGAGGCTCAATATGAGCCGACAGTGTGCACACACAGCCCAGACAGCCAACCATGTCCTGGGCTGCATTAAGAGAAGTGTGGCCAGCAGGGCAAGGGAGGGGATTCTCCCCCTTTACTCTGCTCTCGTCAGACTCCATCTGGAGTACTCTGTGCAGTTGTGGAGCCCCCAGCACAAGAAGGACATGGAACTGTTGGAGAGAGTCCAGAGGAGGGCCACAAAGATGATCAGAGGGATGGAACTCCTCTGCTATGAGGACAGGCTGAGGGAGTTGGGACTTTTCAGCCTGGAGAAGAAAATGCTTCGAGGAGACCTTATAGCAACCTTCCAGTATCTGAAGAGGGCCTACAGGAAGGCTGAGGAGGGAATGTTCACAAGGTCTTGTAATGACAGGACGAGGGGTAATGGGTTGAAACTGGCAGAAGGGAGATTTAATCGGGATGTTAGGAGAAAGTTCTTCACAGTGAAAGTGTGTTGGTTTGAGCTAATTGGAGAATTTGAGTGAGAAATTAGACTACTGGCTGAGAGAGGGAAACACAGTATGTCATTTCACCAGAGTTTTACTGAGAAAGAAAAAAAAAAGGTGTTTTTAAGAACTGTACCTAAAACACTAGATATCAGACGGTTTCTGACCGCTCTGGCTGCAGCTGCTTCTCTCTGCATGGTTTCCTTTGTCCCTTTGTCTTGGTAGCTAATTGTCAGTAAAACTACCAACTTCTTCCTACTTCTAACCTCCCTGGCTGATCTACTTCAGCTTATCTGCAGCATCAACAGGTGGTGAGATAAGATTGGAGAAGGGGGGAAAGGTGGTAGGGGGGGGTTGGTTACCCCTCTCCTGGAGATTTGGGTCTCTGGGAGGGGTGTGGTGTCTGTATTACCTTTTCACTGTATGTATCTGTAAATATCTCTTATATCTTGTAAATATTTGCTTGTATATTGTGCATTGCTGTAAGTATAAATCTTCATTTATTAACTTCCAGTGTCCTGAGTCCTAGCTGTGGTTTATAAAAAGGTGGTTGGGGGCGGGGGGGGGGCAGGTAATGGCTAAACCACCACAGAGGGTGGCAAGACACTGGAACAGGTTACCCGGGGATGTTGTGGCCACTCCCTCCCTGGATGTGTTCAAAGCCAGGCTGGATGAGGTCTTGAGCATCCTCATCTAGTTGGAAGCCCCTTTCCTATGGCGCGGGGTTGGAACGGGATGATCTTTGAGGTCTCTTCCAACCTAAACCATTCTATGATTCTATGATTTATAACTACCATACAGTAATATAAGTTAAAAGTAATAGAGAAATACTAGACCCCTCTCAGCAGTCAGAGTGCTCAAGAGGGGCTCCCAACCATCCTCCACCTTTTTCTGCACCCCCTCCCTTGTCTCAGAATCTCCCTTACTTGCAAGGTGATCTGGAAAAGTCAGCAAGAGGTGTTAGAAGCAGAATGATTAGTTAGAAGATGTGCAGGGTCAGGCAGAAGAGTTAATACAGCAACAGCCAGGCACAGACTGTCTTATCTATGTTTGTGTCTTTGCTTTTATATGTCCCAGCAGAATGAATGGGTAATTTAGACATCACAATATTTTCTTTTCACAGCCAGTAGTCTAATTTCTGTCATTAAAATATTCCAACCAGCACATATCTCTACTGTGCCCAGGGTGCTTGGATAATGGTCACACTTTTAAAGTTAGAGAATTAATGAGTACAGAAAAAAAAAGTGAGTTTAGTCTCTGACTTACACTTATACATCAAATATCTGTTTATCACCAGTAAAATATATATTAAAAAAGAAGCCTTTTTTTTCTGGATGAAAGGGAATAAAATATTTCCTGTGATGTAGGAGAGAAAGGAATTAAATAAGTATTGACATGACTTTCTCTTTAAGAAAATTGTAACTTTTGGATAACAACCTTCAAGAAATAGGAAGAAATTCATTATATTGGCAAGTGTAATTCAAAGCATTCTAGTAAGAGGAACAACTGTGACCCTTTCTGAAGTTCTCAGTTTCTATGTGACTCTACAGCCAATGACAAAGGATTAAGTTGTAATTTAAGATGTAGTTTAAAATTGTAACCTGAAAATAATAAAATTTTGAAAGGCACTGTACGTCTTTCCAAACTTGGCAGAGGAGATACTTTCACACCTGATGCAGAATGAACAACAGAATGGGGTGTCTTTGTGTGTATAAGTTTTTTTCTGCTTTCCAGCAATCATGAAAGCAGCATTTTGGTGAATTCTGTTACTGCTTTTACAAAGGAATGTGAAAGGAACAACCCATGAGGAAGTACTCTCTGCACTATTTGCATATATTGAAAAATTACCCATTTGTTCCCCTGTAAAACTGAAATGCAAGGTACTATAGGTAACTCTTTTCTTATATGGAACTGTGAACTACAGTTGATTAGTTATTTCATATTATGAGGCAGAAAACATAGTCCATGAGAACTTTTGACTCACCAGGTTCATCATCACAGAAGAAATTTATAATCTATCCCTTGGTATTTGTAGGATCACAGGATCATAGGATGTCAGGGGTTGGAAGGGACCCAAAGAGGTCATCAAGTTCAACCCCCTTGCCACAGCAGGACCATACAATTTAGCTCAGATCACAGAGGAACACATCCAGAAGGGCCCTGGAAGTCTCCAGAGAAAGAGACTCCACAGCCTCTCTGGGGAGCCTGTTTCAGTGTTCTGTGACCCTTACAGTAAAGAAGTTCCCCCTTGTGTTGAGGTGAAAACTCTGTGTGCTGCAACTTAGACCCATTGCTTCTTGTCCTATCACAGGGAGCAAGTGAGAAGAGCCCATCCCCCCACCTCCTGGCACCCAGCTCCCAAACATTTATAAACATTCATTAAATCCTCTTTCAGTCTTCTCTTCTCCAGACTAAAAAGCCCCAGGTCCCTCAGCCTCTCCTCATAAGGTATGTGCTCCAGTCCCCTAATCATCCTTGTAGCCCTCTGCTGGACCCTTTCCAGTACATGCATGTCCGTCTTAAACTGAGGAGCCCAAGGATCACTGAAGGTTTCAACGGTAACACATGAAATTGTGTCGCAAATAAAATCAGTACTAAAATTTCTATTTGATTTCAATGAGGAAGAGATTTCAGTCCTGTTTTAACAGAATCAGAGAATCACTGAATTGTTTTGTTTGGAAAAGACCTTTAAGATCAAATCCAACCATTACCTCACTCTATCAAGTCTGGTGCTAAACCATGTCCCTTAACACCACATCTCTGCATCTCTTAAATGCCTCTAGGGATGGAGATTCCTATTCCAGTGGTTCATAATGCTTTCAATTAAAAAGCTTCTTCTTATATCTGATCTGAACCTCCCCTGGTGCAACCTGAGGCTATTTTCCTTTATCCTATGCTTTATGGTTTTTTAAGTGTCTCTAGAGGGATTTGAACGCGAAAGTTATTTGAAATTCATAACTTTTTGTAGTTTTCAAAGCATCTGACACTAAATATTGTACTTTTTCTATTACATTTTTTCTTAATTTTTAGTATTTTTATATTTATTTAAATTTTAAAATTAAATTTACGTAATTCAATTTACATAATCCATACTTCTGCAGGTAATAAAAATTAATCTAATGACACTTTTCAAAGTGTTTAGGAAAAGAAATAATAGATTTTTCTGAATATGTACTATACAGTGGGATTTTTTTTTTTTTAAGTCATGGAAANACAGTGGGATTTTTTTTTTTTTTAAGTCATGGAAAACAGATCTTTTTTAATACAAAATTAGTTTTGGGGTTTTTTCCCCATCTTTTAAATTCCTTTTGAGTAACAGAAATTGCAGTTTATGAACCACAGAATCACAGAATCATAAAATGCAATGCTGGAAGGCATCTCAAGCATCATCTGATCTGTCCTTTCTAGGTAGTAGTTTTGTTTAGATGAGATGCCCCAGCACCCTGTCAAGTTGAGTCTTAAACATCCAGTATAAGTGTCCAGGGGGGTACATTACCTCTCTTGGGAGATTATTCCAATGTCTAGCTGCTCTTATGGTGAAAAATTTTCCTTTGGAATCTCCCCAGGAACAACTTGTACCAGTCACCCCTTGTCCTTTCCATCTGACTCCTTGTAAAAATGAAGCATCCATCTTCTTGGTAGCTGTCCTCTATGTACTGGTACACAGTAATGAGGTATCACCTAAGCCTTCTCTTCTCAAGGCTTGTAGTGGGTTTGCAGCTCAAACCAACACAAGGCTGAACAATCCCTGTTCTCTCAGCCTTTATTTCATATGGCAGGCCTTTCAGTCTTCTGATCATTTTTGTGGCACTTCTCTACACTTCCCAGCCTGTCCGGTGAGTGATCTTTTACATTTTTTAATAAGATGTGCACATTAATTTTCTAATTTCATTGGCAAAATTTGTTATATCTCCCACACAATAGAATTTTGTAAGCAAAACATGGGAAACAGAAAGATTTTAAGAACATTTTAATCTGATTAGACATATAATCATTGCCTCAATTTTATAGAGTTGAAAGATATGTCCAAAAAAGAAAAGCATTAATTATAAGTGGTATTTCATTTGTTTCCTTAAATAGAAATCTTGATAAGGTTCAAAGCATTTGGCTGAGCATCAGAAATTATTCAGTGCTTGGCTTCCACTATATTTTAGCAAGTGCAGTTCCCAGATTCATGATCCTTAGGGAAGAGTGAATTATGTCCTCATAACTTATATTCAGAGCAACAGTGCATCATGACTAGACTGAAGACAAAATGTATGTCTCAGTGTTTGGTACATACTCTCACATAACCTTGCATAATCTTCTTTAGAGATTCATACCACACAGGTTTATTTGTTTTGAAGGTAAATATATGCCTTCCTATAAGCCACAGAAGTGGGGCTCTTAACTGCATGACACTGCATTGGTTTAGGTACTATAACAGGAGTTAGAGATTTGTTTCACTAGTCTTTGATAAGTATATCTAAAAATAGTCCCTAGACTCCAGTAATAACCAATGAAGATAGATAGGAAATTCCAGGAAGTAGTTCCTTCAATCAGTTTTGCACAGGTAACTCAGGAGGAAGTGAATCTTTCCCTAGCACACAGGCTGGAAGATCTTGGACTGTAAATACTCCAATGAAGGAGGTCCAGCTAGGTGTGCATTGTATAGTTTTCACTCATTTTCATGAAAAATTGCATCTCTTTAGAGAAGATTAAGTCCTCCTTAAGATTTATCTTGAGTATTTAGCAAAAATATTTTTGCCAAGTTTTGGGCTGATGGGGCTGATTGGTAACAGAATTAATATGTACATTGATAAAAAATGCTGAAATATAATGATAGTTTTGAAAATATTGAATATGTGAGTTAAGTTCTACCAATCTGAAAATGCACCAGGAAATAATTTCTTACATTCATGCATTTATAGTGTCTTGTAATATCTGCATAGCTTCTTAAGCCTTTTAGTTTAAAAAAAATAAATCTCCTAACATTACCATCTTTAATGAGTGTCTAGCAAATATAAGAAAATATTGTGAAAAATCTCTGGAAAGATTACATGTCAAAAGAGTCTCTGTGATATTCAAGATGCAACCAAGACCCCATGACTCATAGTTGTTATTAACAGTTTTTGTGTTGCCATATAAGGTATTAATCAAGATTAGAGTCATGGTGTTTGGCAAAGCAAAATGTTGTCTCTGCCAAAGAGAGCTTATAATATAATTCAGGAACAAATACAGCACTTCACTATAACAGAAAAAGAAAGGAAATGGAAGCCTCAAGGAGACTATCAGTGTTTTTGCTTTACTAGTTTTGTGTGATTTTATTAAGTAAGCTTTTTCTCCAGCCCACTGAAAAGTTTATCTAGATTTTCTGAAAACTGGAAGAGTCTATTGTGCATAACACCAGTTTGTGTTATGGTTTATGTTAGTAACAGATACTACTGAGAAAATTTAAGTATCCCAGTTCTTCCATAAAACTTAGTGAGCACTACAAGATTAATTCAAAATTAATTATTGCTTTTTAAAAAGTATTAGTGTGTGATCTAGTGTGAGGTGTCCTTGCACATGTCAGGGGGATTGGAGCTAGATGATACTTCGGGTGTCTTCTAGCCCTGACAGTTCTATGATTCAGTATTAGGCAGTAGATGACTTATGCTTGATGACAAAGACAGCCAAATAGAAATGTTAAATAGGAAGATGTTTCTCAATTAAGCAAGATTTTTGACATTAAAGTTTTGAACATACAAATTATTTTATTTTGGATTTTGTGGGTTTTCTGATTATAATTATTTTAGTTCTAGGGTTAAAACTCCCTTTCTCCCTTTCTCCTTCCTATCTTCTCTCTTCTCCATCTCCAGAAGATAAGAAAGTGAGGGGAAGAAAAGGACAGAGGGAGAGCTTTCAGTTGATTTACACAGACTATTTTACTTCTTTGATACAAAGATATCAAATTACATTAGTGTATATATACAGAACAGAAGGAAAAGGGCAAGGAATACCTGTCCAAATCCCGTAACAAGCAAAGAATTCCGCTCCCTGTTCAATGACTGGAAAGTCAAGAGAAGGTCCAAGAATCTCCTGTCCCAGACAGCAACACCCTACAGTCATAAATGTAAATTAATGATTCTGATAGCGGGGAATATTATGTGGTTCAAACCACTGCATTCTCCACCTCTTGTTTCACATTATTCTCTGTCATGTTCAACAACAGTTAACATCAAAATATATACAATTAAGTGTTCATTCTTACCTGGAGTGAAATTATTCTGTGGCACAAAATAAACCTTTTCATCTTCCTGTATTACTCACCAAGTGCATTGTGGTCCTTGGGTGGAATCAATCCCATGAATGGGTTTGCTTTTACCTGGGGCAGGACTAATGCAAACCCTCTTCCCTAGGATATTTTTAATGTGTACAACAGAAACTTGCTGGTAGATCCTCTGGCGTTGACCAGCCAAGTGACTTGTGCTAAATGTGCATCCCAGTTTTCAAAGGTCCCTCCTGCCATTGCTTTCAGAATAGTTTTTCACAGGCCACTGTAACCCTCAACTTTCCCAGCAGTTGGAGTGTGGTAACAGATGTGATACATGCACTCAATGCTATATTCCTCGGCCCAGTTGTTTATGGGGCTGTTTCAAAAATTAGTTTCATTATCCAACTCAATTCTTTCTGGGGTGCAATGTCACCACAGCACTTGCCTTTGAAAGCCTAGAACGGTATTTCAGGCAGTGGCCTGGGGCACTGAATATGTTTTCAGCCACCCAGTGGTTGCTTTTACCATTATAAGCACATAGCATTTGCCTTGGCAGGTTTGTGACAGTGTGGTGTAATCAATTTGCCAGGCTTTCCTGAATTTATATTTTAGCCATTGCCATCCATACCATGAAGGCTTTATTCACTCAGCTTGTTTGATTGAAGGGCATGTTTCACATTCATGGATAACCTGTACTATAGCATCCATGGTTAAGTCCAACCCTTGATCCCAAGCCCATCTGTATGTTGCATCTCTTCCTTGATGGCCTGAGGCATCATGGGCACATTGACCTAAAAATAATTCACTTTTACGTTGTCAGTCCAGATCTACTTGACCCACTTTAATCTTAGCAGCTTCATTTATCTACTGTTTGGTGTGATGTGCTTCAGCAGCTTGGCTCTTGGGCACATGGGCATCCACATGACATATTTTGAATACCAGGTTCTCTGCCTGAGCAGCAATATTTTGCCAGTTAGCTAGCCAGATAGGTTTACCTCTAAAGTGCCAGTTGTTTCTATTCCACTGCTGCAGCCACTACCACAAAGCATTTGCCACCATCCAAGTGTCTGTATAGACATAGAACATTGGCCATTTTTCTTCCTTAGCAATACAGAATCATAGAATCATAGAATGGTTTAGGTTGGAAGAGACCTCAAAGATCTTCCAGTTCCAACCTCCCGCCATAGGCAGGGACACCTCCAATTAGATCAGGTCACTAAAGACCTCATGCAGCCTGGCCTTGAACACCTTCAGGGAGGGACCAGCCACAACCTCCCTGGGCAACCTGTTCCCATGTCTCACCACCCTCACTGTGAAGAACTTCCTCCTAACATCCCGTTTAAATCTCCCCTCTACCAGTTTGAACCCATTACCCCTCGTCCTGTCATTACAAGACTTTGTGAGTAGTCCCTCCCCAGCCTTGCTGTAGGCCCCCTTCAGATACTGGAAGCCTTCTCTTCTCCAGGCTGAAAAGTCCCAACTCTTTCAGCCTGTCCTCATAGCAAAACCAGTTGGATGGCTTTCACTTCTGTGAACTTACTTGATTCACCCTCTCCCTCAGCAGTTTGCAACCCACTGGGTGGGGCTCCACACAGCAGATTTCCACTTTTGGTGCTTTCCCACAATGCAGCATGACCTGTTAGTGAACAAGGCATACTGCTTTTCATTATCTGGCAATTCATTGTACACTGGTGCCTCTTCTGCACGTCACCTACATCTCCTCCAGTGACATCTGGAAATCTCCGTCTTCTGGACAGTTTCTGATGACTTCTAATATTCCTGAGTGATTTGGGCTCACTATTCAAGCATGTTGCATTATCAATGCAATTCACTTGGTCCTTGTGACACCAGTTGCATGATAGGTAGAGGAGACTTTCCTTTTGAGCATCCAGGACAGCACTCATAGTTGGGGTGCCAGGAGAAGTTGTGTTTCAGCACCGATCACCTCAGCTCAAACTTCCTTATATGCTCCCAGTATTTTTTTCAATTGGAGGGTAGTTGGCATCAGATCCCTTGTAGCTCTGACTCCAAAACCCCAGAGTTTGGCTTCATGTCTCCCTGAATGTTTTCTTGCAAAGACTCTGTGTGGGACCATTCTTCCCAGCTGCAGTGTAGAACACATTTGTAACCTCTTGTCCTGTTCAAACTGATCCAAGAGCCACTGCATGCACAATCTCCTATTTGATCTGTTCAAAATCTTGTTTTTGCTCAGGGCCCTGTTGTAAATCGTTCTTCTTCCAGTAGAGAGGGCTTATAATCAAGTTGTAGTGGGATATGCATCTGCCAGAAACTCACAACACCCAAGAAATCCTGGGTTTCCTCCTTATTGGTAGGAGGAGACATAGTTGTGAGTGTTGAGGACATCCATCGTGATCTAGCAGTGCTCATCCTGCCATTTTATCCCTAAAAACAGGATCTTTCTTGCAGGTCCCTTGACCTTACTTTGTTTTATGGTGAACGTGGCTTTCAGAATAATCTGGATTATTTTTCTCCCTTTCTCATATACTTCCTCTGCTGTGTCACCCCACACAATGATGTCATCAACATATTGCAAGTGTTCTGGAGAGACACCCTTTTTCACTACAGTTCGAATTAGTCCATGATAAATGGTGGGGCTGTGTTTCTACCCCTGAGGCAGTCGATTCCAGTTATACTGGACACCTTTCCAGGTGAAGGCAATTGTGACATACCATTTGGCTGCCTTATACTCCAGCTGCACTTGTCCTTACTGAACTTCATGAAGTTTGTCTTTGTCCAGCTCTCCAGGCTGCCCAGATCTTACTGGATGGCTGGACAGCCTGATGGATTGTCAGTCACCCCCACCCCAGTTTTCTATCGTCAGAATACTTGCTGAGGGTATACTCAATGTCCTCATGCAGATTGGTGATAATGATATTGAACAAAACTAGGCCCAGTACTAATCCCTTGGGAACATGACTGACTGGCTACAGGCCTCCAACTTGATTCTGTGCTACCAATCACAACCCTCTGAACTCTGTTGTCAAGAAAGTTTTCAATGCATCTCATGGACCAACCATCTATGCCACATCTCCAGAGCTTTTCTATGAGGACATTATGGGAGACAGTATTCAAAGCCTTGATGAAGTCAAGTTGTATGACATTCACAGCTCTCCTTTGTCTACCCATTACGTCATGGTATCATAGAAGGTTATAAGATTAATCCAGCAAGATCCCCCCTTGATAAATCCATGTTAGCTACTCCTGATAACCCTCTTTTCTTCCATGTGGTTAGAGATGGCCCTGAGAATGAGCTGCTCCATCACCTTTCCAGGTGAGGCTGACTTCTGGGCATTGGCTCTTTTCATCTGAGATCACAGCAGGACAGGGAGGGATGGGGGAGTAAAAGCCCCATGAATCAGTACAGGTTAGTGGTTGACCTAAGAGTAGTTCTATGGAGAAGGATCTTGAAGTTCTGATGGGCAAGTTATCCATGGGACAGCAGTATGCCCTTGTGGCCAAGAAGGCCGATGGTATTCTGGTGTTCATTAAGAAGAGTGTGCCCTGGTTAGACCTCATTTGAAGTATTGTGCCCAGTTCTGGGCTTCCCAGTTCAAGTAGGACAGGAAACTACTGGAGAGAGTCCAAAGAAGGCTACAAGGATGATTAGGGGTCAGAGCATCTCTCTTATGAGAAGAGCCCAAGAGACCTGAGGCTGTTGTTGTTTAGCCTAAATATAGAAGACTGAGAGGGGATTTTTAAAAAATATTTATAAATACCTTAAAGATGGGTGTCAAGAAGAAGGGGCCAATCTCTTTTCAGTGGTACCCTGTGACAGGACAAGGGGTAATAGAGACAAACAAGAACACAAGAAGATATATCTATACATCAGGAAATCCTTCTTTACAGTGAGAGTGACAAAGCACTGCAACAGTCTTCCCAGAGAGGTTGTGAACTATCCTCCTCTAGAGATTTTAGAAAACCATCTGGACAAATGCTTGTGTGGCCTGCCCTAGGTGATCCTGCTTTGACAGGAGGCTTGGACTTAATGACTTCCACAGATTCCTTCCAATCCCTGCTGTTTTATGATTCTATGCATCAGCAGAATGTAAATCAGGCATCTGTGAAATGTGGCTAAAAATACAACCATATTAAGAATTGAAAAACAAGTTTATAGTTTTCTAGAGTACCAAAAATCATTGTCAGCTGGAACTTTTGAGCTTTGTGGACTTTACAGAATATGGTCTATTTCAAGGAAAATAAATCAGACATAAATGTTAGCTACTGAAGGACATGATTGCTTATTTTAAGGTTCTAATGAGAAGTAAAAACACGGAAAATGAAAGCATAAATTGCGTATCTCAGGCTAATTTCTTAAGGAAGAAAACAGCATGTTAATGATATCTGAAAAGCCTTTTCATCTTAACTGTGACATAAAATCAGTTTGTCAAGACACAGAGGTAGATATTGATGATTGAATCCAAGATCTCACTGAAGACATTGTTATTTTACTCTGAATGACAAATTTTAAAGTACTAATTAGATTTACACTACATGTGATGTGATGAATTAATTGATTAATTGATTGTTTGATTAAAGTATGATTAAACATATTTATTTTATATTCCATAAATGATAAATTACTCTGAAACTAGTTCTATAATTAAGTTGCCCATACAGTAAATGAGATTAATGTTTAATTAACTAAGATCTTAACTATAACACTTGAAGCTCTATTCATTAAGGGAAATCTACAGTAGCCTTCGAGTTTTTTATGGAACATTTGTTAAATGGAGTTATTGTATATGGAGTGTTAGACTAATTAATGAAATGACCAAAGAGTTACCTTTTTCCTTAAAGAACAAACCTGCATGTGTAAATAGGTGCTTGTAAATTATACCTGCATCTATATTGATTAAAATTTACTGATTTCTATAATACAGGCCTTTGATACACATTAAAAAGCTGAATCAAATTAACTTGACTATATGACATGAATTATATGAATTTTTATTTTCAAAAAGGCTGATACTAATAATAATATTAATTATTATTTATTCATATAAAAATATTGCCTTAACTTACTTACAGAGTCATTGTGTTCCGTTGTGCAAGATATTTGGAGGATATATAAAGTACACAGGCAGTATTAAACAATTTTATACAATTTAAGAAAAACCAGAAAAATGCAAAACAGTTATTTAACTTGTAAAGAGTTTCCACAGTGCAATAGGCTGCTTGCCTTTTATGGGGAGACTCGACAGCTCCTTGATGCCAAACAGGGGCTGCACAAGGTACTGAATAAGAGCCTTTTACAGAGAGGCTTTTGAGAAATTATTTACTAACACTTTAATGTCTCTGGAATCTTTCTGGGGCTGCTCTTATAATCCAGAGAATGTAGTACATGTTGTACCGTGTTTAAACACAAATCAAAGTGGTGTTGGGCCACGTGCTGGCTTCCAGTGGGTTTCCCTCAGTTCACAGGATGCTGCCGCCTCTCTCGGCTGCCCTGGGGCTCTCAGGCTCCTGGACGGGGTCCTGGTTCACTCGTTGTGCTGAAGCTGCAGCGAGGTGTGGGTAAGGAGCAGGTGCTGAAAGCAGCCTATGGCTGGCAAGGCTGCAGTTTCATGCTTGCAGCAGTACAGCTCTGGGCACACTAGGCTAACCTGGGGTTATTCCCCTTTACACTTGGCAAGAGGTTTCTGCCTGCCAGCAGGTCTGAATTACACTGAGAATGTTGCAAACACAGCTTTCAGAAAAGCTTCTTAACAAAAGGTGCTGAGGTACTGCATGCTTTGGCTGGCCATTATTTCAGGCAGTGTTTGGCAAAGCTTATTTGCCTACTGTGTGAAGGGCACTTGCACTTCTTTTCTGGGTAAACTGAGACGTGGCAAAAATTCTGGATAGACAAGGAAAGCTATTTACAGCTTTAGCTTGCGTTTCCCATTTGCCCAACAATTCAGTTTGGCTAATTGGCAATTGCAGTACACAAAACCATTAACCAGTAGAATGGCATTTACCCAGATCTTAACCATATTTGGCAAAGCATCTGTCAGGTGCATGCACCTTTATCACAAGATGTGGACAGGAGCAAAACATGTCTGGGCAGACGCTTGATATTGACACTGTGGCATCAGGTTCCTTTATCCCTTTCCCATTTTCTCCCAGACTTTGGAAGGGGGAGGGAGATTATGGGATTATACCTGGACATGTCAGGACTTGTCTTGAGCTTGTTTTGGATTTATTTAGGAATTATTTTGGGCCATTTGTCCCTTCCACTGCACTATGACTCCATAACAGCATTATGATTATATTGTGTTCATCTTTTCTTGAGTAAAGCTAAAAAAAGAAAAACAAAGGAGAATTAAATATGGTTTCATTCAAGTTCAGAATGAAACCTTAACATTCTTGTATTCTCTATGAAAGAAAATCCCCTTTAATTACATACTTCACTTTGGTTTGGAGTTTTTATGTTCACATATAACATGTTCAAAACAAGAAAGAAAAGCAACATGTTTAAAAAAAAATAGGAACTGTGTAAAAGGACACCTTGTCCTCATTAAAATTTAGGCAGCGTGGTTCTATATATGTTATGACATTAGTCACAGAAAGTAGAAGATAAACAAAAGTGAGTTCAGAGGGAGGAAATTAAAAAAAACAATAACTTTAGCTAAAGATAACAGAGGATTTAAAAATTATTTCAGACTTCTTTTCATTCCCTTTCTTGCCAGTAAGAGATAGGGGTTTAAATAGAAGTAAATGTATTATGCAGGTCAAGTGGCTTTGTGCCTGATTGTGTCATCAAGCCTTTGGTTTCTACAATGACAGATTCTTTGTCTTTCTTCGGATAATACAGCTTGCTGAGGAAAGATGAAGTTCATCTACCCAGAATAAGCAGAATAATCTTTGCCAATAGATTGGCTAATAATGAATTGCTCTTTAAATTGTGCTTAGACTGAACTGTGAGGTAGCTGCATCAGCAGTGGTGAGCTCCGTGGCTGTGCTGTGATTTTTAGAGGAGAACAGGTAGTTCCCAGAGATAGGAAGCCTCAGAGAGAGAGGAAACCCAGCACGACTCTGCGTGTCTCGCTTGTCTTAGCCACTCGCCTAAGAGGGCGAAGTGGCTGAGGTTGCCAGGGAAATCGCGGGCGATTTAAACCTGGTGAAACTGGAAGAAATGCTCAGACTGTGAACTGCCAAGCAGCTTTCTTGCTCATTGGAACGCAATGAGTGGGGCGTTTGAGGGAAGGGTGTGGTCAGATAGATCGAGTGCATGGCCATTGCTACAAGCAGGTTTGGTTTGGCTTTTTTTTTTTTTTTTTTTTTTTGGAGACCAGTGTCCCCTCCTTCTCTGAGGCAGCACTGAGAGAGAGAGGCAGGTGAAGCATGGGTGGAGCCATAACCACAACATGTGATTTAAGCCAACAAATTGAATCAGTATCTGTGATATTATCCTGTAATAAATGCCCATAGCTCTATCATTCCCTTCCAATGTCTAATCTTGTGTGATTCTGTGTGATCCAAAGTCATTGAACTAGTATATTCACAAGCAACAGGGTGAATGAGTACTACCAAAATAGTGAAGAATACTTTCCAATCCCTTTCATATGCTTATGTCCCCATGTCCAGCCACCAAAAGTGCTGGTGGTATATGCCAATGCATATAGTCAAGGCAAAAACCAGGACAAGGTGGAGTTCTATGATCAGTCCAAGAGTTATGATATCATAGGAATCACAGAAACTGATAGGAAAACTGACATGACTGGAGGACCACAATAGATGACTGCAAATTGAAAATACAGAACCTCACAATACATTAGCTACTGTGAACACCACTGAAGCAAGCAAAGCTACTACTCAGCTGCACTGATGATCTGTCTGAATTCAGAAATACATATTGAGCCAATTATTATAATGACAATAATTCAGTGGAACTTAGTATTAGAGAAGCAACCACCTGGAAAAAAATTAAGCTTGCATACTTTTGTGTGAAATATGAAAATGTTTTTACTAGCTTCACTTGATTTTGTTAAAATTTAAGCCTATGGTTTTGTTTTTAGGTTAATAATGAGAAAAATAATACAGTTTAAAAAAAAAAAGTTTATATTTATTTAAATTGTTTAGGCCACAAAAAGTTCAACCTCTATTGCAGCACTGCCGCATTTTGGAGCATTGAAGCTATTGCAATGGTTGCAGAATACTTAATACTATCTGTGAATCTTACAGTGAATTCACAGCTTAACAAGTCATTATTCCTGTTATCACTGAAAATAACAGCACAGCCACAGTCAAAGAAAGTCCAGTATCCTCTGAGATTTCAGAGCAAATGTAAAATGATCTGTCAGTGTTCCGTATGTGATCAGAAGCTCAAGGATCCATAAAAAGACTTCAACAATTGTATTTTTACACTTTCAATTTTCTGTTCAATACACTTGATAATGTTAAGCTATTTCATGTTAATGAGTCATTTCTATTTTGAACTCAGACATATTTGATACTAAAATCATAAAATGTGCATTTACTAGCCCATGGAGAACTGTTATTTTTTTCTCAGTTCAGCTGGTAAACAAAGACTTGATAACAATGTTAGACAAACAAAAATTAGTTTTGTCATAAGATTACAAATTGTCATTGTATAATTTCCAATCTCAGCAACTAAATGTATAAAATTAAGCCTTCCTCATCACATTATCATAAAATAAATTGACCATGAGTAGCAGCATCAGCATGAAACTGACAATAGCAATGTATCTTTCCACTTTGTCTTCAGAATTATTTAAGAAAAAAAAAACAGAAAAGGCAAGATGAAGCTGCCAGCTATACTTGTGCTGATATTTCAGTTTCATTATTTATATTTCAAATACATAAATACACAACTATACCTTCAAACAACTTTGCAGCCTTGATATGACTTCAAAACAGATAAACTTTCTTGTCTGAGAGGCTGACAAGAGGAGAATGTCTTGGGATTATTTGGAGTCTTGAACTCAAAGGACATTTATTTATTATCAATGTATGCAAATATCCGAGGGGTCGGTGTCAAGTGGACAGAGCCAATATCTTTTTGCTGGTCAGCAGCAGTAAGACAAGGAGCAAGCTGGAACATAGAAGGTTTCACCCCAACATGAGGAGAAACTTCTTTAGAGTAAGGGTGATGGAGCACTGGAACAAGCTGCCCAGAGAGGTTGTGGAGTCTCCTTCTCTGGAGACTTTCAAAACCCTCCTGGATGCATCCTAGGTGATCCTGCCTTGGCAGGGAGGTTGGTGGTCCCATCCCACCTCTAATGTTCTGTGAGTCTGTGATTTGCAGCATTACAAGAAAATTAATACAGAGCTTTCATGTTGATTTGGCTTGAATAAATGTTTCATATTTCTATTATTTACTGTTATATTGTTCTCATTAATGCATATTTATAGGACTCTTGAGTTGGAGTTTAAGCCCTTTGCAGGTCTACACATACATATTAGGTTGCTATTTGTCAGTCATCAGATCACAGATTCACCCAGCCATTAATCTAACACTACCAAGACTGCTGCTAAACCATGTCCTAATGCATGAGGTCTGCAGGTACTTTAAATGCCTCCAGGGATAATGATTCAACCACTTCTCCTAGCAACTCATTCAAGTACCTAACAACCCTTTCAATGAAGAATTTTTTCCTGATGTCCAATCTAAACCTTACCTGATGCAACTCGGAACCATTTCCTCTCATGCTATCACTTAGGAAAACAGAACACCCACATCACTACAACCTCCTTTCAGGTAGTTAAAAAGAGTAATAAGGTCTCCCCTTGGTCTCCTCTTCTGCAGACTAAAGGATCCTAGCTCCATCAGTTGCTCCTCAAAGGAACTGTTCTTTGGGCCCTTTACCAAATTTATTGCCCTTCTCTGAACCTGATCCAGCACTTTGATATATTTCTTATAGTGAAGATTCCAAAACTGAGCACAGTATATGTCTCATTAGTGCCAAGTGCAGGGGATGACCACCTCTCTGCTCCTGCTTGCCACACTATTTCTAATACAAATGCTGTTGTATGCCCATCTGGGCACACTGTTGTCTCCTATTCTGCTGGTTGTTAACAAATACTCCCAAGTTCTTTTCTGCTGGGCAGCTTTCCAGTCATTCTGCTCCAATCATTGTGCAGGGTTGTTGTGACCCAAGGAAGGGTCCAGCTCTTGGCTTTGTTAAACCTCATAAATCTGACCTCAGTCCATTGATCCAGCCTGTCCAGGTCCCTCTCTAGAGCCTTTCTACCCTCAAGCAGATAAATAATTCTGCCTAACCTGGGGTATGGAAATTTGCCCATGGTGCGCTTGATCCCCTCATGCAGATCACTGATAAAGATATTAAAGAGAACTGGCCCAAACACTGACCATGGGGAACACCACTTGTGACTGCCTACCAACTGAATTTAACTCCATTCACCACCATTCTTTGGGCTTAGCAATGCTACCAGTTTTTTAAACTAGTGAAGCATATGTCAGTCTAAGCCATGAGCAGCCAATTTCTCCTGGAGAATGCCGTGGGAATTGCTGTCAAAGGCTTTGCTAACCTCCAGAAAGACAACATCCACAGCCTTTACCATATGCCCTAAGCAGGTTACAGCCTTATAGAGTAAGATCAGTTTTTTCAAGTAGGGCCTGGTTTTCATCCTGGATAGGCCCAATACCCTGGCCATTCTGTATATGCTGCATAATGGCACTCAAGCTGATCTGCTCCACTACCTTCCTGAGGCCAGACTGACAGGTCTGTAATTCCCTGGATCCTCTTTCCAGGCCTAATTGTGTCACATTTGTTAACTTCCAATCCACTGGGACATTCTTGGTTAGCCAAGACTGCTCATAAATGATGGGAAGTGTCTTGTTATTATCTTTTTGTGCTCTGGGTGGACCCTATCTGGCCCCATAAGCTTATGTCAATCCAATTATTGTATCATGCAACTAGTCATTTCTTCTTCTATTGTGTGTGTTTCATTCTATTCCCTGACCCTATCTTCCAATTGAGGTGACTGAGTATCAAGAAAACAAGTAGTTCTACTACTAAACACTGAGATAAAGAAGATATTGAGTACTTTAGCCCTTTCTTCATCGTTGGTCACTGATTCTCCTTGCATCAAATAAAGGATGGCAATTTTTATTAGTTCTCATTTTTTTAAACAAATGTATGGAAACATTTCCTATTGTCTTTAACAGTTGAAGACAGATTAAGTTTTAAGATTTTCTTCCTACATGGTCTCATGACATCTTGTTGATATGACATATTGTTGTCATGTTCAAGAGTATATCCAAAGAATGGCATAGAAAGTCATTACTAAAATCCTTGCAGCTCCGTGTGCAGTTTCTGACAGGAGCAATACAGAAGCTTAGGAAACAGTAAAATAACAGGACATGTGTAATGATGTTTTCCTAGATGCTTGCATTCTTCCAGCATATAATGATTTATGACTCAAGGTCTTCCTGACCCAGATGTGATTGCTTTCTGTTTAATAGACCTCAAAGCATTTTTCTTTAAAAATCTGTCCAAAACTTCTTTTGAACACACATAAACTTGGAATACTCAAAATGTCCTGTGGCAAACAGTTCAATAGTGTTTTGTGTGAAGAAGTATTTCCTTTTATTTGTTCTGAACCTGGCACCAGACCTTTCACTAGGAGAGAGAGTAAACAACATTCTCTGTGACACTCAGGATTTTATAGAGCTCTATTTTAGCCTCCTGCAGATTGCAGATCAAAATGCCCTGGTACAGATTCAGTGCTATAAGTGCTGTTAAGACCGTCACGTATTTACCTCTGCAGTAACTCAATCAAATAAACCCAAAATATTTCTTCTCATTTTCAGCCAGAAACATTGTGTCACAAGGTGTAAAAATAATCCAGTTTTAGCCTACTTACCCTTTGAATGAATTCTTCTTGCTGTAGGCCACTGATAAGACAATATAGATGACTGGATATTCACTTTTTCTTTCTGCATATAGTTAAGTGTAAAAACATTTTCAACATTTGCTGGAAGACAAAACAATGACATTGTAGCCTTCACATATGTCTTCACCTACTTCCCTATTCTTAAATTATATTATACCTTCTTATAGGTATAAAATACTATTAATAGGCTGTTTAATCTGTTTTCTTATGTTTTAACATCTTTTGTCCTGTTTCATGCTTTTTGTGGCTCAGAATCCCAGAATTAGGTGTTGGAAGAGACCTCCAGAGATGATCCAGTCCAAACACTCTGCCAGAGCAAGGTCACCTATGGCAGGCTGCACAGGGATGCATCCAGATGGGTGTGATGGTTTAGAGTTAATACTTTAGTCTAGTTCCTGATTGCAAACAAGAGTAAGAATTTTCCAGAGCCTTTGAGTAAAAAGGTAAATACAGCTAGGGATAGTACACTGAATAATAATAACTGATGCATCTATATCATCCCATTTGTTTGCTGAATAGTTTATACTTGGTAGAACAGACTTGCTTTGTCCCTTTTCTTCACTCTTCTCTCTGCAGCTCTGCTTGCTTGGATGGCTCCTTTATCTTCTTTTTGACCTTTTGCTGGCTCACATATTGTGTCTGTGAGATAACAGGAAGGGAAGTAGAGGGAAGGCTTCTTGAAATCTGTCTGGACTGCTCAAGGTTTTGGAACAGCTGAATTATTGTACAAGGGGGTCCTTGTATCATTGCTGAATTATAAATATAGGTAAATATACCCTGTATATGTTTATTGTTTTTATATTTTTATATTTAGTCCATCTTTGTAACTATAACTTTCATTTTGCTTCCAAGTTCTGAATTTGTTTGGTAATTTACTCTGGGGGGGTAAATTTCCATTCTTTGGGGTCCCAATCCAACCCACAACAGTGGATTTTGGAAGTCTCCTGAGAAGGAGATTCCATGACCTCTCTGGGCAGGCTGTTCCAGTGCTCTATCACCCTCACTGTAAAGAACGGTCTCCTCATTTTGAGGTGGAACCTCCTGTACTTTAGCTTGAACCACTATTTCCTTGCCCTATCACTGGAGACCAATGAAAAGAGATTGGCAGCTTCATCTTGACACCCTTCATATATATATATATATATACATATATATACATATATATATATATATATATATATATACACATTGATAAGATCCCCTCTCAGCCTTCTCTTCTCAAGACTAAGCTGCTCTAGCTCTCTCAGTCTTTCTTCATATGACAGAAGTGCAAGTCCTGCAATCATCCTTGTAGCTCTCCTTTGGACTTGCTCCAGCAGATCCCTGCCTCTCTTGAATTAGGAAGCCCAAAACTGGACACAGTGTTCCAGGTGTGGTCTCACTATGGCACAGTATAGAGGGAGGAGAATCTCCCTAGACCTGCAGGATGCACTTTTCTTTATGCGCCTCAGGAAGCCATTGGCCCTTTTGGCCACAATGGCACATTACTCTCCCATGGATAACTTGATGTCCACTAGGGCTCCAAGATCTTTCTCCATGGAGCTGCTGCCCAGCATGACAACCTTCAGTCTGTACCGTGCCTGGTGTTATTCCTCCCAAGATGGAGGACTCTGAACTTGTTCTTACTGAAATTCATGATGTTCATTAATTTTCTGTGCTTTTAGTATTCACACAGAAATTTAGTGTTCGTGGACAACAATCAAAAACCTACACTTTTTAATCCTTTTCGTGTACATTGGTCATTGCTGTATATTAAAAGATAGCAATGACTTAGATCAATAACACTTAACAGAAGTTACTTCAAAATACCATTACTGCACATAGTCAGATTTGTTTCATGCTCTTTATTATTTCTATGTTGTTTGATTTTTAATGTCCAATTTCAAAGTCCAATTCAGAAAAAAAAATTCCTCAGAGGATTTTGAAACATATAAACCAATGCTGAAACAATGAAAAAGGGAAGTTTGGAGAAAATATACCTGCCTGAAGAACAAGAATGTTGAGCTAGTAACAACAGATGAGCAGAAGGCTGAGGTTCTCTACAACTTTCATTTCTCAGTCTTCACTGGCAACATTTTTCCCAACACCTCACAGGTTTACAAAACACAAGGTGAGGATAAGCATGGCAAAGTCCATCCCCCTGTGAGGATCACATTTGTGACCACTTGTGGAACCTGAACATACAGAAGTCTATGGGACCTGATGAGATGCATTCAAGAACCCTGATGTATCCAGTGGCAACGAGTCACTCTCCATAATATTTGTAAAGTTCTGGCAGTCAGATGAAACCCCTTGTGACTGGAATAAGAGATGCATTACACCAATTTTTAAAAAAGGAAGAGTGGTGGATCCTGGGAACTACCAACCTGTAAGCATCACCCCTGTGCCAGTGAAGATCACGGAACAGATGTTCTGAAGTTCTGATAAGGCGCATGGAGGCCAAGGAGATGATCAAAGACAGTCAACATGGATTCACTAGAGACAAATCCTGCCTGACAAATATAGTGTCCTTCTACAATCGACTGACTATATTAGTGGATAAGTGGCAACCTATGGATTGGACTTCTACAAAGTCTTTGACACAATCTCCCCACAACATCCTTCTTGCCAAGTTGAAGAGATATGAATTTGATGGGTGAATTGTTCAGTGGATAAGAAATTGGCTGGATGGTCATATCCACAGGGTAGTCGTCAATGGCTCAAAGTTCAGATGGAGAGCAGTGACAAGAGATGTCCCTCAGGGATCTTTACTGGGACCAGTATTGTTTAATATTTTTATCAGTGATGCAGTGATGCAGATGACACCAAGATGAGTGATGCTGTCAATATGCTAGAGGGAAGGAATGTTATCCAGAAAGACCTAGACAAGTTGGAGAGATGGATCCAGGTGAACCTCATGAGATTCAACAAGAGCAATGATAGGGTTCTGCACCTGGGCCAAAACTATCCTGTTTTCAATACAGGCTGAGTGATGAGGTGACAGAAAGCAGCCCTGAAGAAAAGGAATTGGGAGTTCTTGTGAATGAGAAGCTGGACATAAGACAACAATGTGCACTGGCAGCCCAGAAGGCAAATCCCATCCTAGGCTGCATCAAGAGTGGGCAGTCATTCTATCACTTTGCTCTGGTAAGACCTCACCTGCAGAACTGCATTCAGCTCTGGAATCCTCAACACAGGAGAGGCAGGGATCTGATGGAGTGGGTCTTATCAGAGCTCTCATCAACTTGCTTTCTTTTCTACTGAAATCATAAGCGTACTCAAAAGCTTAGCATAGTGTGGGTCTTGCTTAAGTGCTTGAAGTTCCGCTTAAAATTAGTATCTGCACAGCATGTACAGGAAATGCTGACAGATTAGAACTAGGCTCTTTTTATTATTTGCACAATTGTAGCTAAACAGTCTGATTGATGTTGATAGTTACCGGGTCAGTGACTTGCAAAGCATATATTGCTCCCTTTAACTGTGAACTTGGAAGACTTGTCTATGGTGAATTTGTCAAGGCTGTGCAGAGAATATTAATAGCCCATTAAGAATGTTTTGACTGATTAAGGAGGATGGCAAGCTCCATGATAATATCCACACCTATAGAGTAATCAACTTATCAATAAAATATTTATTTGCAGAGATGTAATTCTGTCAGTTCATTCACAAAAGTGTGACAGAAAAGAGCTTATCAATACAGTGTATGAACATGGATTAGTGAAATCATGAGAGAAGCTAAGGAGATAAGAGATGGTTTTGTATTAATTCCTTTCTGCTGAAGGGTAACTGTAGTAATCATAGTAGATTATATCTGTGTACCTTTGTTGCTTTTTCTTCAGTTTCATTGTAATTTTAGTCTAAGATTTTGGAAGCAATGCTTCAATATTTCTTTTTATTTATGTTTTCCTTTTCATTAATACCTGTACATGAAAGCAAGTCAGGGAACATAACACTAACCAAGCAAATCAGTTAATCTAATCATCTACTCATCTAATTTGCCTTTCTGTGTAGGAAAGTGGGGTGGAAGGTCCAAATTATACCTAAAATGCATATCTACAACATATACCTGAATATGCACCTTGCCCGGCCCCTTCCCTACCACACATCTCCTTCTTCCCAGGGTGGAAGACACAGGAGAATGGACAAAATCACTGGCACATCTCTGTCTGCCACACAGATACTGTATTTGGTCTTGTTTTGTACCCTATATTGTTTGTGCTAAACATGGAACATGGTGCTACGCATGTGAATCTCCGTTTTCCAGCAAAATAACCTAGGATTGGTTAGAGGGGTGCTTTTATCTGTTACTATTGGTTAAAGACACTCATCAAAATGCTTAAAAAACTAGCCACATTGTTTGTTTGCTTCCTGCTGCCTTTGCTTGTCCACTATCTTTTGCATTGCATGCTTTGCAACGTGCATGATCTGTGGACTTGTCATCGTTCCCCCCCCACCTGTGAATGGCAGACCTGTCCTACCCATCTTCAGCACTAAGCTAAAGGTTCTGAAATGGCCTGCGACATCGGTTCACTTTGTTCTGAAATGGCCTGCAACATCGGAACCGCCAGTCCGCCACTCCAGCCAAGGCCGACCACATTTGCCGTGCACTGCACCCAATCGGACTGTTCCAGCCCGTAAACCCAGACCCGGCTTCATCCAGGTGGCTGAGTGCTCCCAATGATTTTCTGTGAGCCACAGAGAATTTGTCTCACATCCGTGGATCTTCTCAGACAACACACTCAATCTAAGCTACGCAATCAGGAAATCCCCGCATCACCACGTGGCAGGCCACCATGTGGCAGGAACAATTATTTTTCCCATTATGCTTCTACGTATGCTTTTGGATTCCAATTATTAAGACTCTGAAACTGAGTAAATCCTACTCTCTTTTCTGAAGTTTGTAGAAATTTATGTTTAACCTTTAAGCAACAGTTTATGCTGCAGGACTCTCCAGTTATTTACATTTTCTAAAATCTTTCTTAAATCATCTAAATCAATCTGATTGTCTATATATGTTCTGCAAAGTTAGTTCAACCAAATGCATAACAGAATCTGTGTGTTAACTGTAAATAAGTTTGGGGAAATTTTCTTTATATATATATTTAATAGTTTTTATAACAGCCTCATCACAATTCCCTTTTAACCCAGATTCAAATCATTCTATATCAGCAAGAAAGATAGACACTCTCAGAGATTGGCAATTTGGACATTTGTCCTTTGAAAAAGGAGTCAGACAGCTCTCAACAATCCTTCTCTGATGATGTTACTGGTTATAAAGACTTTAAATGAGCAGTTCAGATAAGAGATCTACCTTACAGAAGACTAGCAGCTCTGGATATTAGAAACAATATGAAAATGCACCATTGCTCCTGGCAGAATTTTAACAACTAAATTAAGGACAATTTCAGGTTTATGGAAATAAGAAATAAGAAGAATATTCCCTACATGGTAGATATTATCTGTCTTTAGGTTAATAATTGACATTATGCTAGGGAGTTAACCAGTCTATGCTTCTTCTTGCAAGTTTTGATTCATTGATCTTCTTCAACAAGGTGAAAATTCTCTTGTAGTAACTACAATTTACAGAGGATATGGGGGAGAACAAAATAAATCTTACAAAGGTGTGGAAGTGTGCAAGATTTTAGACACATGTTATGGGTATATGAAAGGAGGAAGACATCTTTAATGTAGTGGTAAGACTTAGGTAGTTTACGCAAAAAAAAAAGTATAATGGTATGATTAAATTATAAGATAAAAAATAATGAAAATTTGAAATAAAATAAAAGAAATACATAGAAAAAATTAATAATGAATATAAATAAAATGTGAATTTAGAGAGAGGCATAAAGGGCACAAAAATTATATTTGAAAGATATATGAGGAGAAAGTAATTATATGTGCATAGATGGAAGGAGAAATTGCCCACCTCTTTCTTGGAAAGTGCAAAGAAAGAAGGAAAGAGTTCCTTTGCTGTATTGAGCTAGCAAGCAACTAGGAAAAAAATAATAAAAATCTTCAGAGGTCTAATTGTCTTTCTTAAATGTATACACATAACTCCTTTTCATTTTCAATAAATTGTGTATAACAAAAAAAAGTAGAATTATATATTTGTGCTGTAAAGAATAAATGAGATAAACATTTGAAAAAGCTTTAAAATGTAGGCTAGTTACATGGAACCACAAAAACATATGCAGAAGAAAGAAATAATTATATATATATATTCACATAGATGAGTTAAGAAATAAACATGCTTTCACTTTAATTTAAATCTGTGTGAGTCCACTTTCTTTCCTAATAGGAATGATCTTATCTTCTGGATCATTCATCCTTCATGAGCTCATACTTTCAAGGTGAATGGATTTCAGTTAAGGAGAACAAATATATTGCTTCCAGACATGCTTTATAAATGTTGCCTGGTATCCTGTCAGTGTTTTAAAAGCCAAGTTATAAATAAAATGGCAAAGGTTGTTCTAACTGATGAGAACAAAATGCTTCCACTTTATTATACACTTGCAAATGTGATGTTAACTCAGCTCTTTAGAGAATCTATTAGGCTTCTATGTCTCCACAAAATAGCAGGAAATAAATGAAATATGTTATTTGAAATAATTTATTTCAAAGAAAAACTACAGGAATATTTACTGAGGACTAGGTAACCTTATCTAATCATATGTCATCTAAATTAGTGTGTAATTGTAGAGTTGCCTTTCAAAGTGCCATGATGAACAAAAGTTTCTTCTTATCACCAAGTAAAAAAAAAAAACAAACAAAACATTTTCTGCAGACACATGAATTTGTTAGATCATTTTTCTTTTAGAAAGAAATGAAGTAAACTTAAAATACTGTACATTGCACTAATGGGTAATCACGGTAAATGATCACTTCAAAAGGTGAAAACACCTTGATTTTGAAAGAAGTGAAAAGAAACGGGCAGATGGGATTCGAACAGAAGAAATATAGGAACCTAAGTCCATTTTAAGTTCTATTACTATCTTTACATTTGGCAGTACACTTTTTAAAATTTTGCCTTTTTTTGAGCAAAAATTCATAATAGGATATATCCGTGGAAATGAAATGACAAATTGTTATGTATGCATAACATATGCACAGAGAAATGGTGTTAAAGAAAAGATTGGATTTTTCAGGAATTCTTTTCTTCATGGATAAATTAAATCTAAAGCTTCTGGATTCTGTCTGCTAAAAAAAGTCCTTCAAGAAAGAATGCTGGAGTTTGAAAAAGTAATTAGTTAAAATAACTAACAAGAAATTTACCTAGGGTGAGAAAGAGATTCAGGACTCTTACTTGTGGAAGACCAACCACAGAATTAAATTTTCCATGTATTAATAGTGAGAGTTTGGGGTTCTTCCACAGTCAAGAGAGATGAAGTGTTTCTGAGGTATATATAGACAGAATTTATAGGAGTAGAAATATAGTTATCCAGTTCTAGAAAGGTGGGGGAACAAGAAAAAAAAGATTCCTGTAAAACATTTTTTAACTTACAAAAGAAAAAACCTTGTTTGCTTGTTCTCTAGGTCCAAAGGTATGTAGAAATTAGTTCTTCTATTGAATGTAGATAAATTGAGGCATAAGAAGGCAACTCCACAATTATTTAAATGCATTCCAATTCACAGACTGAAAACTAACTAATTTGTATGTGCTCAGGAAAAAGAAAACTATCACACTGAACAAGTTCTATATTCCTTCTTTATTAAAACAGAGCTTTATTTAATGCAATTTCATTCAATTTCTTGAAAGCAATTTTCAGATTCTTCAAAAGCAGATAATCTAATTATCCCAAACAGCAGGCCTTCTAGAGAAATATAGAACAACATAAAGTGGTTTACAGTTTTGTTATTTCTTTTTCACAGCCCACAATAACTGCTCCTACTATGATTTGAAACTGTGTTAGACATAGTGAGAAATTTCAAGAAAAAAATGAGCAATTTTTTCATAGTGTAAAAATCAGATGAACACATGAAATATTTTCTATGAGAATAGCTGGTAAGAGTGTAGCAATACAATAAAAATTTTGTATATGTATATGTATACATATATATATTTAGATATAGTGGTTCCCCCCCACCTCCTGCCCCAAAATACATATATATAAGGTCCTTACACATATGTAAGGTCTTTTATATCCGTATGAGTCCCTGAAGAAAATTTGTGTTCAGTTCAGATTTTCCCCAAGGATGGCATCTATGATTTTTCATCGTCATTATTTTATTATGCTAGAATAGTAATATTTTTATTATCAGGAAATACAACATGCTTTTGTCTCTCTGAATTTTGCTTGTTGTTCCAGGGCAATGTTAGAAAGCGTGGATTACTTAGTATAATGGCCTGGAGTTATCCACAAATATTTTGACTGAATATAAATTGGCTATCAATTACTTCAAAATCAAACTGAAATGAAAAAAAGCGATGTAGGCTCATGGATGATTCCTCAGTGAACTGCGACACTGACTGTAAGAGGCAAAGATTTCAGCCTAGTGTGATTGTTGTTTCCATATTGACTTTGAAAGGATTGCATCAAGTAAAATCTTGATGAGTGAAGTGCTGCATGAGCTTACTAAAACAAACAGAGATCAGGACATAAATAACTCCTTGCTTGACTTTGTTTTTACATTTCTTGTAATCAATTGGCACATTCAGATCAAAAATTCAGCATTTAATGACTTGAAATAGGGTGTGCAAAGTGCCTGAATTAGTAAGGAAATAAGGCTCCATTTTTTATAAAGATTTAAAAAACTTCCATTGATAAACTACTGATTAAGTTATTAAGGTACTTCACAATCTAAACAAGGTGAAATAAAAATTATTAACCAAAGTTAGGAAAGTAGTTTTCATTTAACTGTTATGGAACACCATATACACAAGACAATTACAGAGGGCATTGTTTAATACACAATGCTGTTATGTTGAATCACATATTCTCATAGTGGATAAGAGAGAAGCATATCACATTTTTTAAATGATGTGTGATTTCACTTGTCAATAATTGACTACATAAATGTTGAGTTGTGATAAAATTTCTCAATTAGGCCAAATTAGGGTAGCTCAAAACCATCATGGTAGTGAGATGCATATAGTACTATCAGGCTACAGGTAATTTGTGACTGCAGCCATAAATTTTAAGGGAGAAGGGAAAGTGTTGTTTGAGTTGGTTTTTTTTTTTTAATTATTGGTCTATCTCCATCTAAAATAGTGTTGTCAATTTTGATATCATCATATATGGGACACATTAGAAAAAAAAGTATTTTTTTCTTAACTCTGAATCATACCGGGTTGTATCAAGTACTAATTGTTGTCAAGGAATAATGTTGTGTCCCTACTTTCCCCTGAGATCAGTGGTACAAGGCTATATTAAATGTTGCATAATTCTTGATTAAAATTAATAAAGTCACATAGAAGATTGAAGATATGAACAGCAATAGTAAAGATTTATGTGTTTTGAGAAAAATAGAATGGGAGGCTTTGCAAGTAACTATTAGTTAAAGGCACAATTAAGCCAATATGTAAAATGAAGTGAGGAATGCCCTTGGAATATCTATGTATTTCAATTGTTTGTAAAGGGAATTTGGGGAATCTAGGTGAGATACAGACATTTACACACATTCAAATAAATCCTGTATTGTGCTGCGACTTAGAGAATATGCAGGTCACCAATACAAGTGTTTTAGGAGTGTACAGCTGAAAAGACCTATTAGTAAATGTCAATTTACTGTCTATTTAGTATGCAAAAATAGAACATTTTAGGTAATGTTATCCTATTGATTTGGAAACATTTTTGTTGTCTTTCTTCTAAAATGAAGAACAAATATTTTCAGTTAATGCTTTGTCACTTTACCATTTTTCTTCCCATCAAAAGATTATTTGTTAAAATATTGGCAACATAATCTACAATATTTTTATATGTGGCTTAATTTTTCCCTGTGGAATTAAGGATAAAACCTTTGTATAAATTAATTTTTATAAGGTTTCAATAGCCCTAAGTATATATACAGAAGTAAACTTTAAAAATATATATTTATTTTATTATCTTTTGAAATTAATCTGAGTGGTTAAAAAAGCCACAAAATAACCCAAAATCTTCCTTACAGAGTTAAACCTTACAAGCCATATATATATATATATATTCCCCCCAGAATTCTGCTTCTGATTATCAAGATATTAAAAGAAACTTAATTTTCCAATCAGCTTCTCTCGTCTCTGATCCACTGACATATTCCTCCTGCAATCATATCAGTTTTTCCTTCAGTCTTGTACTTCACTGTTTTGGTTGCTTGGATCTGAGCTCCTGATAGTATCTCACAAATAGCATTAAAGTTTGTGTTGGTTTGAGCTAATTGGAGAATTTGAGTGAGAAATTAGACTATTGACTGAGAGAGAGTTAAATATACAGTGTCACTTCACCAAGTTTCACTGAGAGAGAAGAAAGAATATTGTTTTGGGAAAATCCAGAGGTGATTCACGTGGTAGTTATGGCATGAGGGGTAGAGATAAGCAAGTAG
>VWZI01015893.1:154838-287322 GCA_013396835.1 Psilopogon haemacephalus | reverse complement strand
CCCAGGTGCAGGACCTTACACTTGGCCTTGTTAAATTTCATGAGGTTAGCCTGGGCCCACCTCTCCAGCCTGTCCAGGTCTCTCTGGATGGCATCCCTGCCCTCCAGCAAGTCAACTGTGCCACACAGCTTGGTGTCATCTGCAAACTTGATGAGGTTGCACTCGATTTCTCTGTCCATGTCACTGACAAAGATGTTAAACAGCACTGGTCCCAGCACTGACCCCTGAGGGACGCCACTTGTCACTGGTCTCCAGGTGGACATTGTGCCCTTGATCACCACTCTCTGTGTGCGACCATCCAGCCAATTCTTTATCCAGCGAGTTGTCCACCCATCAAGTCCATGTTTTTCCAGTTTGGTGACCAGGGTGTCATGTGGGACAGAGTCAAAGGCCTGTACAAATCCTGATCTAGTTTTGCTTTTCTATTCATAAGTGGGTTCCTTGTGTCCAAGGGCTGATAATGAAATACACTGACTTTAGAACCCTTAAGTAACCTATAGTAATCACCAAGTTTATATTTTATAGATTTTTATTTTTTTTTTAAGTTGCAATGGTTGGGGTTTTTTTCTACCAGATTGTGTTTCTGCTATCAGGCAACAGTTCAAAGGCAACAAGCCAACACAAACATCTTTTGTTCTTTAGCTAATAAGAAATTTGGGGATTTACCAAAAATGCAATCTCTGTCTAAAAATTAAATTAATACTACTCAGAGTTTGAACTCTTATAGGAATAGGTTCTTCCACATGGAATAAATTGATGACACGTTTGGTTAAGCAGTTAACCATTGCATTTAGCTTTTCCTCTTAGGAAGAAGCTCTTCCATATGGGGTGATGAGACACTGAACAGGTTGCCCACAGAGGTCATGGATGCCCTCTCCCTGGAG
The DNA here is from genome assembly GCA_013396835.1 of Psilopogon haemacephalus. Taxonomy (NCBI): domain Eukaryota; kingdom Metazoa; phylum Chordata; class Aves; order Piciformes; family Megalaimidae; genus Psilopogon; species Psilopogon haemacephalus. Next base: position 286,438 of record VWZI01015893.1, on the reverse strand, counting down.
GTGTTCAAGGCCAGGCTGGACAGAGCCTTGAGCAGCTCAGTCTAGATGAAGGTGTCCCTGCCCATGGCCAGGGGGTTGGAGCAGATGATCTCTGAGGTGCTTTCCAACCTTAGCTTTTCTGTGATTCTGTAAATGAAATATTGTTTATCTGTTGCTAAACACTAAAATATGAAATGTTGTGAAAGTATTTGTGAAAGTACTTGTGAAACATCTCAGGCTTTTTTAATTGAATGTGTTACATATCATATTAAACGCTAATATTTTTCATAGATTCACAGAATGGTTTAGGTTGTAAAGGACCTTAAAAATTGAGTTACAATCCCCCGTGCCATGGACAGAGATGCCTCCCACTAGACCAAGTTGCTCAATGTCCCATGCAGCCTGGCCTTGAACACTTATAGGGAGGAGGAACAACCTCTCTGAGCAAACTGTTCCAGTGTTTCACCACCCTCACTGTCAAGAATTTCTTCTTAATATCAAATATAAATCTCCCATCTTCCAGATCAAAGACATTGCCCCTTGTCCTATCAATACAAGTCTTGTAAAACATCCCTTCCCAGCTTTCTTGTAGGCCCCATCTGGGCCCCTTTTGTATCAGTGTCCTTTGTTGTTTATTGATTTTATTTAGAAAGATAAATTGATAAGCTTTTCAGAGGGTATTCCTCTCTGTCTTTGTGTATGCACATGTGCATCTCTTTGTGTCTTTCAAGACTTCCTCATGAAAGGAGGTTGTAGTAAGGTGGAGGTCAGTCTCTTCTCTCTAGTATCAGAATGAGAGGAAATGGCCTAAAATTGTTTAGGTTGGACATTAGGAAAAAATTCTTCACTGTTAACAGTGGTCAGGCATTAGAACAGGTTGCCCCGGGATGTGGTGGAGTTACCATCCCTGGAGATGTTCAGGAAAGATGTGGGCATAGCACTTTGCGACGTGATTAATTGCCATGATGTTTGGACTCAGTGATCTTGGAATGTATTTTCCAACTGATTCTATGATTTATTCATTCTGAGTGTATAAGCATTTCTACTGCTTATTAGATCACCATCTAACAGTCATGCATTTATAAGAAGGGAAAGCAATTCACTGAATACTGTCAAGATTTGCCGATCTAATGAACTGTTTCTGCTGCAGATTTGGCTTTAAGGGAGGAAAACTATTCTTCAGAAATCTTTAAAGGCCTAAAGCAAGTTACACAGAACTTTAGATACTGCTATGAGTGTTGGAATTTCTGTGCAAGTACTTGATTTAAAAGCTTTTGAACTCTTGTTCCATTCACACAGATCCTGGAGCTGCTGCTTGCCTTCTGTTCAGTGGTGGAACTGCGTCATACCCTGCAGCAGGCAATACTGGAACCAGCTGGCTTGGCAGTCTCTGGAAATGCCAGATTTGTGACTCGCTCCAAGACTTTTGAACCATCTGTTGCTTTGGTGCACTTGTCAAACCAGCCATTGGAAGGCTCTGCAGATTGTTCAGTTCTAGCATTGCAAGTGTTGAAAGAGATTTTGGAGGTACCAAGACTGGTACTTGAGTTTCAAAGAGCTTCTTAATTGATTTGGTTTTTAAACAACTATTAGCATTTTACTTAAACAGCACATAAAAATATACTCAAAATTAAATTCTTCCTACTCTAGAATTCCAGACTTTGTAGAGCAAATTTTTTCTTTCAGAAACATGCTGTATTTTAAAAATGTCTGTGCTGATAGCTAAGTGGAAGATATGTTAATTCTTGAAGTCATGAGGTAGATGCACAGCTATCAAGGAATTGCTTTCTAGGACTTTTACAAGTCCTGCTGCTGTGCTCTTTGTAAACCCTCTCTTCCAGTATGATACTGTTTAAGACTTGTAGTGTTATACCTGAAATAGCAAGAGGCCAGGGATGCCAGAAGACAGGATGGTGGAAGAAAAGCTAAAGTATTCTTGGCTTCTTTTTTCTGTAGTTTTAAATATTGACATAAACTGTCTTTGTTCCAGGATGTGATCAACAGTGGGAACAGCACCTCAGCTAAACATGTAGTGGATCTTTTGCTGCCTGTTCTTCTTGACCATCTTCAGATGCCGGAACAGATTGGGGATGAGCTATTAGTGAAGAAGAAGTGTGAAAGAATGATCAAGGCTATTAATGTCCTGACAAATATCCTTTTTATGTGCCTATTGGCAGCTAATTTATTATTTCTCCACCATGATCTACTCTAAAATCCTAGAAAAAATGTCCTTCTTGGATCACTTTAGTGGATTTTAATGACAGTGACTGCCCTAATTTTACTGAAGACTTCTATCTCAAAAGATCTTATGGAGCTTTCTAATTGCTATGAAATTATTTTGGAACTGCAGTGAAGCAGGACAAAATGTGGTAGCTATTTAATAATATAGAAGCACTTTGCAGATCTGTTGAAATTGCAAGGGGAAGTTTGGGTGTCCATCTTCTTGATCAGTACAGTTTTCACCTAGCTAACTCAAGTGCGGCTTCCAGCCATTTAGATTAGTGAAACAAGGAAAATTGATAGTTTTACACTCCTCTTGAAGTCCTTAGGGTCATGTAGTAAGGAGGACATGACCGCAGGATGTAGTCTTGCATCTAGTTTGAATTCTGTGAAGAGGTCTTTGCAAGTGCATTCGGAAGCGGCTAGTTTTTGTATTAAGATTGTTCACTGCCTTTGTTCATTGTCTTTCTTCTTGCCACTTACTGTGGTGTCCTTTAGCTGTTTCCAATAAGTGTCTGAACTGAAAAGTGAAGCTTACTTGGCTTGTGAGTTAAACATAGATTCATAGAATGGTTTGGGTTGGGAGAGACTTTGAAGATCACCTAGTTCCAACTCCCCTGATATTGGCAGGGACACCTTCTGCTAAGTGATTTGTGTAGTTGGGATTTAAAAGCATTTTTGGAGGCTCTTGTGTTTTGCTACACTATGTTTGTGTCCGTTATTATTAGAAAATGTTGCCTTTTGGCGCCAATCTCTAATAATAGATGTATTTATTCTTAACTCTGTCTACTCCTGTGTAGTGATGACACACTGAAAATGCATACCTCAAAGGTACTGACTGCCAGCCAATGCACATCTCTAATAGAACGCCAGTTTACCTACAGTGGGATCGATACTGGTTTGGGGACAAAAGTAGCAGACTCTAAAATGTGGTGAGCACACAAATTTCTCTAAAACCTAATTTAGCAAGACTCATCTGAGAGTTGTGAGATCCTTTCAATTGCAAGTGGATTTGAGCTGGAATTACCATTCAAATGCATGTAAATCAATGATTTAAAATAAAATTTAGTATTTTGTGGCAAAAAAGTAACACTGATGGTCAGGTCCATAAGTAAAACCAATCTTAAATATTTTCAGCATAAGGTGGAAACCAGCTTAGGTGAAACAATGACCTCAAACCTCTTTTCGTAGTTCAATCTTATCCAAACTGACATTTACAGAACTACTCATGACACCTAATATTTCATTTTGATTTTAAGCAGCCAGAGTATAAAAACACCACACGTCAGTGTAGGAGGGAATTATTACACTCTAATCTCAGTTTCGTCAACCTGAATGCTGATATAACTTAGAGTTACATGGCCAAAAAATGGTCAAATATAATTTGACCTAGTATTGAATCCTCCTTACTTTCATCTTGAAAGCGTTTTTTGGTCTTCACTGTTGCCATCCTTGGCATGCTGGAGAGGCTCAGCAGCATGTGGAAGGAAATGAGTGATCTTGGTGTTGGTTTTGTTGCCTTTCTAGATATTTAATTTCTTTGTAAGTTTATTTTTTAAAATTGTATTTAACAGTGCTGTTATTTATCACACATTTTTTCTCTTATCTCTTCTGGCATTTTTCATCAACCTTGCTTTTCTACTTGTGTGTTTAAAAGCAAACTTGCTGCTGATATTATTTTGAAAGCACTTGATCTTATGAGCAGACTGAAGCATGATGTACCTGGTATGGAAGTCAGCTTCTACAAAATTTTACAGGTATTATTTTTTTGTAAACATCTTATGAAATGCATCTGTAAAGGAAGATTGTCACTGCACGACAGCAGCTTCAGTTCTGAATTTTTTGCATACTTGTATCTGAAGTGGTAAAATTCCTAGGAAAATAGAGTCCCTGTGGCACAGTTCTTAAAGGATGTTTCATAAAGATTGCTTCATTGTTAAATCTTCCTCAATTAAGGACAATTTTCTTTTTACTAAATTTATTTCAGTAATTCATGTGAAATCATACTTCAATTGCCTGGTAAGAATTATCCTTCAAAGGCTGAGTTAGAACTGCAGCTCAGAGTTAGCAAACTACAAAATTATCACAACTAAATAATTATTTGTGGGGCTGGTTACTATTAAATAGAGATATTAAATAAATACATTAATACATCACGTTTGACTTTGCATGGTCAAAATGTTTTCTATCATTTTTCATCCCTGGAAAAATGATGGAGCATCTCTTTCTGGAGGGCATCTCAAGGCACTTGGAAGAGAAGAAAGTTATCAGGAGTAGTCAGCATGGGTTTACTAAGGGGAGATCATGCTTGACTCATCTGATAGCATTCTATGAAGACATAACTGAATGGGTAGATGCAGGGAGAGCAGTGGATGTAGTCTACCTTGGCCTTAGCAAGGCCTTTGACATCTCCTATGACACTAGAGAGCAAGCTCAGGAAGTGTGGGATGGACAAGCAGGCAGTAAAGATTAGGAACTGGTTACAGGATAGAGTTCGATGAGTGGTGATCAATGGTGCCAGGTCCAGCTGGAGAGCTGTAACCAGTGGAGTGCTTCAGGGACCAGTGCTGAGTCCAGTCCTGTTCAACATATTCATCAATGACATTGATGAGGGGACAGAATCTGCTCAGCACGTCTGCTGATGACACCAAACTGGGAGGCTTGGCTGATACAGCTGAAGGCTGTGCAGCCATCCAGCGAGACCTGGACAGCCTGGAGAGCTGGGCACAGAGGAACCTAATGAGGTTCAACAAGGACAAGTGCAGAGTCCTGTACCTGGGGAAGAATAATAAACTGCACCAATACAGGTTGTGAGGTCATCTGCTGGAGAGCAGCCCTGTGGAGAGGCACCTGGGAGTGTTGGTGGATAACAAGTTATCCATGGGACAGCAATGTGTCCTTGTGGCCAAGAAGGCCAATGGGATCCTGAGGTGTATTAAGAAGAGTGTGTCCAGCAGATCAAGGGAGGTTCTCCTCCCCCTCTACTCCACCCTGGTGAGACCTCATCTTGAATACTGTGTTCAGTTTTTGGGCTCCCCAGTTTAAAAGGAATGGGGACCTACTGGACAAAGTCCAGCAGAGGGCTGTAAGGATGATGAGGGGACTGGAGCACTGCCTTATGAGGAGAGGCTGAGGGACCTGGGGCTTTTTAGTCTGGAGAAGAGAAGACTGAGAGGGGATTTAATCCATGTTTATAAATATCTGAGGGCTGGGTGTCAGGAGAGGGAGGACAGGCTCTTCTCGCTTGCTCCCTATGATAGGACAAGGAGCAATTGGTGTAAATTGTAGCACAGGAGATTTCACCTCAACACGGGACCCTTTTTTACTGTAAGGGTCACAGAGCACTGGAACAGGCTCCCAAAGAAGTTGTGGAGTCTCCTTCTCTGGAGACTTTCAAGGCCTGTCTGGATGCATTTCTCTGTGATCTGAGCTAGCTTGTATGGTCCTGCTCTGGCAGGGGGATTGGACTTGATCTCTTTGGGTCCTTTCCAATCTCTGACATCCTGTGACCCTGTTATCTAGCAACTATTGGTCAGATGGTACCTCAGTTTACTTTGTTGTTGGAAAAGTAATCCAGACAGTCAATTTGTGCTCTCTTAGAAGGTTTTATTTCAAGAATGAGAATTATGTGGTTTAATGGGGAGCAACAAGAGTTTTGCAGTCCTCAGAACATCTTTTTAAAGCTTAAGCTTGTAACCATTTGTGATGGCAATCAATCACTTAAAAACTTGAAGGAATTAAGTAATCTCTTTACTTGCTTTTCTAAATGCTCCAAGGTCTAAACTGTTTTTAAAATATTTTTTTCCACTGTTTTCAGGCTCAGAAACTTGGAAGGTAGCTTCTCTTTTGAAACATCACTAGACAAGAAAAGACTAACAGGTGTAATCTGTCTGGACTTTCGTAAAGCCATTGACACACTGCCCCACAGCATCCTTACTCTAAACTAGGGAGAGATGGATTTTATGGGTGGACTGTTCAGTGGATAAGGAGTTTGTTGGATGATCTTATCCAAAGGGTAGCTGTCAGTGGCTCTGTCCAGATGGCGACAGGTGACAAATGATGTCCCTCAAGGGACAACATTTGGCTGTTCAATGTCTTCATCAATGCTATGGAAAGTGAGGTTGATGATACCAAACCAAGTGGGGCAGTTGATAAGACTGAAGGATGGGATGGGATCTGAAGAGGTGGGCTGAGAAGAACATAATCAGGCTCAATAAGTCAGAGTACAAGGTCCTGCACCTGGCTCATGGCAATCCTTAATGTCAGTTCAGGCTGGGGGATGATGAGATTGAGAGCAGCCCTGCAGGAAAGGATATAGAGGTGCTGGTGGGTGTGAAGGTGGACCTGAGCCAGCAATGGGCACTTGCAGCCCAGAAGGCCAATGGCATCCTGCATTGCATCACATGTAGTGTGGACAGCAGATTGAGAGAGGTGATTCTGCTTCTGATCTGCTCTGATGGGACCTCACCTGTAGTGCTGTGTCCACCTATGGCACTTCTGACAAGAGAAACATGTATCTTCTGGAGCAGATCCAGATGAGGCTGTGAAGATGATTAAAGGCTGGAGCACCTCTTCTGTGGGGACAGGCTGAGAGAGCTGGGACTTTTTAGCCTGGAGTAGAGAAAGCTTTGGGGAGGCCCAAGAGCTACATTTCAGTATCTGAAGAGGACCTACAGGAAGTCTGAGAAGGAACTCTTTAGAAGGCCTTGTGGTGATCGGATGAGGAGCAGTGTTTTGAAACTAGAGCAGGGTAGATTTAGGTTTGACATTAGGAGGAAGTGCTTCACAATGATGGTGGTGAAACACTGGAACAGGTTGCCCAGACAGGCCATGCAGGTTTCACTGCTGGAGGCGTTCAAGATCAAACTTGATGTGGCCCTGGGTATCCTGATCTAGTTGGAGATGTCCCTGATGACTGTAGCAGGGTTGGACAAGATGACCTTTGAGGGTTTCTTTTGACCTGATGCAATGTCTGAATTTCTGTGCTCCTGGGCCTTGATATTGTAATGTCTGTGGGGGTGTTTTTGACTGTTTTATCTTGGTTTGACCACAGCAGTTTATCTTTTAGGATCAACGCTTGATTACGTCTTTGACATTTGCTTTAACCTCAGACCATAGAGAGCAAGTCCAAGTAGGACTCAGAATATTGTTTGAAGCTGCACCCTTACCAGATTTTCCTGCTGTAGTGTAAGTTTATTTCTGTGATAGTCTGGTAGTATTGGACATTTTGGTGGTGTTTGCAACAGGCTGTTTCATTAGGAGCCTTTTTGTTTCTGTAGGCTTGGAGAAAGCATTGCAGCAAGCAATGCTTACAGGCAGCAGGAGACAGAGCATGCATCCAAAAGAATCCAGATGCACTCACCAGCAACAAACATTACCTCAGTGAGGTGTTCTTCATCCTGTCCTTCAGATGATGAAAACACAACTTCAAATATTCAGGAGTTAATACAAAAACTTCATTCTGGACTAGAGGTTAGTAGAACTTATATACCTTTGTTAAATAATTGACACTCTTAACTGTGAGGTAGGAATTAAAATGCAAGTGTCAGGCTCTAGCACGTGTACCAACATGCAGCAGTACAGATAAGGAGTTGACCTGCTGGAAAGCAGGTCATGGAGAAGGACCTTGGAGCCCTGGTAGACAATAAGATGTCCATGGGGATAGCAATGTGCCCTTGTGCCAAGAAGGCCAGTGGTATCCTACAGTGCATTAAAAAGAGTGTGTCCAGCAGGTCAAGGGTGGTTCTTCTGTGCCTTTACATTGCCCTGGTGAGACCACATTTGGAGTATTGTGTCCAGTTCTGGGCTTCCCAATTAAAGAGAGAACAGGGAACTAGGATAGAGTCCAGTGGAGGCTTACAAGAATGATGGACCTCATTTGTCTGATGAGGAAAGGCTAACCTGAGGCTGCTTAGCCTGGAGAAGAAAAGGCTGAGAGGAAATCTGATCAATGTTTACACATCTGTAGGCTGGGTGTCATGGAGGTGGGGCCAGTCTTTCAGTGGGCAATAGATACTGGCTAGGGCACAGAAAGTTCCACCTCAACATGAAGAAAAAAATTCTTTGTTGTGAGGCTGCTGGAGCCTTGGTGCAGGCTACCAATAGAGGCTGTAGAGTTGTCTCCTCTGGAAACTTTCAAGACCCATCTGGACATTTTCCTATGTGACCTGCCTCTAGGTAATCCTGTTTTGGCAAGGAAGTTGGACTCGATCTTCAAAGGTCCCTTCCAACACCTGTGATAAAACAGAGATGATATGCTACTTTGGATGAGTGTAGTACAGCTCTTGTATGCCCACATGCAAACATTTTTCTTCTCTTGCCTGAATCTATCTCTTAGTATTTGCAGTTCAATTTTTGTGACTTTCTTGGAAAGGCAGCATTAGTACTTCAGAAGAAAAAATTTCCTTCCCTCTGCAGCAACATACTTTCTGAATGTGACAGACAGGCACTGTGCACAGTGTGCCTTGCAGCCATCCTGTCACATACTGCAGGTATCTTCTCTTTACAGCCCAAAACAAGTTGTTGCTTTGTAGCCACTTTAGGCTGAGTGATGCATTGTTGTTTGTGTTTTCTTTTGGTATGCAAATTGGGAGAGGGAACAGAAAGTACCTAATCAGGGCTTGATATCTGCGTTAGGTCAGCTTGAAGATTCATCTGGACAGGGTGTTGAGCTACCTTATTTCAACTACACTATCGCCTGGAAAGGTTGGACCAGATGATCCTTGGGGTCCCTTCCAACTTGGCACCTGGTGATTGTGATCAGTGGCATTGCCTTCAGCTCTAGCTTTGCAACCCTCCTTTATCTTGTAACTGGTGAAACTGGGCAAGATACCAGTTCCAGTCAGATGCTAGAGTAATACTGAAAAATGTCAAGTGAGTCTTCACTGGCTTACTTCTTCCTCTGTCACCAGATCCTCTCATTGACCATCCTTTACAGGTCTGTAGGTGCATTGCTATAATTAATTAGTATAATTAATTTAGCAGCCACAGGTGTCTAATAGCATTAGCGCACCAGTTTCCAGTAATGTGAGAGATTGTAAAGCTGCTTTGATTTTTGTGAAGGGAGAAGTTGAATTAATCTTTTCTTGGACCTTTTAATTAGTAGAACTTCACTTTAAAAGATCAATATACCCATTCATTTTTAAATATTCAATGTTTCATCTCTGTGTGTGTTCTGTAAATTGTGAGAAGCTCAAATGTGTGTGAAAACTTAACAGACCAAACTTCAATATCACTGTACAAACAGTGAAGGGAACTTAAAGAAGTGTATCTCACAGTAGTAATAAAAAGACAGAGATGATCCATGTGCAAGCAGAAAAAAATTACTTGTTCCCTGCTTCAGGAACAGGAAAATTAAATGAGAACTGGAGCTATGTAGGGCCTACTGTTAATATGGGAGAAAAAGCCTTACAGAATTGTTCCAAATGGTGCAGAGGTGGTAGTTTGAGTAGATGTTCATTGTGTAAACAGCTGGGATAGCTTACACATGGTCATGCATCAGGAATATGATGGATACAGGACTGATTGTCTTCTGCAGGTGAATCTTCTTGAGTCTAAATAGTTCCATTATTCAGACTTTGCAAAAGAGTCAGGTGGATGGATTTGAACAGTCTCAGATGTAGAAATAAGAATTCAAAAAGCTGGGGAACAAGTGGAGTCCACAACACTACTGAGTTCTTTTAGCCCTTTACCTAGCTAGTAAGTACAAATTACAGTAGCAGTAAATGGGAAAACCTTTCCACAGATGAAGGATCCTCTCCCTGGCATGAGGATATCTGACATAATGGATGTCTACGAGCAGAAGCTGTCAGCATTAGCAGTGAGTACAACCTGAGGTGTATGGGTACATTGTTGTCCATGCACTCAGAAACTGTTGATGAATAATGTTCTTCTTATGCACAGTCTAAAGAAACCAAACTGCAAGACCTTTTGGAAGCAAAGGCTTTGGCTCTTGCTCAGGCTGATAGGTTGATGGCTCAGTACCGGCATCAGAGAGCTCAAGCTGAGTCTGAGGTAAGTAGCAGGAGCTTCCTTCTGAAACTCTGTTTGTCTGGGTAGCTTATCTGAGGTTGCTTTTTGGAAACTATATTGCTTATCTGTCACCTGCTTGCAAGTTAGGGCAGTCTCACTTTTCATCCTAAGCATCCTGTTTTCCTCTGAACTGTTCTTTGGAACAGTTTTCTTTCATAGATTCGTAGAATGGTTTGGGTTTGAAGGGACCTTAAAAGATAATCTAGATAATCTAGTTTAATCCTTTGCCTTGTAGGAAGTCATAGAATGGCTTAGGTTAGAAGGGACCTTACCTCTCTACACCAGCCACACTGCCATGGGCAGGGGCTCCTCTCAGCTAGGCTTAGTTGATGTTTGTGCCTTTTATTCACAAATGTAGCTTGCTTCCCTGAAGGTATGTATTTGACGTGTACTTTGAAAAACTCAAAATAATTTATATTCTTTAAAGGTTACAGGCTACAGATTACTAAATTAGTTGTAAAATGTATAATTTTACACTCACTGTCTATAAAGTGGGATCAAAGAATTTTGTGAACAAACTAGTTTGTAGCTAACTTCAGGTAAGATAAATCCTTCTCTTAATGTAGCTGATGACATTTTAATATGCCTACTACAGAGTGACTGATGAAACAGAATTGCTTGTAATGATGGGTTGTCTTTTTTGTGGTGGTGTCTTTCCACTCAAAGGCAAGAACTCTGGCTGCAATGTTGAAGGATGCAGAACGGAAAAATGAAGAACTTAATGATTTGCTGAAAGCTCAGCAGGTGGAATCTGAAAGGGCACAGACTGATATTGAACAGCTCTTTCAACACAACAGGAAATTACAAACAGTGGCTGAAGAACATGAAATACTGAAAAAATCCTCTGTTGATCTTCTTCAGAGGTAAGTGTAAGATCTCTAAGCAATGCTTTGTGTTCAGAGTGTTGAAGCCCTTCACTAAGCACATCAGAAAGACCATGATTTTTTTTTTTTTGCTTTCTTCTATGTGCTTAGCAATGAGGTTAATGTAAGTTATTTTAAAAAACAGAACAAAACAAAAAGTTAAATGGAGTAAGAAACAATGGTGTAGATGTTGGATAGTCCAGTTCAGTAAATAACATGAACTTAGTATAAAAGGGGGCTTTTTTCTTTAAGAAACAGAATTAAGAATGCGAAGTTTTTATTATTATTATACCATGCTCTCAGCTGCTATGATTTTATGTAATGTCTTGATGACATACTATAAAATAGGTGGGGGAAGCAGCCAATAGTGCCACATCTGCCTAAGGGAGGAGTTTGCATCTTTGGTCGCTTGGGTAGGAAATTTGACTGACATTGGGTAAAAGTGAAGTTAGAGGGGAAGAAGGCACCTTCTGTATTTTAGACATTATAAACATTATTTCTTTTAGGATCTTAAGCTAAAAAGTATGAAAAGATAGAATGTATTCATGAATGTCAAGCGTGCTTTGAAATAATAAAGGTGTAAAGAGCTTTGGCTTTTCAACTCAGATGAGTGGGTCTCATCACTAGGTGTCAGCAGGGCAAAGAAACTAATTAAAATTTGAGAGCAACTTTCTTGCTTACTGGGATGAAGCATTATCTTGCATGATGTTGAAGGAATATTGCTACTAAGAGAGTTGTTGGGGAGAAAAAAAATGTATAAAACTTTTGTCCATTATGAGGTGTCTTTGTCTGGTATGATCACTGTGGAAGTATTGGTGCCTTTTTGACTGCATGCAGCTGTATGATCTGACTAGCTTAGCTGAAATAAGACAGCCTCTGTCTGGTATCTAACAGTTGTACTTTCTCCACAGTAAGAATGAAATAGCTTTCTGATCCTTACAACGTGTTTATAAGGAGAGGGGGGAAAAAAAAGGAAAATAAAAAAAAATTTTTTTCTAAACAATACACCCTTGAAATGCGCAATCAAGTAACTGACATCAGGACAGAGAGTTCTCCTTTTGGCAGGAAAACAGGAGAACATTTGCTTACAGTGTGAGATCTGGTCTATAGATTTGTATGGAGGGCAATGTCCTCCAGTATCACAGAACTGTAGAATCTAAGATCAAGTTCAACCATTAACAAAACACCACCATGGCCATTATGGTTTATAGTTCTGGTTTTAGTATCATGAGAAAACTCGAGGTCATAGGCTGACTCCAAGGATACCTTAAAAGCTGACTGTGGATAGCTAATTTGTGACATTAGTATATCAAATTTCTTGAGGCATCTGTAACTTTTATCAGTTTCTAGGAGTTTTCTACTAGAGGAAGGTTTCTTTCTGATCATTAATAATTAAGGATATCAGAGAATGGTTTGATTTGGAAGGGACATTAAAAGGGACATACATCCAACGCCAAGGACACCTCCCACTAGACCAGATTGCTCAAGGCCTCCTCCAGTCTGGCTTTGAACAGCTCCAGGGAGGAGGCATCCACAACATCCCTGGGCAATCTGTTTCAGTGTCTAACCACCCTCTTCCAGCTTAAAGCCATTGCCCCTCATCATATCACTACAAGCCTTTGTAAAAAAAGTTAGAGAGAGAGGCATTTTTATTGCTAACTAGACCCAGTATTAAGCTCTTTTTGATACCCTTTATCTTAAATAAAGCTTATCAGAACTGACAGTGAAACTTGGCCTTTTTCTTTTTTTTTAATTCTTCAGAGTATGTTCTCTTTAGAAACAAAATTACGTCCAAGCAAACAACAAACTAACAATAAAAAAATCCTCACCCCCCCACCCCAAAACACTGCTTTTAGCTTGATTGGGATGATTGCACAGATGATGTCAAGTATTCTTATTTGAAAAACTATTAAAGTAAAAGCTCTTCAAAAGCACTTAGGCTCTTCAACCATAACCTCCTAATTCATTTGTAGGTATGAAACAACTGAAAGACAATATAAAGATCTACAGATTTCATGCAATTCACTAAACAAACAAATGGAAGCAATGAAGAAACTAAATGAATCACTCAAGCAGCAGAATGACAGGTGAGTTCCATTTGGCTTTTCTATTTTTAAAGCAAATTAAAGATAAATGGCACTTTAGTCTCAATTGTGTTTTAAGTAACATTTGAGAATTGGGAGTTAAAGGAAGAAAAGGGTGCTCCAGGGTTACTTTATGTATGTATGTTTGGTGAAAGCCTGTAGTAGTGACTTGGGTTTATTTTGTTTGCTCCTGTATTGGTTGAGGTTGGGGAAACTTCACCCACAGTGACAGCACAAATTTATAAAGCACAGTGAAAATAATCCAGTTTCCTGAATTAAACTTGTTTGCCTTGAAGCTTCTCTCAGTTCTTTCCACTTTGATTTGAACAATTTATTGACCCTGAAGTAAGGTACTTGTCATTTCTACAAGATTCTGCTCTTGATGCATCAGAGAAAGGCCTCTCTAGTAAATCTGTAAGAGAATAATTAGGTTTTGGAGTTTAATTTTCAGGTAAATACATAAAATTGAAAAATATTTCTGCACATTCGTCCCCTTCTCACTAGCACAGACCAGTATCTTTTGGTTGTTGTTGAATTCTTAAATTCTGTTATCACCTAGAGATTTTCACATATTTGCTTTTAGCCTGCAAGGTTTCTCCTGTAATATTATCACAGATCAGGGTGAGGGGGAGAGGGGTGAAATGAAAAGAGAATGTACACTAGCAAAAAAAAACCCAAAAAAACCCAACAAAAAACAAACACCCAAAAGAAGCACACAAACAAAACTACAAAAAAAAGCCAACAACACAAACACAAAAAGAAACCCTATCCAAATCTTACTAAACTAAAGCATTTAGAAATAGCATAGTGTAGTATAAAATAGAAATGTTTGAAATAGTGTTGGTTAGTGTTCTTTGTATCGTATAAAACATCATTCTTCAACCCAAAAGCTAGCATTATTTAACTTTCCTTTTGGACTAGTTATACATTTTCCCCTTTTTGATGCCTTAAAATAGAAACCTTTCAGCAATGAATCTAAGGGAATAAGGTTCTTCTGTGACTAATCTTATTTAACACTTAATTTTGCAGAAGATAGAAAATAGGCTCTGTATTGTTTAGAAATAAAATGCTGTTCTTGATTTTGCTTGCAAAGTTCACATCATCCTTCCAGGCTCTTGCGTTGCGATTAATCAGAGCAGTCTAAGTCACTGCCTTGAGTTCTGGTTCAAGTGGAAAAAAATTCATACTAATAACATTAGTTTACAGTGTGCAGCTCACTCTAATTGGGGAGATTTCTTGTGAAAATTCTCCTTTCTAAAGGCAGGTCACAAAATCACAGAATGATAGGAGTTGGAAGGCACTTGTAGAGATCAAGTCTAACTCTCCTGCCAAGGCAGGGTCACCTAGAGAAGATCATACAGGAATATGTCCAGATGGGTTTGGAAATTCTCCAGGTGGAGACTCAGCCACCTCTCTGGGCAGCCTGTTCCAGTGCTCCAGCACCCTTAAATTAAAGAAGTTCTTCCTCATTTTTACATGGGACTTCTTTTGTTCAAATTTGTACCTGTTATGCCTTGTTCTGTCATTTGGCACCATCCTCTTGACACCCACCTTTTAAGTATTGATCAGCATTGATGAGATGCCCCCTCAGCCTGCTCTTTTCCAGACTAAAAAGACACAATTCTCTGTCTTCCCACATTAGAGATATGTTCCATCTTTGCAGCCCTTTTCTGCACCTTCTCCAGAAAGTCCTCATCCTTCTTGAACTGGAGAGCTCACAACTAGATGCAGTATTTCAGATGTGACCTCACCAGGGCAGAGCAGAGGGTGAGAAGAACATCTGTTGAACAGCTTTCCGTATTCTTATTGATGCACCCCAGGTCAGGGAAGTAGTTATTATCTTGATATTCTTCAACTGTCCCAAGTTAAGTGGAGACCACGGAAATACATTCCTCCCCTCTTTTGGCTAGAGGATGCAGCTTAGAAATTGGTAGATAGAGAGTGGATAAACAACTCAACAAGACTGACAGCAGATGCTATCTGGGCAAGGCAAGTGGCAGGTGGAATATGCCTTAGAAATTAGGCTAGCTAGTAATGGAAGAAGTAGATTGGCTTCACCAAGTGCTCAGGTAACAGCTATGATACTGGTAGATTCATAGAATGGTTTGGGTTGGAGGGATTCTTAAAGATCATCTAGTTCCAACCCCTCTGCCATAGGCAGGGACACCTTCCATTAGACCAGGTTGTTCAAGGCCTCATTCAACCTGGCCTTGAACACTGCCAGGGAGAGGGCATGCACAAACTCCCTGGGCAACCTGTTTCAGTGTCTTACTACCATGACTGTAAAGACTTTCTTCCAGTCTAAGAAATTCCTAATCACTAATGGAAGTGATTTTTGACTTGGGCTGCATGGCAACTTCAGCTCTGTTGTGGTATCTTGAATACTATATGGCTGTAAGCAAAAGCAGCAGGTTCTGATGGTGTTCAGGCTCCAGGTATGAATCCTCAGTATTTTCTAACGTGTCTCTGTGATCTGAGAAGGGAAATTATTGTTTCATGAAGCAGGGGATGGAAATAAAATAGGGAGGGAAAAGGAAATAAACTGGGTGGAGAATAAAATGGGAGAAAGGGAATTAAATAGATGGGGAAGGATATAAAGTTGGGGAGAAACAGGAAAAAAATCTATCTGTACTCACACCCCAAAGTTTGATGATGGGAAGCTCCTGATAGCAATTGGAAATGATACAAAAATAATACTCACTTCTTAGGACAGAGAAGTGGTGGCGTTATCTCACTTTGATCCTTCGCATTTCTTTCTCTCTAATTTTAGGACTGCTGCACAGTTGGTGGAAATGGAAGATCTCAGAAAAGGATTACAGCAGCAGCTACAGGAGAGAGATGGCAGAATAACAAGTAAGTCAGTAGCCTGACAGTCAGTGGGCCTAGAGAACTAACTAGACCTTGTTATGGGCACTGAACAAGTAGTTATCTCTTCCTAAGTCACTTGTAAATCTTAAGTTTAGCCAGGGAGATGTAATTTAACATTTGAATGAAACAGATGCAGAATTTTGATTTTGAAAAATGAACTGTAAAAAACTTGATTTCCCAGCCTTTGTGGACTTCACTGACTCTCTGCACAGCATCATCTCTCTTCAGGATCTTTTTACAGTATGTCTATAAAAAAAGGTCATAGTTCTGTTTAAAAATGAAAAAAAGCAGAACTGTTTTCCATAGAATCTGCAAACTACAAGAGCTTACTTCAGGTCTTCTGCAAATGACTGAAAGCAATCACTAAAAGTTAGCAGTAGGTGGCACTACTCAGTAATTCAATTATTAGCAGCCATGTTGAGGCTTAAAAACAACAATTACTGGTTTCCCAGGCAATGCAGCATTTCTTTTCTAAGCTTGGCAACCCATCTTTTGATGTATTTGTTTTCTTAAGCTCTGCAACAGAAAATAAAAGTTCTGGAAGAAAAACTGAAAGCTCAGCAGAAAGAACAAACAGATATGGAACAAGCTATAGATCTCCTTAGGAAGGAATTAAGTAAAACAGAGCAAGCAAGGAAGGAACTGAGTATCAAGGTAAGGATTTTTTTGCACCTGCATTTAGAGACTAGAATTTTAGAGATCTGTGTAACTGATGGAGTTGGGAAGTCAATATTTTAGTGGTAAAGTAGCTAAAAGAACTAGAACAGTCTGTGAAGTGCACAAGAACAAACTCAGCTTTTAGGGGTTGAGTTGGGGGCCATGGACTTTGGTGAAAAGAGGTTGGAGTCAGGTTCTAATGAGGCTGTATGAGGCATAGTGTGAGTACATAATGTTTGGAAGGGAAGAAGCAAACAAGCTCACACCAAAAAAAAGGCAACAAAAACTCAACCAAGCAAAAGCCAACTAACCAGAAACTGACAGAAAAAAAAAAGATACAAACAACAACAATAACAAAACTAAACAAAAAAGCCCCACACAAAACACCCAAAAACAAATGAAAAGAAGAAACCAAGCAAGCCAACTGCAGTACAATATTAAATTAATGAATGTAGCCAATTCCTCTTCAGTAGCCTTGACTACTTCAAAATGTGGATTGTTTTACTTTCTCCCCTCTACATATGCATACACCAAAATGGATCTGATTCTATGTCTTTGAAAACAAAACATTTTTACTTATACAGAACAGAGACCAGTTTGGCTATGACAAGTTACCAAGGTAAGGTGTAAAAAAAAACTATGTCTGTGAAGCTTCAGTGCAGCCTATATATCCTTGCCTGTAGGTAAATTTCATAAGGCAGAAGTTAATTTTAATTTATTTGAACTGATTAGCAGATGCAAAATGTGCAGTCTGGCAAATGCATTGGTTGTATTTTCATTTGCTGGAAGCAAATCCTAACCTCTCCAGGCAATATTATCCAGGATAGAGCAAATATTTTTTCATCTTTGGTAAATATTTACTGGTGTGAGGCTTGCGATGAAATGTGTGTGGCTTAACAGTGAACCCATCTGCTGATTCAAGAGGACAATAAGGTGGAGATGTTGGTGCTTTCCCATGGTGTCTTAACATTTTCAAGTGTGGCCGTAGCTGTTACTGTTCCTATGCAGAGAGAATATAAAATCATGGAATGATAGAATTGTTTTGACTGGAAGAGACCCTTAAGATCATTGAGTCCAACCTTCAGCCTAACACCACCACAGCCATTATTAAAGCTGAAAAACAAGCTTGCAAGTTTAAAATTGCTTTTAATTAAATGCACCACCAGGCCTCTCAGTTCTCAGCATGCTGTGTATGTTTTTCAGTTGATAGTGGAGGGAATTATAACCTGCTGTTTGTTACTGCAGGCATCTTCTCTGGAAGTTCAAAAATCCCAGTTGGAAGGACGCTTGGAAGAAAAAGAAGCACTTGTAAAACTCCAGAAAGAAGAACTGAACAAACATTCCAACATGATTGCAATGATTCACAGTCTGAGTGGTGGCAAGTTAAGTGCAGAAGCAGTGAACCTTACTTTGTAAGGCTGTGTTGTGAAGACTTTAGTCATTTACGCATATATGTATGAATATATGTAAATATTTTTAAACCTAAAGCTATCAGACTATTTGACTTGGAAAAAAAAAATCTAAAGTAGCCAAACTATCAATTGAGAAAAAGAAGTAATTGTGGAACATTTTTTCAGAAAAAAAAAATTAGCTACTGTATGGCAAATAGGTCTTCTGATGGGTTTGGTAGAAATAGTATAATTTCTATTAGGAGATGAATACAACTTTTGCTGGTGACTAACCTTTCTATATATATCAGGAAAAATAAAGCAAAATAGGAGCCACTATGAACTTTTTATAGTCTTCTGTTGTCTGTCTGGCAGGCAGCATACTTCATACCTTAAGCATCAATTTAATTTGTTTGGGCTCTTCTGATTGCCATTATTATTTGTGCAGTGTTGCTTCCTGGTCACTAAGGTACGAACAAAAATGAAATTAATTATATTAGTTAGAGCATGCTACACTGAAAGGTGTATTTCTCAGCATATTGGTGCAAGTGCTTTGTGCAGGCAATGTGTGAAGGCATTTGCAATGAAGAGAAGATATCAATTTGAGTATGAAAAGCACCAGATCTCAAGGACTTTCAGCAAACAGCATGGTGCTGAAATGAAAGAGGTGAATGTATACAAGTATTTCTTAAATACTGGGTAATTTCCTGACTCTCTAACACATGCCTGATGCATGCTAATTATTGTCAGCATTGTCATTTTCTGCTCTACACTGGCAGCATTTCATGTTGCTCAGGCTACAGCTGTTTCAGGTAATTTGGATTTTCTAAAAAATATACTTTCGTATGAAAGATTAATACCAGAATTTGATGATTTTTGAGTGTCAGAACAGTTTTCTTTATTTTACACATGACATGAATAACCTGTCTTTTAGTAGTTAGCAGAACTATTTCATTATTGTCTTTTAGTAAAAAAAAAAAGTACCAGACTTTTGGGTGATGTAATATATAATTTAACCTTTTTTTTCTGTAACACTATGGCCTTTTTTTTTTTGTATCTAGATTTTAAAATACCTGAAGTCTTTGGTGTTTTTTTCAGTTGTATGCTATGAGATGTCTTAATGAATCTGTTCAACTCAGTACAGCCTTGTATATTTGGTGGCAATTCTACCACATCAGATGAATTGTATCTATTTTAACCTGTATAGACATTCTTTAGTCTCTGAGGATCTGGGGAATAAAAGAAAAAATAATAATCGCTCCATTCTCTGTTTTATGTGTTAGTGAGGTAAAAAAAATAAGTGAGGTTAAAAAAAATTGAGGTAAATAATTGCTCCATTTTCCGTTGTATGTATTAGCAAGGTAAATGGCTCCAACCTTTGTGCACAATGTATGCAGTTTGGTTGCCTTTTGGCATAAAATCCTGTAATTTCTGAAGAAAACCAGGGGGGAAAAAAAATCAGAATTGCTGAAAAGTGTGGGGGTTTTAGTTGTGCAAAAGAAAGGTTCATTAGATGTACATTTTTGGTTAGTCTTAATGGGCAAAGAAATTTGAGTGTCAAAGTAAATTTCTGTAAATGTAAAGTTTTAGTAAATTTCTGCTGAAGTCTCTTGGCAATAGAGAAAGAGTAAGTGAATAGGGTGGTTTCTGCTAGAAGCTGTTCACATAAAGAAATTCAGGTGGGAAATATCTGTGTGTTACTAATTAAACTGATAAATTCTGGTCTGACTTTGCTTTCAAATGATGGCATGGGAGGGCAAAAATGTGAGGCTGCTTACCAGGGGAGAGTTATGCAGCACTAAGGTTCATGTCCCCAGAGAATGGTAAATATCTCTTTGGAGTTTACATGATGATAGAATCCACAGTAATAAGCAGGGTGTATAAATATCGATTGGCTTTATTCCCCTGGAAAAATGTGCTGCTTCTGTCTGCTGTCCTAAGTCAAACACTGCTGAATTCTCTTGGCTTGAAAATAAATGCACGGGCACATCAGGCTGGGTTCTTTCACAGAATCACGGAATGTCTTTGGGTAGAAGAGACCTTCTAGATCATCCAGTCCAAATTCCAACCTTTCCTCAAAGTGCTTTTCCCATTGGTAATGAATAGAGGCTAGTGAAGCTAGCAGACAATTTGACATATATTAAAATTTTGCTCACAAAAATACAGCCCTTCTCAGTGTAGCAAAAACCTCTAGGTTTTTACACTTCAGCATGGAAATAGCTGACTGTCTTCTGGGGCTTTGCTTTTGGACATCTTGATATTGTCAGTGTTCCAAATGGTTCTGCAAGAAGGTTCACTGTGCAGCTGTAATATTTTTGTTACATGCTGCATCCGATATGCTATTGGACTTCTCTCTTGCCCCACAGGCTTCTTCATGCAAAGCAGAGAGGAGCTAGTACCAGCACAATAAATAGCTCTGCAGCAGGGTCAATTTTTAATTATCTATGTTCTGTCAGGTTGTCAATTGCCTGATTTACAAGTGCAGAGGCTTGTGAGCTGTCTTGGTTCAGAGCAAACTCACGTCTCTATCAGGCACTCTGTACCTGAAGCTGCCTTTTATTCTATGTAATTTGGAGGAAGTTCTCCAACCACCATGTGGTTCTGTAGAGCTTTGTACATTATTTTAATCATGCTGGGAAAACAGTGGTTTTTGCCAGTGTGTTTTCTGTGCTCTTGTTCGTTAACCTGGTTTAATGGCCTTGGTGGGTTTAGGTTAAAGACTGGACTTGGCTGATCTTGGAGGTCTTTTCCAACTGAAAGTGATTCTGAGATTCTTTGATTTTTTGGTGTATTTCTTAGGCTTAAGGAGATAATTCCAAATTGTTTACTATCTTCATCTTACCTTTTCTCTTTGGTCTCTGCCTTCTGCATTCTTAGATCTTTTCCTACTCCCCTGCTAGTGGTTTATTTTAGGCTTTTATTTCCCCCTATTTCTCCATCTCTCCTTCACCACTGATTCCAAGTGAGTGTTTCCCACATGCTTTTCCCTGGTGGAGTCCCTATCTGGTATTGAAATTAGGGAGCTTTCCTTGTGTGCTCTTTGGGTTTAGTAGTGGAGCCTTTCCCACCTCTGGGGTACAGCAGACCATGAGATTGAACTCTGACTCTTGAATTAAGTGCAGTCAACCATCCTTGGAACACAAAGCTTTTCCCGAACCAATTCCCATACTGTGATTGTCCTGTCCCTATGCTTACCTCTGTTACAAACAAGGCAGAACATTTGTTTTTCAAGTAGTGTGGTCAAAATATCCATGGAGTGGTATTTGTTCTAGCATGTGCAACTTCACATAGGCAAAAAAACCAACCCTTTTCCTTTCAGGCTTGTGAAACTGGCTGGAGTTTTCTGAAGGATGAAGTGAATATCCTGTACAATATCCTGCTGAGCTTTACAAACTGGAAGAATGGCTTGCTGTAAGAACTCATCTCAAATGTAAGTGTTGCTGATCCAACCTGTTTAAAACCATCAGTACAGTGAGAAGCTGATCTGATCTTTGACAGGATTTTCGGCAAGTATTTACCACTTGTCCTGAGTAGTAAGATTTCACAGAATCATAGAATGTCAGCTTGGAAGGTACCTCAAGGATCATCTGGTCCAACCTTTCTCTAATGTACCTGAGTAAGAACAACCCCATGGGTCAGTACAGCTTGGGCACAGATCTTTTGGAGAGCAGCTCTGGGGAAAAGGACCTGGAAGTCCCGATGGGCAAAAGGATGACCATGAACCAGCAATGTGCTCTTGTGCCAAGGCCAAAGGCATCCTGCATGAAGAAGAGTGTGTCCAGGAGATGAAAGGAGGTTATCCTGCCCCTCTACTCCACCCAGTTAAGACCACATCAGGAATATTGTGTCTTTTTCTGGGCTCCCCAGTTCAAGGACAGGGACTTGTTGGAGGGGGTACAGAAAAGGGCTACAAGGATGCTGACAGAACAGAAACCTCTCTTATAAGGAAAGACCAAGAGAGTATGGAGGCTTTTTATTCTGGAGAAGAGCAGGCTGAAGAGGGGAT
Source organism: Psilopogon haemacephalus (assembly GCA_013396835.1). Classification (NCBI taxonomy): domain Eukaryota; kingdom Metazoa; phylum Chordata; class Aves; order Piciformes; family Megalaimidae; genus Psilopogon; species Psilopogon haemacephalus. The sequence continues at coordinate 264,342 of VWZI01015893.1, read as the reverse complement.
CTCATCAATGCTGATCAATATTTAAAGGGTGGGTTTCAGGAGATGGGGCCAGACTCTTCTCAGTGGTGCCCAGTGATAGGACAAGGGGTAACAGGCACAAACTTGAGCAGAAGAAGATTCATCTAAACATGAGGAGGAATTTCTGTAATTTAAGGGTGCTGGAACCCTGGAGCAGGCTGCCCAGATATGTGGTGGAGTCTCCATCTCAGGAAACTTTCCAAATCCACCTGGGCATGTTCCTCCGTGATCTCTAGGTAAACCTGCCTTGGTGGCATGGTTAGACTGGGTGATCTCCAGAGATCTCTTCCAACCCATTCCATTCTGTGATTCTAGAAAAATAGTGTAGTTGAAATGAGATGGCCCAAATTAGTTTAATGATGGTATAAACAAAATAGAATCTAATTCTGTGTAAACAAGTCTAAAAGCCACACTACAAATACAGCAGTCTCAACATTGGTCAGGAAGTTATTTATGCTCACAGCTTTCTTGATTCAGAGCTATGTGTCTAGTTGGCCATGAATTCTCTACCAGTTCACTCTTCTGGAATAAGTCTAGACCAAAAATGGGACAAAATCCACTGAAACTGTGCTACTCAGCTTTATAGATTTGGTTGAAGTGTTCTTGTGAAGATGGAAGGAGAGGTTCTCTACTCCTTTTTCTTAGAGTTTATTGTTAGCAGCCAAAGATCAAGTATTTTTAGGCAAGTACTTATTTCACAAAAAAGAAATTATGCTTTCAACTTTGCAAAGCTGGTTTATATATAAACTCCTCCATCCATTCCCATCTGGTTACTTCTGAGATCTTCAGATTTGTTCGCTGTCTGAAGCAGGCTTCCTTCCCATTACCCTCAACAGCTTCCCTTCTGCAGCATGTTGACATTGGGAGCAGTCTGCTAGCATTGTGTCCTCAGTGACACATTCCTATGTCTCTAGCCCTCACATTCATCTCTGTCTAGCTCTCTCTAGCCTAGATAGGCTGGATCAATGGACTGGCATCGGTTGTATGAGGTTTAACAAAGCCAGCTGCTGGATCCTGCACTTCAGCCCCAATAACTCCATGCAACTCACCAGGGTAGGGGCAGACTGAGTGGAAAGTGCCCATTAGAGAAGGACTTGAGAGTGCTGTTTGACAGCAGCTGAACATGAGCCAGTGTGTGCCCATCCTGGCCTGGATCAGGAATAGTGTGGCCAGCAGGAGTAGGGAAGTGGTCATGCCCATGTACTGGGCAATGGTGAAGCCACACATCCAATACTGGGCTGAGTTTTCAGCTCCTTGTTCCAAGAAGGACAGGAGATGCTGGGGCATATCTAGAAGAGGGAAACAAAGCTGGTGAAGGGTCTGGAGAACAGGTCTGGTGAGGAGCGACTGAGGGAACTGGGGTTGTTTAGTCCAGAGAGGAGGAGGCTGAGGGGAAACCTCATTGCTCTCTACAACTCCCTGAAAGCAGGTTGAAGTGAGGTGGGAGCTGGTCTCTTCTCCCTAGTGTCAGGTGATAGAATGAGAAGAAATGGCCTGAAATTGTGCCAGGGCAGGTTTGGGTTAGAGATTAGGAGCTATTTCCTGATGCAAGAGTGGTCAGGCATTGTAACAGGCTGCCCAGGGAGGTGGTAGAGTTAACATCCCTGAAGGTGTTCAAGAAATGTGTGGACATGGCACTTTGGGACAAGGTTTAATGGCCATGGTGAAGTTAGGTCGATGGTTGGAGGTCTTTTCCAGCCAAAACACTTCAGTGATACTGTGAAATCTCAATGGGCTGCTTTCCTGGGACCATAGAAATGAAGGATAACTACTTAGACTAAATACTGAACAACTGTGTAGCTGCTGATGTATCCTAGCAGTAATGCAGCAGTTGATACAAGTATTCTGGACCATACCTGAAAGCCAGGGTAAAGTGGTTCTCCACCTCCCAAGTGGTGGTCAGTGTTCTGGTTGCTACTGGAGAAGTTAAGTACTTTATCAACCAGAGGATCCATTTTAGGACAGAAATAACGAGACAGTGTGATGGACATTTTTATGTGCAGCTTCTGTTTGACTGCTGGCCCTGAAGTTCTCATTGTTGCAGTCAATTAAACCCTTCTGAGAAATTACAAAGTCATGAAGATTATCAAGTCCAACTCTTAACCCAGCACTGCCACTGAACCATGTCCCTCAAAACCACATCTACACAGTTTTTAAAATCCTCCAGGGATGGGGATTCCAGCACTGCTGTGGGCAGCCAGCTCCAGAGCTTGACAACCCTTTAGAGGAATAATCTGTTCCTCATGTCCAACCTTAACCTTACCTAGGGCAACTCGAGGCTATTTTCTCTTGTCCTATCACTGCTTCCTTGAGAGGAGACCCCCACCTGGCTCCAGCCTTTTTTCAGGGAATCAGAGAGAAATGAGGTCTTCCCTCAGCCTCTTTTTCTCCAGGGTGAACAAGCCCAGTTCTCAGCCACTCATCACAAGGACTGTTCTCTAGACCCTTCACCAGTGTATGTATTCAGTGTTGACTGAGGAATCAAACAAAATTGGTGTTGAGGGTAAGGCATCTGCCTGCAATGGAAGAAATCTGGGTTTACCGCCCACAGAACTTTAATATTGCAGTGCCAGCTCTGGCCTGACTTGGAAACTTGACTTGCAAAATTGGCCCCAGTCTAGGCAAGAAGTCTTAATGGTATCAGGAAACATTCAGCCTGCTTATATCACAGTGGTAAAACTGGACCCAGAGCTGTTGGGCTGATAGCTGAGCCTTGGTACAACCCTGAGGAAAGCAGGTAATGAAAAACTTATAGTGTATGGCAGCAGGGAGGAAGAAGGTACAAAGGATCCTGAAGCATGTTTGGGAATGATCTGAAGTACCTTTTCAATCAGTACATAACTCTAGTCCTAAACACATAGTATGTGTCTGAGATACAAACCTCTCGGGCCGTTAGAGACAAAACCAAGGACAACACAGGTTACTCAGGAAGGAGTCACTTAGATGCTTAGATGGACTTGGCAAGTACTGCTTGCTTGTGGGGCTCCAGAACATCCTTTCCTTCTAAAGCTCTGCATCACTGATCATGGTAGCTGGGTGGTGTTTGGACTTAATTATCTTAAAGGTCTCTTCCAATGTTGATGATTCTCTGATTAATGATCTCTTGAGTGAGAAATGTGATGAAGGTGGCTCGCATGTTCCTCATTGCAAGTTGACAAGCCTAAGGCAAAAGCCGGTGGAATTGTTTGCTTGGGGATTTTCTCACCCCAAATGCTCTGAGATAAGGAGAGAGTGGAGGGGAAGGGGGATGTGCATCAGCAGATTCTGAAGAAATTGATAGGAATAGATAATTCCAGATTTTCTTGGCTAAGCTGCTGTGGTATATAACTGACTGCAGCTTTCTTTTCACGTAGTTGACTCATGATGCAGCCTCAGTTATAAGCTCAGCCTGTGGGTTGTCACTTAATACTCACTGATTACATTCTGTAGAATCCTGTTCCTCTGAGCCAAAGGGATCCTTATCCTTTGCACAAAAGGGATTCTTATCCTTTGGATGAAAGGGATCTTTACCCTCCGGGCCAGTGGGATCTTTAAGAGGGCTGGAGATCGTGTCTGGAGAACATGCACCTCGTACTGATAGGATCTCCCCCATAGCAGGAATGGTAGCCTTGGATTTACCCTTTCCATGAGAAAGCAGATACTACATTAGTTCTCTTTTCTTCAGAGTAACTGAGCTAACAGTACAGTTTAGGGTTTTGAACTGTATTAAGTTATTAAAAACTAATTTTGTAAGTAAAGCAGCTGTTGGCTTGGCTCAGTTCTCCTTCAGAACCATCTCTCTGGGTGTATTATTTGTTTTGCATTTCAGTTGTGTTTTGCCAGAAAGCCATGCAACCCCTGAAGGAAATCTAAAGCTGTTGTCATTTGAAAATCCAAAGGCCTCGTGTTAAGTCCCAGGGCGGCGGAAAAAATCCAGTGCTGCTCAGTCTTTTTAATCCTGGTTGGAAAGCGAGGGCCATTTCTGCTCGTGTGGTGTATCAAGTGCCTTAATGGCTTCTCTTTTTAATCGTGGGTTTATTTTTATCTTGTACCTAACTATTAGAAGCTAATCTAAGTTTGAAAAGAGGTCTGTAATTTTCTTGCTTTTATTGGGGATGTGGCGAATCAATACAACTTCTCTGTGGCTTTCTTAAGGCAGCAGGAAATCTGGGTGAGCTATTGTATTCCTTTCAGTGTCAGTTTAGTCATAGAATGGTAGAGGTTGGAAAGGACCTCTGGAGATCAAGACCACCCCCTGCTGAAGCAGGATCACCTAAGGTAGATCACACAGGACATGTGCAGGTGGGCTTGGAAAGCCTTCAGAGAAGGAGACTACACAACCTCTCTGGGCAGCCTGCTCCAGTGCTCCAGCACTCGTAGCAAAGAAGCTTCTCCTCATGTTGAGGTGGAACTTTCTACGTTCCAATTTGTGTCCATTGCCCTTTGTCCTATTACAGTGAAAAGAGACTGGCCCCTTCTTGAAACCTATTCCTCAGATATTTATAGATATATTATGGTATCCACTCTCCGCCTTCTGTTCTCCAGACTAACAGCCCCAGGTCTCTCAGCCTTGCTTCACAAGAGGGATGTTGCAGTCCCTCTGTCATCCATATAGTCTCCATTGGACTCTCTTCAGCAGACCCCTATCTCTCTTGAACTGTGGAGCCCAAAACTGGCTCCAGATGTGTTCTTACCAAGGCAGAATAGAGGAGGAGAAGAACCTCTCTAGACCTGCTGGACACACTTTTCTTGATTTACCCCAGGATACCGTTGGCCTTCTTGGCCACGAGGGCACACTGCTGTCCCATGGATAACATACTGGCCACCAGAACTCCAAGATATTTCTTCATGGAGCTGCTTTCCAGCAGAAGGACCTCTAGTCAGTACTGCTGTCTGGTATTGTTCCTCCTCATATGAAGGACTCTACACTTGTCCTTATTGAACTTAATGAGGTTCCCCTTTGCTCAACTCTCCAGCCTTGCTGAATGGCATCACAACCTCTATTGTATCAGCCAGTCCTCCCAGTTTGGTATCACCAGCAAACTGGCTGAGGGTACATTCAATCCTCTCAAAACCTGGTTTGCCTCAACATCAAGAAGCTACTCAGAATGCACTCCAAATTTTGTTACTGTTGGCTTTTGTTCTTCAGTGACTAAGTAAGTGCTTCTGTGCCTTTCACTAGCAAGAGCACAAGCCATTTTTGTTGAGGGAGGGAGTCTTAATCATGCCGGGGACCAGCATCCCTGTGAGGCTGCTGTCACCCCTTCACCTGTTTAATGTCTGTGGCTGAAGTGCTGGGTATTTTTAGGCATGGCGTGCTTAGAGTATGCAACCTTTGAGCTGGCTGCTGATGAGTGCTACCCTCCAAGATGACATTTCTCTCTTGGAGAGGTTAACTGGCTGCTCTGTAGAGTGCCAGAGTAGAGGTTGTTCCTGACTCTCTGCAGAATGTGGCTGCAGCTTAAAGTGCTGAGACATGGACTGCTTCTTAGCCTCCACTTGAGCAGATGGGTGCCCATATTTAGCTGTTACACATTAGATATTTATGTTCATCTGTGTATCTTGGCCACACCTGCAATACTAGAGTTTGGGGCCCCTCATTCCAAAAAGGACATTGAGGTGCTGGATCATGTCCAGAGAAAAGCAACAAAGCTGGTGAAGGGTCTGGAGAACAAGTCTGGTGAGCAGCAGTGGAGGGAACTGGGGTTGTTCAGCACAGAGCAGAGGAAGCTCAGGGGAGATGTCACTACTCTCTACAGCTCCCTGAAAGGAATTTGGAACCAGGTGGGAGTTGGTCTCTTCTTCCTAGTATTGGGTGATAGAATGAGAGGAAATGGCCTGAAATTGTGCCAGGGCATGTTTAGTTTGGAGATTAGGAAATATTTCTTTCCTATAAGAGTGGTCAGGCATTGGAATAGGCTGCCATGGGAGGTGATGGAGTCACCATCTCTGGAGGTGCTCGAGAAACGTGTGCACATAACACTTTGGGACATGGTTTAATGGCCATGGTGGTGTTAGGATGATGGCTGGACGTGATGATCTTAGAGGTTTTTTCCAACTAAAACAATTCTGTGATTCTATCTGCCTCCAATTATTACCCCTGCGTTACCCACAGAACTGAGATTCCTGGTGAGATAAACTGCTAATTTGTGAAAAGTTGGAAATCAAAAGTTGAAAGCCTCCACTCCTTAGTAAATAACACTTTGTTCATGTGTATATGGAGGTTGCCCAGAGAAGTTGTGGATGCCCCTTTCCTGGAGGGGTTCAAGGCCATGTTGGATGGGGTCTTGAGCAACCTGGTTCTATGGGAGTTGTCCCTGCCTATGGCAGGGGGGTGGAACTAGATGATCTTTAACATCCTTTCCAGCCTAAATCATTCTGTGATATGCTTGCTATAGCTCCAAGTAATGGTTCTTGGTGAGTTGATCTGCAGTACTTTGATGTGTTTCTGCTCAGCCTTTCCATGTGCAAATTTATCTGTCTTTGTGGTCCCCAGTGATGGGATAAGTGGTAATGGGCATAAACTTTTGAACATAGGAAATTCCGTCTAAAATAACTTCTTTGCTTTGAGAGTGATGAAACCCCAGAGCAAGCTGCCCACACAATTGGTGGAGTTTGAGTCTCTGGACACTTTCAAGACCCATCTGGCCATGTCCCTCCATGACTTGGCCTAGGTGCTCCTGCATTGAGAGAAGTGTTAAACCCAATCTCCAGAGGTCACTTCCAACCCCTGCCCCCTGTGATTCTGAGAAATCAGGGGGCTTCAACCTAGTTGCATAGAAAATCAAACCAGTCACTGTGGTGGTTGCATGTCAGAAAGGTGGGGTCAGTGGCTTGCTTGCCATCCCCCGGGTACTTTGTGGCTAAACCTCCTGGCATTATTAATGCAGTAAGGGATTGCTTGAATCTTAAAATCATCTTTCTTTCTCTGCTTCTGACTCATACAGAAGGCAGCTTCTGCAACAGAGTGAAAAAGGGCATGCAGACAGCAGTGTCTCCTTCACCACCTGACTTTGCTTTCCTCCCCACGCAGGCCCATCTCATGCTGAAGGAGGCAGAGCCCCCAAGGGAAAAATAGCATCACATCAGAGCCCAGGCAGCAGAGTGCTTACGCAGGCAGGTGCCACAGTGAGGTCACACAGCCTCCAATTTTAGTTCTATTTCTGAAGACTGGAGTACTCAAAATGACATTTTTCCTTCCCCTCCTGCTCAGAAGCCTTGTTTATTATAAATCTAACTACTCAAGGCCTGATGAGGAACTGTCATGTTTATTCATAAGTGGGTAAGAAGACACAAGCTAGACTTTAACTGCAGATGCAGTTTGATTACCTTACCAAGCCTGCACACAAGGAGGATTGCTTGAGGGTGCAAAGCGTTTTCATGGAATCAGAGAATTGTTTTGGTTAGAAGAGACCATTAAGATCATCAAATCTAACCAACAAACTAAGACCACCATGGCCATTAAGCCGTGTCCCTAAGTGCCATGCCCACACTTTTCTTGAATACCTCCAGGGACAGTGACTGCTACCTCCCTGGACAGCTTGTTCCAGATTGCAATTTCAAAAGCTCTTACAATCCAGCCATGGACAGCCAGGACACTGGCTTTTGCCCCAGTGGAGAAGCACAAGATGGCTTGCATTACAGAAACTGGAGTGTCACCTGCATCAATAGGGGCCCTACAGGAAGGCAGGGAGGGACTCTTTAGAAGGGCTTGTAGTGATAGGATGAGGTGCAATGGTTTGAAACTGGAGTGGGGTAGATTTAGGTTGAACATTAGGTGGAAGTTTTTCACAATGATGGTAGGGAAATACTGGAACAAGTTGTCCCCAGGGTTGTGGTTGAGGCCCCATCCCTGGAGACATTAAAGGTCACACTTCTTGTGGCCCTGGTCAGCCTGGTCTAGATGGAGATGTCCCTGCTGACTGCAGGCAGGGTGGACATGATGACCTTTGACAGTCCCATCCAATCTGATGGATCTGTGAATTACCTTGCCAGAATATTTTTGTTTCTCAGAACTTCAGGTAGAAAGTGATTAGAGGAGAGACAGAAAGAATGGAACAATCTTTGGGAAGTGTTTTTTATCCACTGCACTGCTGACATGTGATTTAAATCAGATAGTTAAAGCCTGGCACTAATCTCTCTCTGTTGTTTGGTGATAACGTTTTCCTGGACTTCTCCCAGGCTCATTAGACATTGTCAGTCTTGCACAAATCTAGCAAGGGTGTGCTTGGAGGAGAGCTCTGCTTAACTGAAGTATTAAATAGCTACCGCTTCTGTCACTGACACAAACTGGTAAAATGTTGTGTTGGATAGTCACGATGATGCTTGAAATTGCACCAGGGGAGGTTTAGGTTAGATATTAAGAAGATTTTCTTTCTTGCAAGGGTGGCCAGATATTGGAACAGGCTGCCCAGGGAGCTGATGGAGTCACCATCCCTGGAGGTGTTGAAGAAGTACATGGATATGATATGTTGGGACATGGTTTAATGGCCATTGTGGTCTTAGGTGAAAGGTTGGATTGTGTGATCTTGGAGGCCTTTTCCAACCTATGCCTTAGAACTTGGGGATAAGATGAGGAATTCAGTGGGCTACTGACAGGATTTGGGCTTTGGTGTCTTCTCCGGATGTACATAGCCCAAGGTAAACCTAAGCTCAGCAATTTAGGGCAAATGTGTGTTGCTGTTTGCTAAAATAAGTTGTTTTCCACAGATGTTGCACACGGCCAGTTTCCCTTTCATTCACTAAGGTATTGGGTGACAACTAATTGAGAATATCATAACAGTTTTGAGCTGTTCCTCTGGGGAAAGGTCACCATAATCCCTTTCTGGGGAAGGAGGTGGGATTTTTCTCCTTCCAAGAACAGCTCTGTGGCTTTAAGATAAGCATCTTTTAAGATGTTAGATGAGGTTCTTAATGACAGGGAACAGGTGGATGGAAGTAGTGGAGTCATCATTCCTGAAGGTGTTCAAGAATTGTATGGACATGGCACTATAAGGAAACCTTCCAACCCTACCGTTTTATGGTTCTGTGATTCAGGATATAGTTTAATGGCCATGGTGTTGTTAGGTTGATGGTTGGACTTGCTGATCATAGAGATCTCTTCCAGCCAAAGCAGTTCTGTGATTCTATGACATGGTCTAGCAGTTGTGTACAAGGAGATGTTAGGTTATGGTTGGACTCAGTGATTTTCAGGTCTTTTCCAGCTTGGTGATTCTATCCATAATTCTTTGATCTGAGCAATTTTTATTTGTAAGCACCACTATTTACTGTAAGGAGCTGAACAAATACTTTCTGCATGTCCTCTTTGGAGTAATCTTTGCTGCTTGGCTCAGTTCTTGGCTGCACACCTGTACTCCCTCCTTTGCAATGTTTTCCTCTCCAAAAAGGGTAAGGCATGATGTGTTTATTTTTACCCATTTTGAAAGGGATAAAGTTTAGATCAGTTCTGGGCCTTGAGATCAGCACTTGGGTAGCAACACTTCCAGAGGCTGGTCTAGGCAAGTGAAATGGGATTTTGTTATCTCGTGTTAAAGACACAAGCCTGCCAGAGCTTTTAAAACATGAAAAGGCTCAATGACATTAGGTCCAAGATCCTTTAGGCAGGCACAGTCTTAATGTGAGTTCTAGCCACAAACCTATTTTTGTAGAAGCACAGAATGGTTTGGAAAGGACCTTAAAGATCATCTATTTCTAAGTGCCCTGCAATGGGTGGAGATATCTGCCTGTAGATCAGGCTGCTCAAGGTCTCATGCAACCTTATAAAAATCACATAGTCATTTCTGGTTCAAATGCTTTGGAGCCAATTACATTTTCAAAGAAGAATTTTTGATGTGGCTTTTCCATACATGTTTTAGAATCTTAAAACAAGAGGAAAGTGATAAAAAAATAATCTTTCCAGCACTACTTTAGTGTCTTAGCAAATACTAAGGGAGAGAAACAGCTCCAACTGACATGAATTTTAAGTGTTTTGGGAAACTTTCTGTTTTGACAGTGCTAGGTTAATGATTGGACTGGATGATCTTGGTGGCCTTTTCCAACCTAAATAATTCTATGATCTCCAAAGAGGGGGCACCCATGACCTCCCTGGGCAACCTGTTCCGGTATCTCACCACCCTCTCTGTCAAGAATTCCTCATATCTGGTCTAAATTTACCCTCCTCGAGCTTCAATCTATTTTGCTTTATGCACACCATGCAAATCATTTTCCAGCCCCTTAAAGACATGAATATGTTGACTGGGAAGCACGTTTGGAAATCTTGCAGCACATTGCTGTTGCATTTTTAATATCCCTGATGAGCAGAGAGAATATTGGCTGGTTTAGATAGCCTCAAGAGGGTCGATAAGTGGGTAACAGCTGCATGTGACATGCTGGGATGCCACTCACCAAACAATAGCCAAGGTCACTTCATGTCATCTCCTGTAGCGTGTGGGTGAGCTGTGCAGCTGTATGTCCCTCACCTGCTCTTCCAACTAGGAGAAATGTAAGCTCCCCTTCACAGCTTTGTGCATGAATTGGCTGCAGAAGAGAAGGAAGGCTGAGTGGCAGTAGCTGGTTACTATGGCTATGTGCGTTGCTCGCTCTAGATGAAGAAATCGAGCCAGCAATCACTGTATACATTAACTAACTTTGTGTGGGAAGGGAGCTCGCTGCTAGCAGCTGTGTGAAGGTGCAGGGCTGAAAATCCAACTTTCTTCATTCCTCTCAAGGAGCTGTTATCTCTCAAGCATTTTAAAGCAGCATGTACTGAAAGTGGCAGAACTTAGACACTGTGGGATCAAGCCCTTTGCTGCCCTTAAGTCCTTGTATTGCTCTATTCCAGTGGCCCCAGCTTCCTCACCTGTGTTCCCTTTGTGATCACAGAATGGTAAGGGTTGGAAGGAATCTCCAGAGATCATCAAATCCAACCACCCTGCCAAAGCAGGATCATCTAGGACAGGCTACACAGGAATGCATCCAGATGGGTCTTGGAAATCTCCAGATCACCTAGTCCAAGCATTTATGGGAAAGGAAGCCTAGGTGAGATTATCTATCACCTTGTCAAATTACATCCTAAACCTCTCCATGATGGGGGCTCTACCATGTTCCTGGGGAGATTGTTCCACTAGATGGAAACAATGTCAAGATGCCAGCTTGGAAGTTCTGGAAGTGCTAGCTGAGCTAGGCTCTGGTGCACAAAACATCTGCCCATATTGGCTTCAGAGTTCAGCTTGTAGCCAGCTACTAACTTAGAGAACTGTCAGCAGAGTCACTTCCCCTCTGTCAAATTTTACTGGGCTTGATCAGTGAGCACAAAAGTAACTATGGATGAGAAGAGATTTGTGGTGCAACTGCAGCCCGATTTTCTTTGGTTGCAAATTAAAAATAAAATATTTTCTCTTTCCCCTTTGAAGTTGTCCACTGAAGGTAGTGTTTCTGTGGGATACCTAGCAAACCAAGTTCCTTTATTTTGTGGCAGAGAGGCTGTCAGAGCTCTGCTTTGGTTTCCTTCTTAATGTAGTGCTGCACAAAAAAGAAAGCTGGGGAGGGACTTTTTACAAGGGCTTGTAGTGATAGGACAAAGGGCAATGGCTTTGAGCTGGAAGAGGAAAGATTTAGACGGGATATCTGGAAGAAATTCTTGACAGTGAGGGTGGTGAGACACTGAAACAGGTTGCCCAAGGAGGTTTAGGGCCTGGAGAATAAATCTTATGAATAGTGACTGAAGTAGCTGGGGCTGTATAGTTTGAAAAAGAGGAAGCTGAGGGGGGATCTTGTTGCTCTCTACAGCTATCTGAAAGGACATTGTGGAGAAGCTGCTGCTAGTCTCTTTTCATAGGTAATCAGTGACAGAACAAGAAGGAATGGCCTCAAGCTGGGACTGGGTAGGTTTAGACTGGATGTTAGGAAACATTTTCTCATGGCAAGAGTGGTCAGGCTCTGGAATGGGCTACCCAAGGAGGTGGTTGAGTCACCAACCTTGGATTTGTTTAAAGGTTATTGGGATGTGGTGCTTGGGGATGTGGTTTAGGGTGAAGCTCATTTGTGGAGTAGGGTTATTGGTTGGACTTGGTGATTCTGAGGGTCTTTTCCAACCTGAATGTTTCTGTGATTCTGTTGTGGATGCCCCCTCCCTGGAGGTGTTCAAGGTCAGGTTGGATGAGGCCTCAAGCAACCTGCTCTAGTGAAAGGTGTCCCTGCCCATGGCATGGGGGTTGGAACTAGATGATCTTTAGGATCCCTCCCAACCCAAACCATTATATGATAAGTTTAGTAGGTGATGGGGATTAACCCAACTGAAGGCTCTGGGTGAAGCTCTTATTCCTGTCTCCAGTACACATGCTAAGGGGGAGCAGTGGGCTTGGGTATCCTTGAGAGATGGTTTGTATCTTAGAGCCCAAAGAAATGGAGCACTTCTACTACCTGCTCTCAGTTATAATCTCACTGACAAGGCTGAAAAGTTTTTTGCTCCTAAAGTTCAGGGACTGAATCTTCAATCTGAGTGGAAAATACAACATATTTGCTGTAGATTTAAAGGCTTGACTTTTGAAAGTGGACTAGCTTGTTGCAATCTGCAAATCTTTATTTAGTCTGGGTTCAAATTAATTAACTGTCACTTAAAGAATTATGCATTTGTGGGGTTTGCTGAGTTCTGAGTTATAATAAAATAGAAATAATGGAATAAAACAGACACTTGGAACTTTCCAGGTAATTAAAAATAATTTAAATATTCTGCCTGCATGTATGTGAAGAAATCAGCTAATAATGAAGCCAAGTTATTAGAAATGGGCATGCTTAATGTTACATGAGGAGCAGAGTCAGGCAAAAAAACTTCTTAAATAGGGCCATTGTGATTTGAGAGATATTGCAACTCACCACCAGCCTTCAGCAGCAGCTGAAATGCCAATGGTGGGGGAAGTGGCACACGGAGATCTTCACCAGTGGATTAACTGCGTCACTTAGCTTTAGTCGTTAAAGGTTAAATGGCTTAATGGTTGAGTGGCTTGCATGTTTCTGCTTGAGATGTGCCCCACACCACTGAAAGCTGCTGGTGGGAAGGAGGGAGAAACACAGAGAGCACCAGAAATGTGGTGCTAGTAGGACCCAGAAAATAGGATCTTCACCCACAGAATCACAGAATGGCAGGTTGGAGGGGACCACATAGTCCAATCTTTCTAGGTGATAGTGTAGTTGAAATGGGATGGCCCAGCATCATTTCTTTGTGTGTCTTCTCCCTTAAAAAAAAAAAAAAAAATCCCCAAGATAGTTCTACTGTAAATTAAAAGGTGTGAGTGGAACAGGCTGCTTTGTGAGGCTCCAGCCACCCAAAAGAGGATTGGTATTCACTGGTGGTCTTGTGCTTCTCCAACAGCTTTGCCTTTAAAATAGTGCTCTCCTGTTTGGCACTCTGTTCCTCCAGAAGGCCAGAGATCTTCTGCAAGAGCCCCAGCTGGTGCTGCTCATTCAGTCTCACACAGTCAGATGGAAATGGAAACTTTCTGAAAGGGAGAAAAGAAAAACAGCCTGATGAAATGAATGGATGCTAGTGATTGCTTCTTCTATGGATTCACAAAGGTGGAGTCAGCTTTAAAAGAGTTTGCAGGGACACAGACCTTCATATGCCTCAGCCACAATCTGTCCTTGGTATGCAGCAATATTAACATTTTGAACTTTCAAGCTATATATTTCTTATTTCCATTTAGTTGGGTTTCTTTTTATGTCATCTCTTAATTTTCTGGATCAGTGATGCTTGGTTGGAGGCTAATGGTGGAATATTCCTAACAGCAATTCTGTCCTAAATATCTGTTTTTTTTCAAGTATGGAAGAAAATAAATACTTAGCCTGGATTTAGATTGGGTCATCAGAAATCATGTTGTTGCATGTATTTGCATTTGTAATGATCTTTTCCTATCATTGATTCATGTAGAATTATCAGAGGTTTTAGGTTTTTTTTTTAAGAACCTTTCATTCTCTTTTATTTGCCTTTTATTTACATTTTATTATTTTATGGCTAGGAAGATACTCTCTTAGCAAGTGCTGGACTCCTATTTTGCCATTTCAGATCCCCAAAGAAATTTTGATAGACACAAGTGCTCAACCTTGAGAAAGGTGAATTAGGTGTCAAGGTTTGGTCAGGTGGTAAAAATATCCAAGGTGAGGTGGCCACCCTCTGATTTCAACTGGGGTTTATTTTGGGGGAGAAAGGAGATCTCTTTGAGGACAACAATGAATAAAGGAGGAGTAAGTTTGAAACAATACTTGCTAATTATTCTTTCTTGCCCATAAATGGTTGTCTTTTGTTTTGTAAATGCAGAACCACAACTGATTTGCCCTTGGAATGGGCTGCCCAGGGAGGTGATGGAGTCGCTGTCCCTGGAGATGTTCAAGAAAAGATTGAATGAGGCACTTAGTGCCATGGTCTAGTTGATTGGATAGGGTTGGGTACTAGGTTGGACTGGATGATTTTGGAGGTCTCTTCCAAGCTGGTCGATTCTATGATTCATTGATTCTTTGATTCTATTATGATTCTAGGGATGAATCTTGTCAAGTAGGGTGATAGGTTGGACTTGGTGATCCTGAGGGTCTTTTCCAACCTTAATCTTTCTGTGATTCTGTGATGAGTTCTGCTGATGCTTTTCTGCCATGTATTTTCTCTCCAAGTCCAGAAAAAGAATGGAATGGGATCATAGAACTGTTTGGGTTGGAAAAGACCTCTAAGATTATCAAGTCCAACTGCCAATGTAAGACTACCATGGCATTAATCCATGTCCCAAAGTGCCATGTCCACATGTTTCTTGAACACCTCCAGGGGCAGTGACTCCAGATAAGCCAGATCCTGGATCATCTTTTCCTTAGGTGAGAGCAGGTTAGAGAAAGGTGGTGACACTACGGAAAATTAAATGATGTGATATGGTGGTTTGGGGGTTGTTTCCCCCCCCCCCCACTGTGAAATTGCCCAGGCTAGACTCAGTCGGCTGGAAGTTAAGGAAATGAAGCTTTCTATTTACAGCTTTGCACAATACACAAGCAGATACTTACAATATATAACAGATATTTACAGATATATACAGTAAAAAAGGTAGTACAGAAACACCACACCTCTCCCAGAGATCATGATCCCTAACAGGGGTTTCTAACCACCCTACCACCTTCCTCACTTCCCAGTCTTATCTCACTATCTGTCTTACGTGCCAGATAAGCAAAGGTAAATCGGCCAGTGGTTAGCAGCAGAAAAAGTAATTAGTGAAATTATACAGATCCAGCTAAGAAGGCAGGGAGAGAGATGCAGCAGCCAGTATGGTGCACAGTGGTCTAAGTTATCTTTGTTTTGGTTATAACATTTATACCATTTCAGTAAACAAATGAGTGAAGGAGGCACTGGAATGTTTTCCTTTCTCAGCCTATAGTCTAATTTCTCATTCAAATCCTCAAATTAATTCAAACCAGCACGTGTGAATATGTTAAGGCATAGTTGGGTGATTGTCACTTAGATTGCTCTTTGAATGCAGTCTCTTCTGAGCAGCCTTCATGACTGGCTGATGTTCTTAGCCATGTCCTTGCATAACATCTGTTCTCTTCACCCAGCCCATTGTTGCTGAGCTGGACAACAGAAATCAGACATGAAACATGCCCAATAAAAGAGCACTGTGCAAAAATATCTTTCCTTCGCTAAAACTTTTGCACTTAGAGTTCTATAATGACCTGGGGAACACTTAACCGAGGTAGCTTAAGTCAGGTGGGCATTGCTGACTCCCAGAGCTTGGCTGTTGTGAAGAGGCTTGGACAGCCTTGTTTTCCATGTGATGATTCTATCAGTGACTTAGTGCCAGAGGTCTGGAGCTCAGCTTAGCAGAGCCTCGTGTGACATGTCACACGTTGTCACTGCTAACAGGCTGTGGTGTGTGGAATAGAAGAGTGGAGTTTGCCTTCGCAGAATGCACTGGATTGGAAGGTACTTCTAGAGGTCATTTTGTCTAACCCCTCTGCAGTGAGCAGGGACATCCCCAACTGGATCACGCTGCCCCGTCAAGCCTGACCTCGAATGTCTCCAGGGATGGGTCCTGCACCATGTTTTTGGGTAACCTGTAGTAGTGCCCCACCACCCTCATAGTAAGGAACTTCTTCCTAAGGCCGTAGTACTTTTGCCACCTCCTTTCCAGAAGTTGTTGAAAAGCACTTATTTCTGCTTGTTTTTTTTTAATGCACACTAAAACACCTGCCCTTTCTTGCTAAGGAAGTAGTTGGGTATTTTTCTTCTTTGAACTTTGTCTCTGCACTGTGATGACATCAGTGAGACCTGTCTGCATTGAACGGATGTGGGACAGAACTGGGCATTGCCTCAATCACAGAGCCTCATTTATGGGTTTGGTTTTTTTCCTCATGTCCTTCGTCCTTTTTTTTCCCCCGTAAAGACAAAATGTGTATTTTGATTACAAAATAGATCTCTGCAGGTGCTGAAGTGGCACTTTGGAACATAGTCTAGTGGTCACGGAGGTGTTGGATAGAAGGTTGGACTTGATGATCTTAGAGCACTTTTCCAACCTTAATGATTCTATGATTTTATGAAAATCAGCTCTGTTCTAAGAGGATCAGCTGCTGCTGAGGAGTCAGTGTGACTTGAAATGTCTGTAGCCTCACTGGACATTTCAGCTGCTGCTGACTCTTGTGGCAAAGGAGGTCCTCCTCCAGAAAGGCGATGCCCAGCCCGTCTTAGTAATGGTCTGCCAGTGGATTTTAGTTTAGACATGTAGCAAAGCCTTTTTGCAAAGGTGGTCCAGCATGGCCTCTTCTCTCCAACCCACTCCCTTGCAAGTCCTGGTGTCTGAATGCTCCTGTCTGTGCTCTCCAAACAGGGCCGGATTGGTGGGAGCTCACAGCAGCCCAGTGTGCTGCAGTTCACTCTTTTCCAGTCTCATCCTGCTCTGCCTTTTCAGCAGCTAATCTGGGGTCAGATAGGATGTGCTCATCCAGCAGAACATGAATCGCACTCTGCAGGGAAAAGACTGAGCCTAAAGCACTTTGAGGGCTCTGCTGATGGCAGGGTTTCAGCTCCATCACCAACCCCTGTCTTGCGCTGGAGAAAGTTCTTCATAATGATGGTGGCGAAATACTGGAGCAGGGAGGTAGTGAAGTCAGCATCCCTGGAGGTATTTTTAAAATGTGTGGACATGGTGCTTTGGGGTATGGTTTAGTGGCCATGATGGTATAATGTTGAAGGTTGGACTCAATGATCTTAAGGGTCTTTTCCAACCAAAACAATTCTGTCCGTCTATGGAGGTCACATCGCTAGAGACATTGAAGGTCAAACTCAACAGGGCTCTGAGCATCATGATCTAGTTTATGTTTCTGATAACTGCAGGGGGGCCTTGGACAAAAGGACCTTTGATGATCCCTTTCAACCTGATGCATTCTGTGATTCTATGAGCCTGTGTAGCAGGACCCTGGTGCAGTGACAGGAGGAGAGTGCAGGGCTGGTGGAATGTACCAGGATTTGGCTGCAGTACAGCAGCAATCTGTAGGATCAGTTCAGAAGATCTCCAAGGGAGACGTTCCTTTTATCTAGCATTGAGCTGTAAGTTCGGAGCTTCAGAGCTGGGAGGGGAGAGGTTAGAAAATAAACTTGTGTTCACATCTATAAATATTTCTGTCTACATGTTTAGGTACACACACAGACATAGAAATATATGTGTACTTATAGATGAATGTTGAAAAGCACACAGCGCCAGTCCCTCCAGAAGGTTGCTGCTGGGGAGAAGGGTGTCATTTCCATTTTTGGAGGTGTTTAAATTCGTCTGATAAGAAGCACTAAGTCATTAGGCTGTGTGAGGAGCACAGACTTGTGCTTTTTTGAGCTCGTGGCACAAAGTAATACCTCTGGAAATAGATTTTCTTCCCAAACTGGCCTTATTTTTACAAAGAGCTCTGCTGACTGAGTTTCCTGGTGGAGGTGACAAGCTCAGCATAGCTCTTAGAAGGAAGTATGTAATGGAAATGCTGAAAGCTGGTGCACTCTGGTGCTTGCAGTGTCTGCTTGCTGTGTAGGGTGGTGACAATCCCATCGGGGACCTACAGGAAAGCTGGGGAGGGACTTTTTACGAAGGCTTTTAGTGACAGGATGAGGGGCAATGGCTTTGAGCTGGAAGAGGGGAGATTTAGATTAGAAATTCTTTGATTCGAGGGTGGTGAAACACTGGAACGGGCTGGCCGGTGAGGTTGTGAATGCCCCCTCCCTGAAGGTATTCAGTGCCGAGGCCTTGGGTAGCCTGTTGCAGCAGGAGATGTACCTGCCCATGGCAAGTGGGTTTGAACTGGATTATCTTTTTATGTCCCTTCCAGTCCTGATTCCATGTTTCTTTGTTGATATTTTCAATGTTAATAAAGTGTCCTCCCGACTCCATGGTAATTATTTCCCCAATTAAACTGTTGCTGCATATTTTAGAATCATTTAGGTTGGAAAAAACCTTCAAGAACATTCAGTCCCACCATTAACCCTATTCTACCAAGTCCACCACTAAGCTGTATCCCCACGCACCACATCTGCACATCTCTTAAACACCTCCAGGAATAGTAACTGCACCCCTTGACCCAGGCCAGCCTGTTCCTATGCCTGACAACCCTTTCAGTGGAAAAAAAAAGTTTCCTATTGTGCAGCCTGGTGTTTCGTACTGTGCCCCTGGTGCAGCATGTGGCTGTTCCCTCTTGTAGTCTATTTTGCAGTTGCCGTAAGATAAACACAAGATAGAAAACAATCCTTGGCAGAAAGCTGAGCTATGAGTTACAGAAGCAAAAATTTGAAGACTCACTTGAGTCTAAAAATATTTTGTTTTCTTTCCTCCTCACTTCCTCTGAAAGATAAACCTCTATGGCAGCAACACCAGGCACTCAGCAAGGACCGAGCCCAACTCTGCCCATACCTGAGGGGCAAGTTCTGTATCCTTAAGGCTGAAATGCAAAAAAAAAAAAAAAAAAAAAAAAAAAAAGGGTAAAGAAAGGCACATTTGTTTGCAGGAGCTTGGCACTGGAAGCTAGAATCTGTTGTGTCTGAAGGGCTGGGAGGTTTTTAGGGCAGTGCTGCCTATTGAAATGGAAACATGATTTTCAGGTTGCTTGAACACAGAGAGTGCATGACAGTCACAGGCTGAAGTATAGGGAAGTGTATGTCTTCCCTGCACCATGGAAGGAAGTATCATGTCTTTGAAGCCAGGCTGTGGAACCCAAGTCCTAGAGACAGATGTATGGATTTGTGGGTTTTTTTAATGGTTTTTTTTTTTCCCCTGGCATTGATCAAAGGTAAAATACTTCTGACTACTATCTCCAGAAAGCCATAATGGAACTGGTGAATGGGCTGGGGTGGATTTAATGATATTCAGTGCTAATAAATGCTGAAAAGGTGAACCTAAACTACTTCATGCTTTATTAGGGCTCTTAACTTCATGCTTTTCCCCAGTGGGTATGGATAATGCAGACTAATTTAAGGTGTGTGTGGGGGAAAATGCTAGTAGCTGATAGAGACTTTAGAATCTCTGGAAGTAGGAGAAAGGATTCACAGCAACTGCAAACATGCCATTACATACTCTCTGACCTGAGGAGCAGAGAGGCTCCACAATATTGTAAATAACCTTAGAAAAATCTTAATCATTTTAAAGAAACATTAAAATCTTACTTATTTTAAAGAAACTCAGTGCATATGCTTTGCTGTATTTTACTTCAAAATGTACATAAATGTGGTTAATGTGAGGAGAGACCTCATTGCTCTGTACAACTCCCTGAAAGGAGGTTGGAGTGAGGTGGTGTTCAGTCTCTTCTCTCTAGTTTCAGGTGATAGAATAAGAGGAGATGGCTTGAAATTGTGCCAAGGGAGTTTTAGTTTGGATGTTAGGGAAAATTTCCTTTCCCAAAAGAGTGGTCAGGCAGCGGAGCAGGCTGCCCAGGTAGGTATTCAAGAAACATAAGGACACGGCACTCTGGGACATGGTTTAATGGCCATAGTGGTCTTGGGTCAGTGGTTGGACTCAATGATTATACAGCTCTTTTCCAACTCAAACAACTCTATTATTCTATGATTGGAGAGCAAAACCTTCTCACAGAAGGGATGGAGAAATGTCAGCTTTTGGAGAGAGAAGAGTGAGAAGGTATGTGACAAAAACCTTCTCTTTTTCCAAGTGCATTCACAGCTTTGAGGAGATGAGACCATGTATATCATTAGGCACATGTTTTACTGTTTTCACCTTCCTTCTGAAGGCTGTGAGTCAGGCTCAGATTGATTTATCAGGGCTGCTAATCTGCTCTCAAAGTGCTGTCAGTCTCACTTCCAGGAGCTGAGCTCTCCCATTAAAGCCCTGACCTATTTAAACGTTCTTCAGATACCATAATGATTGAATGTCAGCAAGGGAGAGGCAGCAGTGACAGTTCTGAAATGTTTATTATCCTAGCCTGGGTTAGGAGGAGCTGCCACTGCAGCCCAGAACTAGGCAGTTGGCTGGGGATAAGAGACAGGGGCCTGATGGCAGCTTGGCCAAGAGATGGATGCTGCTGAGATCTACCGAGCTAAGAAAGGCTGCTCCCTCTGCTTGTTCCCTGTGTTAATTCTCCACAGCTACTGGTGATTCCAAGCTATGCTGAGGGTGAAGAGGTGTTCTGTTTCAGGGGGTCTGCATGCTAGCAGCAATAGATCATGGCTTTCAGTGGCTTAAAAGGCACTTAAAGTATTTCTGAAGTCTTAGAAGTTCTTTCTCCAGGCATGTTTGCATAAAGCAGATCCCTTCCATAGGGAAATTTGCATTTCCTCTGTACCATCCCACCAAACAATAGCTATCAGCAAAGAATTAATTGGAGGAAACTATTTTAAATTACCCTGAGAGGAACATGAAAAGAAGCTCCTGATGATACTTCTTCAGGCTGCAGACACTTGTGGCCCCTGCCTGCTCTGGGCACTGCGGCAGGGGGAGCACAAAGGCTTGCAAAAACCTGAAGATTTCTAGTTCCAATGTGAGTCTAGTTGTCACAAACATGTTGTAAATGTACTGGTTAGAGCAAATTTTCTCATCCTTCAGAGATGTAGCAGAACACAGCTATTTTTAAATCTAAGCTTCCCTCCCACTTCAGTTTCTCTGAAGAACTTGAAGAATTAAACCATGATTCCTCACAAGAGAAGATGCATCCACTCATAGAGGATGGTTCTGGCTTTGCTGCTGGGTGTGATGTCAACATTTTCCTTCTGCCAAAACCATTTCCATGTGTGTGACCCTTCTCTTTTACAAAGCATCCCAACTAGATGATTTTGCCTCTTTTCCATTTGTTGTTTAAATGGAGACTGCAATAGCAGCAGGGACCAGTGTCCAAAAAAACCTGTAGGGTGAGGAGTAGGTTCTCAGTCTCTTTACATACAGTCATGTTGTGGAGGGATAGTATTTTCTGCTTGCTTGTGAGGAGCCTGACTCAGAAGACACTTGTTTCAAATGGGTTAAGGGAGATTCTCCTTTTTACTCTGCTCTAGTGAGACCGTATCTGGTGTATTGTGTTCAGTTTTGGGCTCCCCAGTTCAAGAGGGGCAGGGATACAGTACTCCAACAGAGGCTACCAGGACAGTGAAGAGACTGGAACATGTTTGATGAGGAAAGGTTGAGAGGCCTGAGACTACTTCGCCTTCAAAGGAGAAGGCCAAGAAGGGCATCTGATCAATGTTTATAAATATTTAAAGGGTGGGTGTCAAGAAGAAGAGGCCAGTCTATTTTTCACTGGTGCCCAGTGATAGGACAAGGGGCAGTTCTGCCTCAGTGTGAGAAAAAACTTCTTTGCTTTGAGGGTGCTGGAGTCCTGGAATAGGCTGTCCAGAGAGGTAGTGGAATCTCCTTCTCTGGAGACTTTCAAACCCACTTGGGCATGTTCCCACGTGCCCTGCCCTATGTGATTATCAATCTTCAGAGGCCACTTCCTGCTCCTAGCATTCTATGATTCTATGAAAGAGAGGTCAGGAGACATGGGTGGAAAACACTTTTTCTTGGTTTGCACTGCCAAGCAATTCTCCAGATGTCCTTCCAATGCCTACCATTCTGATTCCATATCTTGCGGCGGTGTCCTTCTATCTCACAGATCTTTCTTTTCAGCAGTGCCAGGTTATTACAATGCACATTTTGTTTCGAGCAGTCTCTTTTGTCAGAACCCAGCTGGCTGGTCAATCTTTTCTCTAAGAAAATAGAGAAGGTTGATAACTGAGCTTTTACAGACTCCAGATGCCAGCTTTTCTATATAAGCTCACAATATTGACACTATCTGAGTCAAGAGCTGATAAACCTTATTGCATTCCTTTCCAATATGTAATGTTATTAAAAATAGGTTAGTCACAAGGGCTTCTTATCAAAGTCCCTTGTTTCCCTAGAAACAGTGACCAGCATTAACCTTTCTAAAAGTAGCCCCTGCCAGAGACAAATGTCTTTGGTTGCCACTGCTGTAGGTTTAATCTAGGGGAAACGTGCTGCAAATTCCAGTTCATATTAAAAGAAAGCAGATAAACTCCAGAAAGGCAGAAATAATACATGCAGTATCAATTCACATCAGGCCAAGAAGGAAAACAAATCGACCAGGTTTGAACCAGTGCTGGTTGTGTCTCTTTGTAAGTGACACCAGCGCTGAAACTGCGTTGGCATCAGCTACAGATACAGTTGTTTGCAGCCCCAAAAAAAAGCAAAAGGAGGCGTGGGAGCGAGATAGTAGTCTTGATGCAGGACTGATGGAAGCTGAATATTTGCAGATCAGCAAAAAAATAAAAAATGTAACTGATAATAGCATGTTTGTGACAAGCAAAGGAGGTGGTAATGGAATATTGTGTTCAGAAGGAAAGCAATGTGAGAGAGGAGCAGGAGGGAGGACGTATTGCCATGTTCTGCCCTCATGGCATGACATAATCATTCTCAGTCTGCACAGCAGAATACTGCTTGTGGTGATGGAAGCACCTGACCTTCTTTCAGATTATGTGTCAGGGGTGTCTGCCTGAGCTTTTCATAACCACTGCTCACCTAAGCAGCTGAGAGAAGGAGCTGCTTTCTTTTTTTGTCACACATAAAGCCTAAAGGTGATGAATTGGATGTAACAACAACACAGAGCCATGCAGTGGGACACTGAGCACCTCTAGAGCAACAGACTGGGAGGGGTGGGAGGCAATTATTGTTTAATTATCCTACATGAGTGGGAAGAACACAACAGCCAGGTGAGTGATGGAGTGTGATACATGCCAAAAATCTTTAGTTCAAGCACAGGCTCCTTCTACAGATCTTTGGAGACCTAATCTGAAACTCAAAGAGGGTAGATTTAGACTAGATATTAGAAAGACATTATTGACAGTGAGGGTAGTGAGACACTGGAACTGGTTGCCCAGGGAGGTCATGGGTGCCCCCTACTTGGAGGTATGAAAACTCAGGTTGGATGAGGCTTTGAACAACCTGACGCCAATGCCAGAGGGGTTGCAAGCCGATTACTTTCAAGGTCCTTTCCTTTTCCTTTTCTACAAGTGTATGAGACCATGACTGAAAACTTCACTCTGAGCTTTAGTAACCCTCCCTCAACTTAGGTCTGTTTGGAGGTAGGCAGGTTTCTAGTAAAGCAGTAATGTTTCTCTGTCTCTTGGTTGCATTCTCCAAATGCTAAAAATATCAGGTTACTAAAGCACTCAGATCTTCAGACCTTCCACATCCATCTCCTATCTTTGAGTCTATCACTTCCAGAGATTCCTCTGTTTCTTACAAGCCTACTTTGTCTGCGCAACCTGTCGCTGTCCAGCCACCAGGCCAACAGCTTTAAAAATAGCCCACTTGGTATGCCAACATTTTTCTTCTCTGATCACAAACCAAACCACTTGCTGCTGTGGGTATCTAAGAATTCAGGGAAGCTGTGGATAAGC
The DNA here is from genome assembly GCA_013396835.1 of Psilopogon haemacephalus. Taxonomy (NCBI): domain Eukaryota; kingdom Metazoa; phylum Chordata; class Aves; order Piciformes; family Megalaimidae; genus Psilopogon; species Psilopogon haemacephalus. Next base: position 240,473 of record VWZI01015893.1, on the reverse strand, counting down.
TCCTTTCCTGCTCTCTCTTGAGTTCTTGGGATTGAGTTTTCTGAAGCCCTAATATATTGTCTTCCTTTCTGGTCAACAAGCATTATGGAGTGGCTTGAGGTCTCTTATAGCTCAAGCCCTTCTGTGATTCTCCACAATATAGATTCATAGAATGGTTTGGGTTGGAAGGGACCTTAAAGATCATCTAGTTCCAACACCCCTGCCATGGGCTGGGACACCTCCCGCTAGACCAGGTTGCTCAAGGTGTCTTCCAATCTGGCCTTGAATGCCTCCAGGGTGGGGGCATCCACCAACTCCCTGGGCAACTTTTTCTAGAGTCTCACCACCCTTGTCTTCCTTGCAGCCAGCAAATAGCCAGCATTATATAATGGCTTGAGGTCTTTTCCAGCTCAAGCCATTCTATGATTATCTGCAATATTTATTTTCTTTGTCCTTTGCTGTTCAGTTTATGCTAGAACCAGGAGAAACCTCTCTCTATCCACGCATGATGGAAAAACAAATCAATCTGATGTGTCAGTTGTTTTGCTGTCAGTGAGCTGAAGTGAAACCTGACTTGCTTATAGTACTTGTTCTACAAGAAAAAATGAGGGGATGTTCAGACAGTCAGACATTACCTAAAGTCAGTCTCATAAATGAGTTTCCTGAAGAAAAGCACTCGCTGAAACTGATGCCTGCTTTCTTCACTATCTGAGATTCTCTTTCCAGGCAGAATCAATATAATCCTAACCTTCTTCACTGCCTTGTCTTGCTTCTAAACTGGGAGATTGCAGTGTACCCCAAAGCTGAGCCTATAGGCTTGGCTTTTTAAAATAACTATTTAAGAGGCGGATTTGAAATGTTTGGCTGGGATGTGAGAACTCACATTGTAGATTTGTTGCTTGAAGACAGCTTAGCTCACATAACCAAATTCCCTCTATAATCACTTGTCCCTCATTCACGAAGCTTGAATTTTTGCATTCTAGGGCAGTTACAGATTAATTGTTTTAATTTTCACATACACACACACAAACAGGCAACCCCAAGCTCATAGTAATTAAGTTCTGAGGCACTTGGAGAAACAATACTTGCCCCTGTGAAAACACAGATGCAGGAAAAGCTTATTCCATGAAGTCATGAAGCAAAAATGGCGTGGCGAGGAGCACACTGCTCCCCACCGACATTCCAACCCCCCTCCCTTTCACCAGCCACACATGTCCCCTCCTCATGCATTGTCTCCTCACCCAGGATCTGATGGACAAATATAGGCATGGAGGAAAACGGCCGATGCCTTTAAACAGTTATCACCAGTGACCTTGAGTTAGGGGCATATAAAGTGTGAAGAAGGCAGGGCGGTGACACTTTCTGTGCGCTCTCCAGGGTGAGTACCAACCTCTCTCACTTCTAACTGTGTTGTGGGTTGATGTGACTAGGGTTGTCCTATGCCTTAATGTTTCAGTAGTGGTATCACTAAACATATAGTGCTAGTCATCCTGGGATGCTGCTTGAATGCTGGAATAGCAAATAAGTGTATCTTCTCTAACATCAGAAAGAATAACCTCTTAGAAAAGTGTGTCCCTTGTAAGCATGCATCTGGGTGGACTAATTAGCCAGCTCCTGCAAGTCATATTTTCTGTCTTCTCCATCATCCACAAATTTGGCTTACGCAGTTTGCAATTTTAAGCAACTTGTCAATCCAAGGAGTTCTTTTATCCAGCCTGAGCTATAGCCCTTGGAGAACTGCTGATCTGCCTGGCAAAGACCAGTGGTGCCTGCTGGTGCTAAGGCTGTGGGTGAGCCCTCAGCAATACAGCAGCTGTCCCAATAGCCCCAACAAGGAACAATTAGGTCCTTTTTTGCCACAGCAGAACACACCACCAACCTGGTGGTGGTCCCTGAGATGCTACTTAAATTGTGCCAGGAGGTTGCTTCAAGAGTGGTAAAGCATTGGAACAGGCTGCCCAGAGAGATGGTGGAGTCACCACCCCTGGAAGTGTTCAAGAAACATGTGGACACGGGCCTTTGGGATGTGGTTTAATGGCCATGGTGATGTTAGGTCAATGGTTTGACCTGATCATCTTAGAGGTCTTTTCCAAGCAAAATAATTCTATGATCCTATAAATACTATTCTCCTGCAAGGAGAAGGTGTTTCGAATTATTTTTCAAAGTTCATATACAAGGCCTGGCTCTTTTTGTTGTTAGCTAGATCAGGTTGAACAGAAAGCAATTTTTTTTTTAGGTCTGCCATGTCTTTCCTATCTGCATTGTCTTTTAAAAATAGTCTTATGGCCATAGACTAAACAACATTTCCAGTTTCTTGTATCTGGCAATAGATTTGCCTCACTGAGCTCCCTGCAACCCCCAGGGTGCATACTGGACTCTGTTGTAGCTCCAAGTGGATGAGACTGCTGGAAAATACAAAATTCTCTCCCAACTTCCGTAATCATCATAGAATGGTTTGGGTTGGAAACAACTTTAAAGATCATCTAGTTCCAACCCCTCTGCCATGGGCAGGGACACCTTCCACTAGACCATATCTCCTCTAGGGATTCAGCTTGAATCTAAAAATCTAAATTGGGTGAGAAGGTGCTAGCTAAGTAACTATTCCTAAGAGGTCTACAAGTGGATCTAGCTTGCACAGGAGTGCAGTGTTTGTCAGGACTTGTGAGAATCTGTCCTGAGTTCTGGAGATTAGCATTAGACTGGCTCCTCTGGCATTGCAGGTTTAATGTGAGGTGGCACTGACATTCTCTAACACTGTTCTGTTTAAATGTATGAGCTGATGTAATTTCATTGCTCAACCAGAGCTGAGGTGCACTCCCCATGGAAGAGAAACTTCACCATGCTAGCTTGGAATTGTGTCTCCAGATGGGAATTTTGGAATATTAAAATAATTGGTGATAGCTGTGCTTCTATAGGCTCTTAATCTTTAAAAAGGGCTAGTTCTGAGGAAAATAATGGGCTTGCTCTGCAGCAAAAAGACAGAAGGTCTCAAGCTTGTACTGCAGCAGCAGTAGAGGGTAGAAGGGCAACAAAGCTGGTAAAGGGTCTAAAGTCTTACAAGGAACAGCTGAGGGAACTGGAGTTGTTCAGTCCGGAAAAGAGGAGGCTGAGTGGAGACCTGATAGACCTCATTACTCTCTACAATTCCCTGAAAGGAAGTTGCAGCAAGGTTGTGGTTGGCATTCTCTCCCTAGTATCAGGTCACAGGTTGAGAGGAAATGGCCTGAAAGTGTCCAGGGGAGGTTTAGGTTGGCTATTAGGAAAAATTTCTTCACGGAAAGAGAACAGTCTGCCCAGGGCAGTGGTGGTGCAACTTGAGAAGCTGCAGCAGCACAGGGCCTCCCTGAGCTGTGCTAGCCCTGTTTTTTCTAAGATGATAATTGCCTCATGCTACAGTTGGCAGAGTGTTCTTCAGCCCCACTGCTGGCTTTCTCCAGCACAACTGTGGGCATACATACCTGGAGCTGCACCAAAGGTATAGCAAATACCCTTACAACTGTGCTCAGCTTGCTGCAGTGAAGTCTCGCTCCTTGAGTCCCATAAGACTGCCTGAGATCATGGTTGAAGTGGCTGAGTCACACAGCCCTAGGATGACATGCTGGAGAACATATCCTGCTCCAGGCAAATTTGAAAGGGGCCAGAATAGGACCCGCTAAGTGATTTTTAAAGTTACAGCTTGAAGTGGGCTACTTTATCTCCTGCTCTTAAGCACCACTGGTGCCACAAAGAAGAGATTAAATTCTTCTGTGGAGATAACTGCGACCCCATGTCAAGGTTTTGAACCACCCAGAAGTTGGCTGCTTTAACTAAGCCGAGCCAGGAAAGACTTTAGCTAAAGGTGCAGCGCAGCCCCAAATCTGTGTTGGGTACTTGTGTTTCAGTGTAATCATTTGGAGGGTAGGCTGATCTTAGAGATCATAGAATCAGTCAGGGTTGGAAGGGACCACAAAGATCGTCTAGTTCCAATCCCCCTGCCATACCCTACCCTAGATTAGGCTGGATAGAGCCTCATCCAGCCTGGCCTTAAACACCTCCAGGGAGGTGGCCCCAACCACCCCCCTGGGCAACCCATTCCAGGGCCTCACCACTCTCATGCTGAAGAACTTCCTCCTGACATCCCATCTGAATCTCTCCACCTCCGGCTTTGGTCCATTCCCCCTAGTCCTGTCACTCCCTGAGAGCCTAAAATGTCCCTCCCCAGCTTTTCTGTAGGCCCCCTTCAGATACTGCAAGGCCACAATAAGCTCACCCGCGAGCTCCAGCATATCCACATCCCTCTTGTAGTAGAAGGTCCCAATCTGGATGCAGTACTCCAGGTGGGGTCTCACCAGGGCAGAGTAGAGGGGCAGAATCACCTCCCTTGACCTTCTGGCCACAGTTTTCCTGATGCAGCCCAAGATCTCATTGGCTTTCTGGGCTGCAAGTGCACACTGCTGGCTCATGTTGAGCTTCTCATCCACCAGCACCCCCAAGTCCCTCTCTGCAGGGCTGCTCTCCAGCCAGTCACTGCCCAGCCTGGATTTGTGCTTGGGATTGCCTCAACCCAGATGCAGGACCTTGCACTTGGCCTTGTTGAACCTCCTGATGTTGGCTTGTGCTCACCTCTCCAGCCTGTCCAGGTCCCTCTGGATGCCATCCCTGCCCTCCAGTGTGTCTGCTGCACCACACAGCTTGGTGTCATCAGCAAACTTGCTGAGCGTGCACTCAATGCCTTTGTCCACGTTGCCTTTCCAACCTTAGTGGTTCTGTGATGACTTTATGATCACTTTGTTTTGCGTTGTCTCCAATCATCCACAAAAAACACTGATGGTTGTTTTTATTTCTTCTTTGGTAGACCAGGTCCCTTTCTTTTTCCTTGTTGACCTGTGCCACTTTTAAAGCCTCACCATGATGATGGACATGTCAGAATTCGGGGAGGCTGCTCCCTTCCTCCGCAAGAGTGAAAAGGAGCTGATGATGGCACAGACCGTTGCCTTCGATGGTGAGTTCCAGTACCGCTTCTGCCGCCTGGGGCTGAGTGAGGGGGATCACGGAACGGTTTGGCTTGGAAGGGACCTTTAAAGGTCATCTTGTCCAACTCCCCAGCAGTCAGCAGGGACATCTGCAGCTGGAACAGGTGGCTCAGACCCACACATAACCTGACCCAGAATGGTTAAAGGGAGGAGGTGGTGGAAACCCCAATGCCCACTAATAGCTTTTAGATGCTCACACCTTCAGATTCATAGAATTATAAAATGGTTTGGGTTAGAAGCAACCTTAAAGTTCATTGAGTTCCAACTCCTCTGGCATAGGCAGGGACACTTTCCATTAGACCAAGTTGCTCAAAGCCTTGTCCAACCTGGCCTTGAATACCTCCAGGGAGGGCGCATCCTGAGGTGTAATAGTGTAAGTATAAACACACCAACAACCACAGCTTCTCACTATTCAGAATAGCTGCTGTAACTAAAGATCCTAAGAAGCTACAGAGGTAGCTAATTGTCAATTATTCATGTTGCTGTTTTTCAAGACAAACCTCAGAAGAATATGCAGGAAGAAGGTTAAATCTGGCAGGGAAATAATGTGGGCTAGAATTCCTCAACCAGACTGCAATTTTCTGCAAAAATGCCTGAGTTTGAGCCTGGGTTTCAGTTTCTCCATCTGCACACTGGTGATGATGGCAATGGATTTCCCAAGCAGGCTAAAGCTCAGGCAGCAATTTTAAAATAATGGAATCATATTCTGAAACCTTGTGCTGGAAAGACATATAGGAAGCCAAGTGGTAGTTTCAAAGGTGAACCAACATTTTTGAGCCCTACACCTTTTGCTTTGGCAGGCAGCCCCCCCAGCACTGCCCATCTGCTCCAGTCCCAGGGCGTTTGTGTTCACAGAATCATAGAACGGTTTCAGCTGGAAGGGATCTTAAAGATCATCTAGTTCCAACCCCCCTGCCATGAACAGGGACACCTTCCTCTAGACCAGGTTGATCAAGGCCTCATCCAACCTAACCTTTCACACCTCCAGGGAAGGGGCATCCACAGCCTCCCTGGGCAACCTGCTGCAGTGTTTCAGCACCATCACTGTAAAGACTTTCTTTCTAATATCCAGTCTCAATCTCCCCTTTTCCAGCTCAAAGCCATTCCTCCTCATCCTATTGCTACAAACCCTAGTAAAAAGTCCCTCCATATCTCTGAGGTAGCCCCCCTCAAGTACTGGAGGGCTGCCCTAAGGTCTCCTCTGAGCCTTCCCTTCTCCGAGCTAAGCAGCCCCAACTCTCCCAGCCTGTGCCCATAGCAGAAGTGATCCAGCCCTCTGATCATCTTTGTGGCCTCCTCTGGACCCACTCCAGCAGTTCCACATCCTTCTTGTGCTGAGGGCACTAGAACTAAACGCAGTACTCCAGAAATCTCACACTGCTGGACATGGTGGTGCTGTCTGATGCAAGGCTGTGAAGTCTCTGTCTCTTTAATTCCACAGGGAAGAAGAAATGTTGGGTTCCTGATGAAAAGAAAGCTTACGTTGAAGCTGAAATCACAGAGAGCAGCGATGGCAAAGTGACCGTGCAGACAACAGATGGAAGGGTACAGAATTAGTTTTGTCTGATTTCTGCTCCAGCCTTGTAGACATAAAGCTCCAGATATTGCCTGTCCCAAATTAAGCTCAGTTGCTGGTTTCACTATACGGGCTGCAAACAGGAAGCCCCAGTAAGAGACCATCTCAGAATGGCACATGAAGAGCCACCAGTGGAAAGGCCTCAGTGAGGTGGTGGATAAGGTACCACCAGCCACTACTCAGCAGTGGGCAGTCTGTCAGCAGAGATGTGTAACCATCTAGCTCTGGTTTGTCCACCAGAGGTTTGGCCCAGGCTGTAATTAAATCCCATGGTTCCATTTGCAGCAATGACACCATGTTCTTTACTTCCATCATCTCAGTTTCCTTCCCATTCTTCTGAGAGCTTTAGAGGGAAACAATACAATAGAACCATAGAATCTTCTGGTTGTAAAAGACCTTAAGGTCATCAAGTCCAACCATAGCCTAACACCTCACTGCACATGGCTCTTAAACAATGTCCCTGAGTATCTCATTCAGATGTCTTTTAAACATCTCCAGGAACAATGACTCCACCACCTCTCTGGGCAGCCTGTTCCAGTGCCCAATGACCCTTTCAGTGAAGAATTTTTCCTAATATCCAACCTAAACCTCCCCTGGAGCAACTTGAAGTCATCTCCTCTCATTCTATCACCTGATACTAAGAAGACCCTCACCTCAATCCAATCTGCTTTCAGGGAGTTGTAGAGAGCAATGAGGTTCCTCTTCTCTGGACTAAACAACCCCAGCTCCCTCAGCCACTCCTCATAAGACCTGCTCTCCAGACCTTCCCCTACCTTTATTGCCCTTCTCTGGACAAGATCCAGCACATTAATGTCCTTCTCGGAGTGAGAGACTCAAAACTGAAGCCAATATTTGAGGTGTGGCCTCACAAGTGCCCAGTAGAGGAGCAAGATCACTGTCCTGGCCCTCCTGGCCACACTATTGTACACTATTGCATGCCTGTATACATAGGCTGGGTGTGAACAGAAGGCTTCACTCTGCAAGAGAAGTTTTCCTGTAAGGGATGGGAAGCAACATGAAATCCTGATGCTTTCCACTATTGGTGTGTATGTGTTTTTTCTTTGCAGACCTTGACCATAAAAGAAGATGACGTGCAGTCAATGAACCCTCCCAAATTTGACATGATTGAGGACATGGCCATGCTGACACATCTGAATGAGGCCTCTGTGTTGTACAATCTGAGGAAGCGCTACAGCAACTGGATGATCTATGTAAGGGTCATTGCAAGGGGATATTTAGAAAGCTGCTTTTCATGTTTGTGGTCTTGTTTATCTTTTTAAGAAAGAAGTTGCTTGGAATTGGCTTGTGTCTGAACACAGACAGGTAAAACTGTATGAACAAGATGGATCTGGTTCTTTCATGGATTCACAAATTGCATCAGGTTGGAAAGAGCCCTCAAAGGTCATCTTGTCCAAACTCCCTGCAATCAGCAGGGACACCTCTAACTAGATCCAGCTGCTTGGAGCCACATCAAGTCTGATCTTGGATGTCTCCAGGGACTTTGCTTTTATGTGGTTGCCTAGGAGAAGGGTGTCATCAGTCATATTTTTTGCAATGCAGGCACTGGAGAGAGCTGTTTTATTTTTCCTCTCCTAATATTAATCCGTGTTGATACCAGCCATGGAAATGTCCTCGTTAAGAAACAATGCCCCAAGCTTAGGAGAGACACACAACTTCTGTGAAGTATGAGCCTTTCTCTCAGTCATTTTATTCCCTTAATTTTCAGTGCTGACACCTGTCATAGCTCACTCTGACCTTTTTGGTTCTTCTGTGTCTTCCCCATAACATCATTAACGAGGGTTCTGTCAGCACCTGAACGAGCTTCCGTAGCATCTCATTTTATGCTCTCAGTTTGCTGTATCCAACTGTGTCTAATAGAATCACAGAATTGTTTTGGTTGCAAGAGACCTCTAGGATCATTGAGTCAAACCATCAACCTAACCATTAAACCATGTCCTGAAGTGCCATGTCCACAAGTTTCTCGGACACCTGCAGAGAGAGTGATAGTCAGGGGACTCTGTAGATTTTCTAGCCAATCTTTGTTCTAGCTCTTGGTGTTCATAAGAGGAGTGAATCCTGCTTCTTCCAAATTAAATTTTGATTGCTGAACATTTTCTGTGATTCTCTAGCAACCTTTGTACCGACATACCTGGCACAGCTTTGCTTGCAGGTCTGTGAAGGGAGAACATTAAATCTGTCATCTTTGCCTTAATCCATTTACTGGTCGGAGTTTCTCTTTTCCTGGTAAAAAATGAGAATTTATGCCAAGGCCAACTCTGGGGGGTTGGACTAGATGACCTCTGGAGTTCCCTTTCAACCCCTAACCTTCTGTAATTTTGGGTGAAGGCACCTGGGCTTCACAAACTTTTAGAACGCAATTGATCTTACTAATCTGTGTGCACACAATGCCTGTGCTCAGGTAGTAACTGTATTTCCTTCAAGATTTTTCCTTCAACTTGAACTAAGTACCTCAAGAGCTGCCAGCTAACTCTGGTTTCCTGGCATTACAACTGAAAACCCATTCTTCCTCAGAACAGACAGGCCTCAGCTAACTGACCTAGATAGCCCAAAGAGTAGCTCTAAAGATAGATTCTTTACCAACAGTATTTCTCTAGAAGCTGAAAAAAGCTCCACAGCTTTAAGGAATAACACTACAACGATGTTTTCTCTTTGAACACCCACCAGAAGTTGCCCCAAGGAGCTCACATCTAATTATTAATGAGAGATTGCTTCTCCTCCCAAGAATGGAGTTCAAGCAGGAAAGCTGTAACTTTTCTTTCCTTCATAATGACTATTTCCAAGAGGAAACAACTCGTAGAATCATAGAATCGTTTTGGTTGGAAAAGTTCTCTAAGGTCATTGAGTCCAACTGTTGACCTAATACCACCATGGTCACTAAACTACATCCTACGTAGCAAGGCAGAAAGTCAGATCCTTTGTTTTGCTGAAGGGACTGTTTCTGGTTGTCACCTTCAAAATACATTCCCCCTCTTTGAAAGATTGTTTGATATCTGTAGCTGAAATTCAAGTCAGAATTCAAACTCAGATCAGAATTCAAACTCAGATCAGAAGTTGGCAACACCAGGTCCTGCCTGATCGGCTAAGAATTGTTTCTTATTCCTTGAGGAGGTTTTATTCACCCGTGTTTTGTTTTCCTCTCCAGACATATTCTGGTTTATTCTGTGTGACTATAAACCCCTACAAGTGGCTGCCTGTCTACAAGTCAGAGGTTGTTGCTGCATACAAAGGCAAGAGGCGCTCGGAGGCTCCTCCTCACATCTTCTCCATCGCTGATAACGCATACCACGATATGCTGCGTAGTAAGTGGCACTGTTTGCTTTCACATTGGGATTTTGCTCTGTTTAGCTTGTGTGGTTGGTTAGTGAGAGCTTTAGTAGTGTGCAACCAATGTGGAAATGCTCTACAAGCAACCTGGGCCTGGCAGTCTAAATCAGTTTTTTTAATAGATTGATTTGGTTTGGTTAAATCCCCTGACTGTAAGGTTCCCTTTGCTCTTGTGAGACCCCATCTTGAATACTGTGTCCAGTTCTGGTATCCCCATTGTAAGAAGGGCATAGAACTGTTGGAGTAAGTCCAGAGGAGGACCACAAAGGTGATCTAAGGGCTGGAGCATCTTTGCTGTGAGGACAGGCTGAGGGAGTTGGGGTTTTTCAGCCTGGGATGACTCTGGGGGGACCTTATAGCTGCTTTCCAATGCCTAGAGGGAACCTACAGGAAGGCTGGAGAGGGACTCCTCATAAGGATGTCTATCAACAAGACAAAGGATAATGGTTTTAAACTGAGGGAGAGTAGATTCAGACTGGGTCATAGGAAGAAGTTCTTCAGTACAAGAGTGGTGAGACTCTGGAATAGGTTGCTCAGAGAGGTCATGGATGTCCCCTCCCTGGAGATGTCCAAGGCCAGGTTGGATGATGCCTTGAGCAACCAAAGTTGAGAGGTGTCCCTGCCCATGGCAGGAGGCATTGGAACTAGATAGTCTCTAAGGTCCCTTCCAACTTAAGCCATTCAATGATTCTGTGATGACTGTCCCTGTGGCAGTCTGGTAGCAGTAAGGTCTGCAGGTGGATTATCTGGAAGATGCACAAATGTAGCTGTTTGAACTGGGTGAATCTACCAGGCCACACCCCCACCCCCCAAATGTCTGAAAAGTCTGTAAGCATTTCCACAACCTCAAAACTAAAGTTACTGTCAGTTTATCCTCAGCATTCTAACTCTCAGAAGATGTTTGCATTCACAAGTCAGTGAAGGGCAGCACTCAGGATGCTGGGTGCACATGAAACTGGTTCTCCCTCCCAATGCCAGGGTGATTTGAACTAGATAATTTTTAAGGTCCCTTCCAACCCAAAGCGATCTATGGATCTATGAACCTGCTGTGGTTCAGTGTTGCACTGACTGCTGTGGGTCTGGGCACAAATCCCACAGCAAGGAACTCATGGAACTGTAGAATCCTTTATGCTGGAAAAGACCTCTAAGTTTATCGAGTTCAGCCATTAAACCATAGAACTGTGGAGGCCAGAAGAGGCCTTTGAGATCACCAAGTCCAACTGCTCATCTCATGCTCACAATTCCACCACTACTGCTAAGCCACTACTATTAAGCCACATCTCTCAGCACCATGTCCACTTCTCTTCTAAATACCTCCAAGGATAGTGACTCCACCACCTTCCTGAGCAGCCTGTTCCACACACCCTTTGTGTGAAGAAAATCTTCCCACTATTCAACCTGAATGTCCCCTGGTGCAACTTGAGGCCATTTCCTCTTGGCCTGTCACTTGTTGCATGTGAGAAGAGACCAACCCCACCTGGCTTCTATCTCTTTTCAGTTGTAGAGGGTAATGAGGTCTCCCTTCAGTCTCCTCTTCTCCAGACTAAACCACCCTAGATTTTCCTGTGACATTTTCTTGTGCTGAATCTGGAAAAAAAAAAATAGAGTTTATCAGCAGAGGGCAGCAGTGATGTGCTCACAGGGGGTCCTGGGAGGCAACAGGGTAAATCCCAAAGAGACCTGGTGGGAACACATCCTCCTGCTGCCACCAGGTTTTGATAAAATGGGACCTGCCACAGCTGTGATGGGACAGAATGGCTGGGCAGAGGTGATGTATGCGTGGCTGCAGAGAGATGAACTATGACCAGGCTGCTCAATTTAGAGTCAGTGTGTTGGGTAAGCTGCTATAAATTAGCACTTGGTCACTTGTATATTTAGGTTGCAGTGTGTTCTAATAAATCTTTCTTTCTGGTCAGGCCATTAAGAGTGAGGACACTATAAACCCGAGGCAGGGGTCACAGGATCACAGGATGTTAGGGGTTGCAAGGGGCCTCCATAGATCATTGAGTCCAAGTCCCCTGATAGAGCAGAACCATAGAGTCTAGTGCAGGTCACACAGGAACACATCCAGACAGGTCTTGAAAGTCTTCAGAGGAGGGACAGTCTCTTCTCTCTAGTATCAGGTGATAGAACAAGAGGAAATTATCTGAAATTGTGCTAGAGGTCATTTAGGTTGAATATTAGGAATAATTTCTTTGCTGCAAGAGTGGTCAGGCATTGAAACAGGCTGCCCAGGGAGGTGGTGGAGTCACCATCCTTAGATGTGTTCAAGAAATGTGTGGACATGGCACTTCTGGACATGATTTGATGGCCATGGTGGAGTTAGGCCAATGGTTAGACTTGATCTTAAATGTCTTTTCCAATCAAAACTATTCTGTGATTCCAGCAGCATGGCCAACTGAAGAAGCATATGTATGCACAGTGAGGAACAGTCTGGGAACAAATAGCAACATTGCTTGGGTTGGTCTAGTACTGGAGTAGCAGAAGGGTTAGATGTGTACTCAGGAGTAAGAAAAGAATCATGATGGTGACAGGATTACTTTCTTTCGTGGTCTCTGAACAATTGACAGGGCAAGAGGAAAGAACCTGAAGTTGCACTAGGAGAGTTTTAGGTTGGACATAAGGAACGATTTCTTCACCCAAAATCATTGTCAAGGCTGGATCAGGCTACCCAGAGCAGTGGTGGAGTCCCCATCCCTGAAGGGGTTTCAAAGACATGTAGAGGTAGTGCTGAGGGACATGGTTTAGTGATGGGCTTGGCAATGCTGTGTTAATGGTTGGACATGATGATCTTAAAGGTCTCTTCCAATCTTTATGCCTGTGGTCTATGATTATAGTTTCCAAGACACAGGGGGAACATGCAAGACAGGCAGATCTTTAAGTAAAAACTCAAACAAAATACAAGACGAGGATTTAAGGCATGGCTAGAACTTTTCCATGTTCTGCTCCATGTGATTCTCTCCTCTTCTTGCAGGACTGATTTTGGTGTAGTTGGTACTCCTTTGCAATTCTAATGAGCAATTTGTACAGGCTGCTAAGTTTATATCTTTTTTTTTTTTTTTTTTCCCCTCTGCACAGATCGGGAGAATCAGTCCATGCTGATCACGTAAGTGCTGCTTTTTGACTGGTTTGAGACTCTGTTGCTGCAAGAAAACTAGAAGGAAAAAAAATGGACTGGAATACAAGTTGACCCTGAAAAACTCAGCTAAATTGCCTGGAACTAGATCCAAGCCAAGTAGCTGGCAATTTGGCCATCTGAGAACTGCCTTGAACCTCATGGGAAAATAGCAGCTGAGAGTTTGATGGAGGCTGGCCCATTTCTAATCCCCATCTGGTGTTCATTTCATGCAGGCATGAAATCAACTCAGCAGACTCTTTTTTTTAAAAAAGCTTCTTTCAGGTTTTAGCCTTGCTGTGGTTGCCCCCTTTGAACACAGGAGACTCCTTCTTTTCAGCGTGGTAGCTCTTGCTGCAAATTATATTTAAGAATGTTGGGTAGGCACATAGAAAGAGAGGGAGATGACCAAGACAGAAAAGGAGAATCACAGAATGCCAGGTTGGAAAGGACCCCAAGGATCATATGGTCCAACTTTTCTAGGTAGTAATATAGTTGAAATGAGATGGTCCACTGCCTGATGATGATGATGGTCATGGTGATGAAAGAGCAGTCAGGCAACATAGGTTGCTCAGGAAGGTGGTGGAACCACCATTCCTGGATGTTCTCAAGAAACATATGGACATGGTTTAATGGCCATGGTGATGTTAGGTTGATGGTTGGACTTGATGATCTTAGAGGTCTTTTCCAATCAATGCAGTTCTGTGATTCTCTGATGATGTTTGCACATCATTTACTGGAAAGCATGAAAGATGGAGAGCTGGGTGACTCTCCTGACAGTTCACATGTGCTCTTGGATAATTCTGGCAGATTAATGCAGCTTTTCTGTGCATTTTGTAATCCATTAGCTGTATATAATTGTCCCTCAGATTCTCAGCCTGGAAATTTAGGAGAAGACATCATGCCCTTGCAGAAAGCTCAGCGCAGAATGTGTTTGTGCTAGATTTCTGAGCCGCACGAAGAGTGGGTTGCTGCTCTTGTAGGCTTTCACAAAACTCTTTCTTCTGTCAGTTTAGTGTGATTTCCACTCAAATGGTCAAAAATCAGTCAGTGATTCTGAGCACAGCCTGTGTGCAGGACAAGGAGGATGGAAGGATGGTTTACAGCTGTTTGAACAATGTCTGCATTATCTTCTTTCTTCCAGTGGAGAATCTGGTGCTGGCAAGACTGTCAACACGAAGCGTGTCATCCAGTACTTTGCCACTGTGGCAGCCCTGGGGGAACCTGGTAAAAAGAATGTAAGTCTGCTGTTTCAGTTTGGACTCCCAAGGTTTATCTGTTGTATAAAACCAGCCTCACCAGTCCTCATCCCATACGGTGGACATCAACAGGCATGGTTAGGAAAAGAAACCATTGGGAGAAGATGTTAATGCTCCCACATGGCATTACTGAGGGCATGCTGTTCTAATGGGAGAAAGGCAATGCTTACCTAACCTTGCCACCCTCCAGAAGAAGCAGCAAAACCTTTCCTGATTCTGAACTGTTGCTCCATAAGAAGCAGCAAAACACTTTCTGATTTTGAACAGTTGCTCCAGAAGAAGCAGCAAAACCCTTCCTGATTCTGAACAGTTGCTTGTGGCTGCTTCTTTTTCCTAGGAGTTTTAGTTTGTGTTAAGGATGTTTCTGATCATGTCTAAGCTGGTCAGAAGATGGGGAGGCTGTGAAGACTATTTTTTTTTTCCACATGGGAAATAGTCTATAAAATGAATAGGATTAACATCAGTGCTACACCTAGAGTATTCTGTCCAGTTCTGGGCTCCCCAGTTCAAGAAGGAGGAGGAACTACTGGAGAGAGTGCAGCAGAAGCTGCAACACTGATTAACTGACTGGAGCATCTCTTATAAGGAGAGGCTGAGAAATCTGGGGCTGTTTAGTCTGGAGAAGAGCAGCCTGAGAGGGGATCTTCAACATTTGAAGGATGAGATCTAAAGAGCATGAAGATGAGGCTGAACTTTTCTCAGCGGTGGCCAATGATAGGACAATGGAACAGGTTGCCCAGGGAGGTCATGGATGCCCCCTCTCTGGTGGTGTTCAAGGCCAGATTGGACAAGGCCTTGAGCAACCTGCTCATGTCAGGGGGGTTGGAACTAGATGATCTTTAAGGTCCCTTCCAACCTAAACCATTCTATGATTCTGTGAAAAGTCTTGCTGGAGTGTTGCTTCCTACTAGACACCTACATTTGCTAATCTTTACCTTTTCTGACATCATTCATATTAATACCCACATTCTCTTGTTTGTTGCGGGTCTTTAATCCATTCTGTTTCTCTTTTGACAGCAACCAGCTACCAAAACTGGGGTAAGTCATCGGCTTTGCCATTTTATCTTTTCCATGTGAAAAGGGTACTGGACTCTGTCAGTTCACAACATGAACCTCAGCACTTCACTTTCTCTGGTCCTTCAGGATCCCTGGAGCCCAGGCAGTTTGCTTCAGCAAACTGAAGTTTGTGTATGTGACAGTTAATGCTTTTCCAAACTCCAAAATCCACAACCATTACAAGCTCTGACTGCTTTCAGATCTAATACATTTTAGTGCTTGTCACTGTCTCCACTACATGCCCCTCTCCTCACGTGCATTTCCTTGGATGTCCTCACACACTTCACAGTGCATGGCAAGATATGGTGATTTGTTTCCTATGCAGATGGCATGGAATGTCCAATCTACAAAACAAAACAGTAGAATGCAGCAGAATGTTTGAGGCTTTTCAAGCCTCAAACTCCAAACTGACTGAGGACCTTGCTGTCATGCCAGTCACACTGTGCCACCCCTAGGGTGGAGCTAAATCCCTTCGCTAGGCTTCTGCCTTGTAAGTCAATGCGTGGCTCTGGTAGAGTTGACATCTGAGTTTGTGGCCTGTAGGCTCCTCATTAATATTTCAACTTTGATTTCTAGGGAACCTTGGAGGATCAAATCATTCAAGCAAACCCAGCCCTAGAAGCTTTTGGCAATGCCAAAACCCTGAGGAACGACAACTCCTCACGTTTTGTAAGTTCGTAACATAACGTAGTGGAATAATCCCTTCAGAAGTTGCTTTTTCTTTTGTCCACTAAAATGGTTGGATTTCCATGGAAGAATAGCAAAGTAGGAAGAATAGCAAAGTAGAGCCTATACAGGAAAAACTACTGGAAGGATTAAAGATAAGAAGAAACAAAGATCCAGTCTGAAAAAATGGTTCAAACTGCGCATGGTCAGGAGACAAGCAAAGCTCTTTCAACAGGAATTGCAGATCTTCCCCAGGACTGTTTCTGGTGCTTGACTTTCCTGCCATGTTTTGCACTGGCCTAAGTCATTCTGTCTCCCTGTAATAGTTCTATTTTGTCATTAAATGTCAGAAGTTCATTATGATCCCTGCCCCTTTCCCATGTTTTCCCCTTCTTCAGACCTATATATGCAGCATCACTCGTACCTTTGACCTAATCCATCTAATTTTTGGCTAAGTAAGCTGCTCCTGCTTGTCTCTCAGTACTGGCATGACCTTGGGCCCCTCATCTTGCTGGAGAACAATCCCCTCAGGAGCTCTGTCTCTGACACATCTGCTCCTCATTGCCTTAGAGGTCCAAAAGGAACAGGACAACAGCCTGAGTTTATAGCTCATTCTTCCCCAACAAATCTAGTTAAAAATTAAATTGGAAGGGGTGGAGATGTAGCTCTTCTGGACATGGTTTAATGGCCATGGTGGTCTTAGGCTGATAGTTGGACTCAATGATCTTGGAGGTCTTTTCCAACAAAAACAACTCTATGATTGTATACTTTGAAGATGTGTTTCAATATGATAAATTAAACTACTTTATTTTTTTATTAATTTGGAGGAATTAATATGCAAATTTAATGGGAAAAGCAGTGGGAAGTCACAGAATCCTTCTGACTTGAGTAGTTGCATCTACATTAGGACTGCAAATGAGGTGAAATTAGAGCAGTAACCTGTGAGTCTCATGTCCAGGCTTCTTGCTCTGAGCCCTGCATTGCAGTGAACCTGCCTCATGAAATGAAACTGGAAGCGTTTCCACAGCTCAGCCTAGCACATAACAGCCTGAGATCCTAGTCCTACAAGCTGATCACAAAGCTGTGTGCATAGGCTGAGACTTAGAAAAGTTTCACATCATTGTTGGATATCTGATATTTTACAAGGGCTTGTAGTGATAGGATAAGGAGGAATGGATTGAAACTTCAGGAGGGGAGATTCAGACTGGATATTAGGGAGAAATTCTTGACAGTGAGGGTGGTGAGACACTGGGACAAGTTGCCCAGGGAGAGTGCTTGATGACCTCTCCCTGGAGACACATATTCAAGGCATGGATGAGGCCTTGAGCAATCTCATCTAGTGGGAGGTGGGTTAGAACTAAATTATCTTTAGGGTCCCTTCCAATTCAAACCATTCTATGAATCTATGAATTTCTCACTTAAAACTTGCCTGTGCAAAGAGAAAGATGAGCTGGCTGTCTGGACCAGAGAAAAGGTGGCTGAGAGGATACCTTCTGGCTTGCTACAACTCTCTTAAAGGAGGTTGGAGTAGGGTGGGTGTCTCTTCTCACAAAGAACAAGCCACAGGACAGAAGGAAACTGTGTCAGGTTGCCCTATAAGAGGTTTAGGTTGGACATGAGGAACAATATCTTGCCTAAAAGGGGTGTCAAGCCCTGTCCCAGGCTGCTCAGGGCAGTAGTGGAGTCTCCATCCTTGGAGGGATTTCAAAGCCGTGGAAGTGTGGTACAGAGGGACATGTTTTAGTGGTGATTTGGCAGTGCTGAGATAAGGACTGAATTTGATGATCTTAAGGCTCTCTTCCAACCAAAATGATTCTGTAATTCGCTTCAAATATCATCCTTTTGCTCCCTTCTGTGTATCCTGTGTGCACTAATTACAATATTCTTCTGTGTGAATTAGGGGAAATTTATCCGAATCCATTTTGGAACCACAGGCAAGCTGTCATCTGCTGATATTGAGATTTGTAAGCAGCAATTTTTCTTCTTTTTAAAAGAAAAAAGAAAAGAAAGAAAAAGAAAAACCAGCAGTCATTCATCTGAAAGCATGCAGAGCCCTTTTAATTCAGGGTTTTTTTTTCCTTTCTGCAACTAGATTTATTGGAGAAATCCCGAGTGATTTTCCAGCAACCAGGTGAAAGAGATTATCACATCTTCTACCAAATCCTGTCAGGAAAGAAACCAGAATTACTGGGTAAGCATGACATGGGTTTAGAGCTTTGAAGCTGATTATGTCTCCATGAGGACAGGCTGGGAGAGTCAGGGCTGTTCAGCCTGGAGAATAGAAGGCTCTGGGGAGACCTTAGAGCAGCCTTCCAGTACCTGAAGTGAGCTACAGGAAAGCTGGGGAGAGATTTTTCACACGGGTTTGTAGTGATGGGATGAGGGGCAATGGATTGAAGTTGGAGGAGGAAAGGTTCAGACTGGATATTAGGAAGAAATTGTTTGCAGTGAGGGTGGTGAGACACTGGAACAGGTTGCCCAGAGAGGTTGTGGATGTCCCCTCCCTGGATGTGTTCAAGGCCAGGCTGGACAAGTCCTTGAGCAGCTCGGTCTAGTGGGAGATATTCTTGCCTTTGGCAGAGGAGTTGGGACTAGATGAACTTGAAGGTGCCTTGCAACCCAAACCATTCTATGAATCTATGATCCTTTAGAGTGCAATGCTCATGGTCATACTGAGGAAGATGGTATTGACTCAGGCAGCAGCAATTATGCCAACTCCTTCATCTTCCTTTGTCCCTGGTCACGATTCTGTGAGTAGACAGTGGCTGAGGAAAGGGTCAGGAGCAAATCTGTCATCAGAAAAAAGCTTTATGTTTCCATTTGAGAAAACTGAACTTCCACTTATATACTCTTTTAAAGATATAAAATAACTTCTTAAATATACTCTTTTCAAGATGCTGCTCCAATGGCAGCAACAGAGATATGCTGCTGCAGGTACCCTACAAATGTGCAGATTACAGATTATTACAGATTAGACTAAGGGAATGGGTCTCAGGCAGGATTTTAAAATGTAGTGTTACAAAGGCAAAAGAACCATCACTTTTAATTTGTATAACACATGGTCTCAAAACATCTGGAAAGTGCTTTGCCTCCAAAAGCACTTGGGGAGATAAAAAATTAATTGCCCAGATTTTTACATGAGGAGATTTGCTCACAGGTCTGTGAAGAAAAGCTACTTACTTCTTTCTGTCCCAAATGCATCCTAGGATGTTCTTTAGCAAGGGAGAATAAGCAAAGCTGCATATTCATATTTTTCCTCGTTGAATGTGGTCCCACAGACCTGCTGGAGAAGATCAGAGAGTACATGAGTGCTCTCTATTTCCATTTCCTAATGCTTTGAAGAAAACCATCACTAGCTGGGCTTTTTTGGGGGGTTTGTTTTGTTTTATATATTTGTGGTTCTGTTTGTTTTATTTTTTCCCTCTGTCACAGCCAGCAGGTTGAGACAGATGATTCTGCCTTTATGCTCTGGCAAGACTTCACCTGGAGTACTGTGTACAGCTATAGGATCCCAAATAAAAGAGGGACATGGACTTGCTGGTGCAGATCCAGGGGAGACCACAAAGATGATTGGATGGCTAGATCAGCTCTCCTATTAGCACAAGCTGGAAGAGTTGGGGCTGTTCAGCCTGGAGAAGAGAAGGCTCCAGGGAGACCCTAGAGCAGCATTTCGATATCTGAAGGGACCTACCGGAAGGCTGGGGAAGGACTGTTTAGAAGAGTTTGTAGTGACAGGACAAGGGACAATAGTTTGAAACTGAAGCTGAACAGATTTGATTGGACATTAGGAGGAAATTGTTCACAATGAGAATGGTGAAGAGCATTCTCAACTAGAGCAGGTTGCCCAGGGATGAGGTTGAGGCCCCATTCCTGGAGATATTCAAGACCAGACTTGATGTGGCCTTGGGCAGCCTGATCTCATTGGAGGTGTCCCTCCTGACTGCAAGGGATTTGGATAAGATGACCTTTGAGGGCCCACTTCCAACCTGATGCTTCTATGATTCTGTACTTAAGTGATGTGGTTTGCTGATTTTAACTTGTACTCTGGAGAAACACATTTTGTGAAATGCACTGAAGAGCCACTTTATTGCTGCACTTAACTGCTCTGAGCTATAGTGTAATAACCATCAGGTTTGAAGTCCTTATTGTCCTGACAGTGTGTGGTCAGTCCTTAACCTCTTTAGCTTTTATGTGGCCTAATTAATGATGATTACGAGAAAGACTTCAAGGAAGCATTGCACTGAGATCCCTGTGTTAATTCCTATGCTGGGAAAATAGCCTCTTTCTCATCACTTGTCTGTCTACTCTCCAATGGCACAAACCTTTGTGGCCAACAGGAGCTTGTCTGCAGGCTCTTGAGAGGATGAAAGCACGTGGGGTTTTGTTTTGTAGACAAAAAGAGGATGCATTTTTACATAAACACGCACATCTCTAAATGTGGTTGGTTGTAGATAAATTAATACATAGTGACTGCGTAGCAAAGTAGCATGGACTTTGAGAGGCTATGATTTTATAGACACATGTATTGATAGACACAACCAAACTCAGGTTAAGACAGGGCCTTGAGCAACCTAGTCTAGTGGGATATGTCCTTACCAATGCCAGGGGGGTTGGAACTGGATGATCTTTAAGGTCACTTCCAACCCAAACCATTCTATGAATCTATGATTTACATATCTCTACATATTTAGACTGGTTGATGTGTGTCTATATATATAAAATACTGAAATCTAGACCAAACCTTCCTCTGCTGAACGTGGGTGAAATTTCCTGTTCATTTAGGGAAACAGGAGACACTTCAAAATGTGTAGATGTAGTCCTGAGGAACATGTTTTAGCGGTGGCCTTGGTAGTGCTGAGTTAATGGTTTGACTCGATTATCTTAAAGGTCTTTTCCAACCTAACTAATTCTCTGATTCTGTGATTCTCTCTGTAGTTTTGGAACTTTCTAGAAGACAACTCTATATTTGGGGGGGAAAGGAAAAAGGAAAGAGAGAACCATAGTCAGGCTTTTGTTCATCAAGAGCCATGTGTCTTATATAGAGTCCTGGAAGCCATTCTTTTGTGAGTTTATCATAAAAGATAGGAACCAAGCCCATTATCTCCATCTTGGGTCATATTAAGATTTTTCTCTGCTCTGTACTTAGATGGGATTTTTACACCCATAGGCATACAAGGCAGAAAGTAAGGCTCTATGGGAAATTATAGGTTGTGCATGCTCCCTCCCTGGAGGTCTACAAAGCCATTTTGGGTCAGGTCTAATGAGAGCTGTCCTTGCCTGTGGCAGGTGAGTTGGGATTAGATGATCTTTAAGGTCCCTTCCAAGCCGAGTCATTCTATGATTCTGAACTCAGTGTGCTGCAAAACATGCTTAATAGGGGTATGTGCAATATTCCCATCTTCTTTCTACAAAAAGCAACCCAAACCAAACTTTATAAATAGACATGCACAGACAAATGTGTATGAGTTGACCTTTCAATCTACATTGTTTTGGGGTCTCCTGAAAGAACGACTCTTTTGACCTTAGCAATTCTTTCACAGATATGCTACTGGTATCTACCAACCCATATGACTACCACTTCTGCTCGCAAGGAGTAGTTACGGTGGACAACTTGGATGATGGAGAAGAACTGTTAGCAACAGATGTAAGCTAATACTGATTTGACTTTGTTCTTCACAGTTAGTTGTATGAGGGGAGAAAAAGTGCTGGTGGGAGCCTAAGTTTGGTCACTAAAACTACTAGACTAAGGTGAAAGCCAAGATGGGTATTAATTGCATTTGTACCATGAAGCATGAGGCCTGATGGACTCTTCTCCCAGGCCAACTTGTGACAAGGTGAGAGGGCATGGTACTAAAGCTGTTCCAGGGCAGGTTTAGGTTGGATGTTAGGAAGCATTTCTTCATGGAAAGGGTGATTAGACACTGGAATGGACTGCTCAGGGAGGTGGTGGAGTCATCATCCCTGGAGATATTTAAGGAAGGATTGGATGTGGCACTTAGTGACATGGTGGAGCCAGTGTGGTGGTGTTAGGTCATAGATAGGACTTGATGATCTCAGAGGTCTATTCCAGCCTCAATAATTCTGTGATTCTACCTCTGGATCTCACCTTGCTCCATGTAATGCCCATAGGCACAACCTTCTTACAATGTTGATATATAAAATGCTAGATAAAGGAAGCTCTACTGCTCCCCAGCCACTGCTGGGAATTCAAGGTGTTCCAGTGGCTGCTTTGTGAATTAATGCCCCTTGGCAAGACAGTAACATCTGCCACACAAAGGCAGATTGTGGGGCTGCTTTTGGATAGAGAAGTGACAAAATACCTGTTTTCTTTTCACAGCAAGCCATGGACATCTTGGGATTTGTGCCAGATGAGAAGGCTGGTTCCTACAAGCTCACAGGTGCCATCATGCACTTTGGAAACATGAAATTCAAACAAAGACCCAGAGAAGAGCAGGCAGAGGCTGATGGCACTGAAAGTAAGAATAACACCTAAAATTAATCCTTACCTTCAAAACTCTGGCACATAAGAAGTTATCATGCACTGGGCTGAGGAAGGAGCAGCCTGTTTGGTTTGATCTTGCACAATGTACCTCCTGCTCAGCCTAGTGTACTGTGATGTGGTTAATTCAGTGGTAGGTTACCTTATCTAGTAGAAGGTGAAGAGACATAATCAGAGCAACCTAATGAAATCCCGTTTTTGTGACTATTTAAACGATATAGTTGCAAGAAGTTTTTGCCTCAGCTTTCTCTTTCATGTCTTCAGATCTTCTTTCTTTACTTTCTCTTGCAGCTGGACATGATTTAGTGGGTTTGGACATGGTTTAGTGGTAGTATCTTAGCAGTAGTGGTGGAATTGTGAGCTCTAGGTGAGTGGTTAAACTTGCTGATTGCAAAGGTCTCTTCCAACCTTAAGCATTCTATGATTCTATGATATATTCTTTTCTCTATACCTGAAGAGTCTCTCGAGTGTGATTCTTGCAGCAATTGTGGTCCAAGGTAGCTAGATGACCTTCTCTATCACAAACAATTTATGTTAGGCACACCTAACATAAATCATTAAGAGAACAAAATCTTGATCCAGTTTTCCTTTGGAAATGGATGTACTCAATATATTTTTCTTGGCTAGGCATGTTTCCATGCAGAATTTCAAAGTAGTTGAAACTCTGTTTCTCTTGATCAGGTGCTGACAAAGCTGCCTATCTAATGGGAATCAACTCCTCTGATTTGATTAAGGGTTTATTGCACCCCAGAGTGAAAGTTGGTAATGAGTATGTGACCAAAGGTCAAAGTGTTGAACAGGTAAGGAGAAGCTCTTAGTGTTTGGATACTTGTCCTGCAAAATTTGTGGATTCATCTGTAACTTCTGAGAGCTGCTAGAAACATTAACCTGTACCTCCACTACATGTTCTCATTTTAGATCACCAGACTTGAGGGAATAGTCGCTGAAAGTGGGGGGAACTGGTAAAGAGAGTGACAGAGGACTAGTGGCCAGCATAGCCTTTAAAAGAATTTTTTTTTCCTGCTGTCTTAGTAGCAGCCACTCAAGGATACCAGGTGCAGTAAAACCACTTGGGGATCGATATCTAATTCTGGAGAAGAATAGTTACCTAAAAGAGTTGAACCATGGATTATTTATTCACTCATTCATTATTCATGCAATTCTAAGCTCAATTCTGACCTCAGTCAGCCAAAGGTAATATCCACTTAAAGGTATCTCTTCATTTAGGAAAAGCCCCTGGACTAGCACTGCTGCATCTGTAGCAGTATTGTGGAGGATGCTGCAGCTTTTTGATGAAAAATGTTAGGAAAAATTTCTTTCCTGCAAGAGTTGTTAGGCATTAGAAGAGGCTTCCCAGCAAGGTGATAGTCACCAATCCCCAGAGGTGTTCAAGAATTGTGTGGACACTTCTGGACGTGGTTTAATGACCACGGTGGTGTTGCATTGATGGTTGGACCTGATTATCTCAGAGGTCTTTTCCAACCAAAAAAAAATTATGATTCTATGAAATTGTTGATTGAGGACAGCCTGTGGCACCATCTCAGAAAGCAGAGAACATCTGGAGAGAGGTCTGCCCAACCTGAAGAAAATCATTTTGTCAGTCTTTTCCTACCACCTGCCATAGCATCCCTCAAAAATTGGAAGCAAATGGCTGTGAGCAGCCTGAGCACAGACCTCCCCAGAATACTAGCAATAGCTCTGGACACCATGGCTGCCATTTGGCCCCTAACTTCTACAGCTGTGTAAGAGATTGAAACATTTGCAACTTGCTGTCCAGTTGTTTAGTTGTTTCCCAAAAGGTACTTTACTAGCACTTTATGTACACGTCAGCATGCATGTGTATACATAACGCAAAGAAAAGTCAGCATAGGTAAGAGGAGAAGCTGAGTGTTGTATCAAGCTTACCTCAGTGGCTATATACCCTAAGTAGGCATTGAAATGAGCTACTGTACTCAGATCCTTGTGTCTGCAGGGGTTTCTGTCTCTCATAGTGGTGTTTTGAACCTATGTGCATTAGGTTTTGTATGCTGTTGGAGCCTTATCTAAGGCAGTCTATGATCGAATGTTCAAGTGGCTGGTGGTCCGTATCAACAAGACCTTGGACACCAAGCTACCAAGACAGTTCTTCATTGGAGTCCTGGATATTGCTGGGTTTGAAATCTTTGATGTGAGTACTGACGTGTGAGGACTTGTTAGAAGCACATAGAAGATAGCAAGTGATAGCTCTGGGTGGGTATTTCTAAGTGAACAGAAGGTAAAATCCTGAGAAAGCCATAAAGCAAAGAGCATAGATGACTTTTTCCATGTGCAGATGTAGAAAGCATTCAGTGTTTAGCACAACTGGATATGCTGATAGTTCCTGGGGAGGAAAAGGATGGAGATAGTGGAGTCACTGTCCCTGAAGATGTTCAAGAAAAGTGTGGACACAGCACTTTGGGACATGGTTTCATGGACATGGTGGTGTTAGGTTGATGATTGGACTCAATGATCTTAGAGGTGTTTTCCAACCAAAACAATTCTATGTTTCTTTAGCAAAGACAACATCTCACACGCTTTGAGGTGTATTTTATGAAGATGTGTTTTTCCCACTCTTTCTCTTTGAGAGAAAACATGTTTTACCTAGGCTATTTCTTTCTCTTTATATCTCAGTATATAAGATCTATCTCCATCTCAGTTTAAAGGAGACATTTTTTAATTTTTTTTTTTTACAATGAGAACAATTATTCACAGGAACAACCTCTCCAGTATTTAATGGAATCTTTATCACTGGAGGATTCTAAGGTGTATTTGGACAGTGTTGTAGACAATCTCATCTAGGCTCCCTCTCCCACAAAATCTTGGACCAGCTGATCTTTAGAAGTCTATTCCAAACTGGGCTCTTCTGTGATTCTATCACTGTTGTAAACAAGCACACCACAGCTTCTGTTTCTCAGGATGCATTCCTGAAGATTGCTGTTTCTGCTTCATTTTGCTCTCTGTATGCAGCACAGCACAAAGCATGCTGGCTCTGCTACAGAAATGGTGTGGCATGCTGCTGAAGGAAAGGCATGTCCATCTTGAGAGACCTGAGCAAACCTGGGCATCCTCACATTCCAGAGGACAGTTGCTGAGCTCCTCTCTCCTTTGCCATTTGCATTATGCTCAGCAGTTTCTCAACCAGATAGTGTTTAGGTTTAGATATAAACAGCTTCTTCTTTGCTGTTCCATCAAGCCCTGTGGTGCAAATGCTTCTTTTTTTTGGTTGTTGTTCTCCTCCTTCTGCAGTTTAACAGTTTTGAGCAGCTCTGCATCAATTACACTAATGAGAAACTGCAACAGTTTTTCAACCACCACATGTTTGTCCTGGAGCAAGAGGAGTATAAGAAGGAAGGCATCGAGTGGGTGTTCATTGATTTTGGCATGGACCTGCAGGCCTGCATTGATCTAATTGAGAAGGTATGTCCAGGAGTGCTAAAGTGTATTTGCTGAATTGGTTTTATTCATGTCATCAATACTCACCAAACAGAGTAGAATAAACAGCAGGACAAGTTTCTTGCCTTTCTACATGCAATACAGAATGAAAGGCAAACCACTGTTTGTGATATCTGTGTCTTCTTGGCTTCACCTCCGTAAGCCTGCTGTGCAAATCCAAGAGCAACCACAAGCCATCGCTTAATTTGTATGGCTGCCTAAGCTTCTTTGGCTTTTTCTTTTCACAGAGTCAGAATCACAGAATATCCTTCTGCTCTTCCATTTACTTTGTGCCATGTATGCCTAACACCAAACTCACTTCTCAGGGCAAATGGTACATTTCACTCAGCCCTCCTTTTTCCTTCCATTACAAAGTGCAAAATCCTTCATGCTCTTCCTAGCCCAGAACTACTGGTTCTCTTTCACCCCTTCCCCAGCATAGCATACACGCCTTTCCTTTTCTCTTCTCTGTGATTATAATATCATTGTGGTGGGGACAGCTGTCCCTTGCTGTATCTCTTGTTCTGACACCTCCTGTGACATCTAACTCTGGTGATCTGCAAGTAAAAAATGAATTTTTGAGTATTGCATTAGTGGGATATTTGGAACAGCTGGAATAGAAAGGCTGATTATTAAGTGCTCTTCTGCTTGGTGAGTTTCTTCGCCAGGGAAGCAGGATATCTGTGCATGATTCTAGTCCCTCAAACACTCTGTCCAGTGTTAGGAAGTCAGCTCATATTTCCTAGTTCATTATGTAAACAAATGATAGTTATTTGATGGATCAAATCAATGCTGGACCAAAATATGGTCCAGCTGCTTTGAAAGGTACTGAATAGTCAAAGGTGTGGTTACTATTTTAACAGAGCAGCCAAAGGCTTTCTCCTCAAAATGAGAAGAAATTTTGCAGGCTTAAAACTCCATCAGGTCAAAGTCAAAGCCTGCACAGCTCTTGAAAGCCTAAGCATTTTCCAACAAAGGTGTTCTTAAATCCACAGCCATTGGGAATCCTGTCTATCCTTGAAGAGGAATGTATGTTCCCAAAAGCTACAGATATGACATTCAAAGCCAAACTCTATGACAACCACCTTGGCAAGTCACCTAACTTACAGAAGCCCAGGCCTGATAAGAAAAGGAAATATGAAGCTCACTTTGAACTTCGTCATTATGCTGGTTCAGTAAGTTCTTCTGTTGACTTTGTATTAGAGATCTTCCAGGTGGGGTTGGGTCCATAGCACACCACAAGGGAGGGTTGGAAGGGTGGAAAGGGGAAGAAATAGCAAGGAATAAAAGCACGTATCTACCCTCTCTGCACAAGTATTGCAACACAGCAAGTTGCCACCAGACTCCAGGACATCTGGTCCTTGAGTGCACGAATTAAATAAAACAACTGAGGAAATCTAATGATGCTTTTGCTGAAAAGATGTCTTTCCTTTACCACTTTCCTCTTATCAAACTCAGACTAGTGATTAAACAGTGACAGCATCCAACTTTTAATCTTGGGAAAGCTGGGGAGGGTCTTTTTATAAGAGCTTATAGTGATAGCATGAGAGGGAACTGATTTAAGCTAGAAGATGATAGATTTAGATTGGATATTAGGAATAAGAGGGTGGTGAGACCCTGGAACAGGTTGCCCAGGGAGGTTGTGGGTGTCCCCTCCCTGAAGGTGTTCAAAGCTGGTTTGGATGGGGCCTTGATGAAGCTGGTCTGGTGGAAGGTGTCCCTGCCCATGAACTACATGATCTTTATGGTTCTTTCTAACTCAAACCATTCTATGATTCTACAATTTGCAACTTCTGATTTATTTCCTATGCTTTGCTGTAGGTTCCCTACAACATCATCGGTTGGCTTGAGAAGAACAAGGACCCACTTAATGAAACTGTAGTAGGCATTTTCCAAAAATCATCCAACAAACTCCTGGCAAGCTTGTTTGAAAGCTATGTTGGCGCTGACAGTGGTAAGCAGAACAAGCTCACGTGGGGTTTCTTTCAGTCCCGGGATGCATGCTTGGGAATACATTTAAGAAACAAAACAATTCTCTCGTCTGCAATTTGCTCAACACTAAATGAGGCAGTGACTAATTATTTAGATGTGCACAGCATCTGTAGGAGTTTGCCAGTAATACCAAGGAGCCATTAACTCAGCTAATTTGAATGCATAATAACTTTGAGCAATTTTGGCAAGGAAATCTGAGTGTTGTCAGCACTCCAGTGGGAGTTTGAGCCTGGAAGTGTTCAGATAGGCAAGTGTTGCACAAAAACTGTTCTACATAAATATCTGTGAAAAAGAGCAGCTCTTCCTTCCCATGTTGTAATCCTCCTTGCTTGTAGTCCACCCTGTATCCAATAAGAAATATGAAAGAATGATTTGGAATATTTTGTTGGCTTATAAGTCTTATGAGGAACAACTGAGGCAATCGTAAGGAGGGGGAGGGGGGAAGTGTCAGTGTCTTCACACATGCAACAAGTGACAAAATGAGAGGAAATGGCCTGAAATTGTGCCAGGAGAGGCTCAGATCTGATATTAGGAAGAATTTATTCACAGAAAGATTTATAAAGCACTGGAACTGGCTGCCCAGGAAGGTGGCAGAGTCATCATCCCTGGAGGTGTTTTAAAGATGCATGGATGCTTAGGGATGTGGTTTAGTTGTAGTGGCATAGAAGTAGTGGTGGAACTGTGAGCTCTAGGTGAGACCTCAAAGGTCTCTTT
Organism: Psilopogon haemacephalus; assembly: GCA_013396835.1. NCBI lineage: Eukaryota > Metazoa > Chordata > Aves > Piciformes > Megalaimidae > Psilopogon > Psilopogon haemacephalus. The sequence continues at coordinate 211,810 of VWZI01015893.1, read as the reverse complement.
CAAGCTCAACAGTTCTTTGGTTCTATAATTAGAGGTAAGTAGACACTGAAAGTATCTGAACACCATTCCACATTGGCAAAAGTAGAAGAACTTGCCAATACATCTTGCTGCTAGTTTTTTTTGTTTGCCAAGACTATACATACATCCTCCTCCCTGCTTTAAGCAGCCTGGTCTAGTGAAGGTGTCCCTGCCCATGGCAGGAAGTTGGAACTGGACGATCTTTAAGGTCCTCTCCCAGCCAAATCATTCTATGATTTTTTGAACATATTGAAGCTGTCTGCATTGCACAGAGCTGTTTTATTTCTGAGAAGACAAGTAGCAAGCCTCCAGAGCATTGATCTTAAGTAAATCAGACTGACACTCATTACAGAGATGTAGCTTTTATGTCCTGAAGTTGCAGTCAGTTGCAACCTATTTATTAGTAACCTCATTTCCATAGAGGTTGTTGTCATGAATCATGAGACACTTCCCGAGGAAGCAAGGAGGCTGCAGACTCCATAATGTGAATAAGAGATGGAGCTGAATGGAAATAATAAAACTCCTGCCACTAGCAAATCCTTGCAAGTCACAAACTGCCTGTTTTCCCGTGGATATTCCTGTCCATCAGAAGACTACCTTGTTTCTCCTCAGTGTCAGGAGAAAGGAATAGCCTGCCCAGAGCAGCCTTTCCCAGTCTTGTCAGTGTCACAGTCCAGAAGGGAGACAAGCTGTGGATAATCCCATCAAGCACATTGCACTCTTCACTTCTCCTTTTATGTTGAGTGTTGTTGGCAGGTGACAAAATGCCAGACCTCCTGATGATGATCTAAGGGTTCAGTGTTTAGCAAGCTGTAACAATTGCTGTACGTTTTGGGATCATGTTTGGCTCTTGTGAAACTTTACAAAGGTCATGTCAGAAACTAGCACTCCTTTGGAGGAGCTGAGTGATTTTGGCTCTGGAGCTTTATGCAAAATTCAGGGGATGCAAAGCTACTGTATCTAAAATTGCAAATATTCATTTCCCTCAAACCTAGACAAATGTTACTTGCTCGAGTTCAGTGTCTGCACAGGAGGCACGTGAGAATCAGTGTCTGTACAGCATGATGTGCAGTGGCAATCTTCCATCGGCCTGACTTGTCTTAGCCTTTTCATTTTTCCTGCATCAGCTCACCTTGCAGGCTTTCCAATAAACTACAAACCACTCTGCTTTGTAAAAAAAACTCTTTACGGGTGCAGGTTCACTAAAACAGGTTGCTCAGGGAGGTTGTGGATGTCCCCTCCATGGAGGTGTTCAAGGCCAGGTTGGAGAGAGCCTTGAGTAACCTGGTCTAGTGGAAGGTGTCCCTGCCCGTGGAAGGTCTCCCTGCCCATGGCAGGGGAGTTGGATCTGTGTGGCAAGCAGGTGGAGAGAGGTGATTCTGATAACAAGCTCTGCTCCTCACCAGGAGTACTGTGTCCAGCTAAAACACCCAAGACAAGAGGGACATGGACTTGCTGGATCCAAGATCAGACTCAGTGTGGCCCTGAGCAGCCTAATCTAGTTGGAGGTGTCCTTGCTAACTGCAAGGGAGTTGGACAAGATGACCTTTGAGGGTCCCTTCGAAACCAATGCGATTTGCAAATCTGTGAACAAGATGACTTTTAAGGTCTCTTCCAACCCAAACCATTCTATGACTCTATGAAAAGTTCTTTTTCTACCTTATTCACCTTTATGGACTTTCTGTATAAGTGATGCTGTGAAATACAAATGCAGTCCAGAAAGCTGACAGCAGTCCTTGTCAGAAACCCCAAGTATGGACAGAGATCCACAAACCTGTGATTGATCCCACTCGATGTCCAGAAGGTTTTGTATAAAATTTGGACCATCAGAGCCATCAAGCTATTAGCTGTGCCTTTCATTGCAAGGGATTTGTGCTATTAGAAGTGTTTGTCTGTCCCCATGCCTTGTGTGCACCCCTTACTGAGACACAGATTGCCCTTTTTACTTCTTTGTTTTATATCTTCTTTCCTTAGGTGACCAGGGTGGAGAAAAAAAACGTAAGAAAGGTGCCTCTTTTCAAACTGTATCCTCCTTGCACAAGGTTTGTTCACCTCTTGCCTCTGGTGGTTTGAGTTGAGAATTTATTGGAGAGGAGTGTTAAGGGTTGTAATGGGCTAAAACTTAATAACATCAAATCCCATCAGAATTTGACTGAGGGTCTGGGTTACTGATGTTGGCCAAGTGAATATGCCCTGTGAGGGGCTGCCCCTTTTTATCTTCTTAGAGCATTCAGGAGGAAGTGGGTTTTATTCTATTTGCCCAGGTATCACAACAAGTTGTGAACAACCTTTTCCACTTATTTGGTGGCTTATAACTTCATGCATGCCTTTGGAATAGGAACTAACTACAAATCATTTTCTAATCCCATTGGAACAGGCTGCCTAGGGAGGTGTTGGAGTCCTCATCCTTGCAAAGTGTTCAAGAAATGTATGAACATGAAACTTTGGGGCGTGGTTTAATGGCTGTGGTGGTGTTGGGTTTACAGTGGAACTTGGTGATCTTAGAAGTCTTTTCCAACCAAAACAATTCTATGACTACTGGTTGTCATTGGATCCTGGGGTTAGACCAGTCCTAGAAAACCAAGTTACTGAGTGTCATAAAGGCTCTTTTTTTCATTAATAATTCCCTTCTTCTGGGACTGGTCTGTACTGCTGCAGAAGCTGTCACAAGGATCACACCTAGGGAAAAGTGGGGCTTGTAATTTACCTTTAATACTATTCCTTATGAGTCACGCTGAGGAAGCTGTAATGGAGGGAAAGATCAGGTAGGGAAGGAAGTAGTTATCTCCTACTAGTCATGTAATTTTATCTTGCTTGGAGGTAGTCTTCATGAAAGCAAATCACAGGAAACTAAGACTGCTATCTTATCAGCTGAATAAGTATAAGGATAGCTGAAGAATCACTCAAGAATTTAAAAATCCAGAGTCACCCATTCTCCAGAGCTGCTAAGCACCCAGCTGTTTTTTTTTTCATCATCCTGACTGGCATGAGCTAAATTTTCAGTCTGAACATCAAGTAATGGCCATCTGGTTTGGACATTAGGAAGAAGTTCTTCACAATGAGGGCAGTGAAATACTGGAACAGGTTGCCCAGAGAGGTTATGGAAGCCCCATCTCTGGAGACTTTCAAGATCAAACTTGACAGGCCTCTGAGCAACCTGATCTAGTTGGAGGTGCTCGCTGCAGGCAGGTTGGACAAGATGAACTTCCAACACAAAACATCCTATGATTCAAGTGTGCTGATGACATCATACCCCCTCTACTGATCTCTATTTTCTAAATTTCTAAACTAGTAGAATTTCTAAACTCTACTAATGAATTTTTTTTAACTAGACAAAATGCATTCTGCAGAGCTTGGTGATTACTGCTGACCGCTGCTTGGGGCCTGCCTGGGATGTCTGATACAGATCAGTGAAGGGAAAATATTTGGCCAGGATAACAACAACCTAACTTTTATGAGAAACAGATTGCTGCAAACCAGGAGACGGGGAGACAGTTTGATACAAACTAATTCCGTTTATTACATGCATTTGTTCATCTTATATATGTTTCAATATTCTAAAGAAGGCAGCGTGCAACTATTCTATTGGCTATTTACTTGTCTGAATGGCTAAAGCTAATACAGTGATTGGCCTAACTAGGGTACATAGTCATACATCCCTACTTGATACAAAGTTACATCTGCTTATTATCAGAAAACTGTGGGTCCTTTGTTTTACTCTTATCAGGGTTTTCTTCAATCTCTAAGGTCACCCTGCTCCTAGCTATACCAGATGTCACACATTCCTAGATAGCCTGTGATTAGAGCCTGGGTGAGAACTCCTGCAATTTAGAGCCTGGATATCAACTTTAATACTCCCACTGTTTTTCCTGCATTCTGTTTCTTGCCTTACCAAGGCTTTTTTATTCCCATGTCTTTATTTAACATATCTGTTTCATTATGAATCTGGGTGTCCTCACAGATGGGCAAGGTGAACTCTCCTTACTGAGTAGGGAAATGATTAGGCAAAAACGCAACTGGCTTTTGCAGAAATGTTCTACAGACCCAGCTCTGAGGGAGCTGGGGTTCTTTAGCTTGGAGAAGAGGAGGCTGAGAGGTGACCACATCAATGTTTAAAATATGTAAAACGTGAGTGCCAGGAGCATGGAGCCAGGCTCTTCTCAGTGGTATCTGATGACAGGACAAGGGGTAATGGGTGGAAGCTGAGGCACAGGAAGTTCTATGAGAACATGAGGAAGAATGTCTTCACTGTGAGGGTGACAGAACGCTGGAACAGGCTGCCCAGAGGGGTTGTGGAGTCTCCCTCTCTGGAGATATTCAAGACCTGCCTAGATGTGTTCCTGTGTGATCTGGTACAGGTGATCCTGCTCTGTCAAGGTGGTTGGACTGGATGATCTTTCAAGGTCCCTTCCAGCCCCTGACATTCTGTGATCTGTGATGGTGCTGTATCTTGCTGCTTCTCTTGTTTCTGACATTTCTGGGGCTGTGTCTTCTTAAGACTTTGCTAAAGATGATGTGGGTTTCTGCATCTAAGTTAATTCATATTTTAGTTTATTTGGACACATTTCTCAGTAACAATTTTTTGGTATGTTGTTGGAGGATATTTAAAGGGGTGACATTAGTACATGTAACAACCAACTGAAGGAATAAGGCATTGCAATTCCACTGAACAGCTAAAGCTAATTGTGGTTTTCATATGTCTGTTCCAGGAAAATTTGAACAAGCTGATGACTAACTTAAAATCTACAGCCCCTCACTTTGTACGCTGCATTATCCCCAACGAATCAAAAACTCCAGGTATGGAAAACACAGCAGTCTGCAGAATATCTGAACTATGTAATTTCAATAGTTACCTCCAAGTCACCACTTTGTACTTAAATACTGTACTTCTGCTGCCCCTCTACTCCACCCTAGTGAGGTCTCACCTGAGTATTGTGTCCAGTTCTGGGCTACCCAGCTCAAGAGGGCCAGGGAACTACTGGATAGAGTCCAACTGAGGCTATGAGGGACTGGAACATCTCTCTCATGGGGAAAGTATGAGAGATCTGGAGCTGTTTGGCCTTCAGAGGAGAATGATGAGAGGGGATTTGATCAATATTTATAAATATTGAAGGGTGGGTGTCAAGAAGAAGGTGCCAGTCTCTTTTCACTAGTGCCTAGTGATAGCACAAGGGGCAGTTGGCACAAACAGGAACACAGGAAGTTCCACTCAACATGAGTGAAAATTTTGCTATGAGGGTGCTGGAGCCCTGGAGCAGGTGGCCCATCGAGGTTGTGGAGTCTCCTTCTCTAGAGACTTTCAAGACCCACCTGTATGCTTTCCTATGTGGCCTACCCAAGGTGATCCTCCTCTGGCAGAGGGGTTGGACTGTGTGATTTCCAAAGTTCCTATTGCAAACCTTACCATTCTGTGACTGTCTGCAGTCACAATGGCGTTGCTCTTTCAGATGACACCTCGCATATCCCTTGGTGAAATGAAAATGAAACTCCATTTAGAGTAGGCTTGTTTTTGCCCCTGCAGGTGAAATGGATGCTTTCCTGGTCTTGCATCAGCTCCGCTGTAACGGTGTCCTGGAAGGCATCCGCATTTGCCGAAAGGGTTTCCCAAACAGGGTGCTTTATGCTGACTTTAAACAAAGGTAATGCAAACCTGTGTCATCTTCCTGTCCTGATCCAAGCCAACATAAGCCAAGTATGTCTTCTATATTTTGGTCTGAAGTCTTTTATTCCATTCAACTTTATCTACTATTCAGTTTGCCTGAAAGGGAAAGGCAGAATTCTGCTCTTGCTCGTGTCTGTGCTCATGATTATAGGACGTAGGATGATTTATTTAAAACAAGTTTGGGGATTGTTGGTGGGGTTTTTTTTAGCTTTGAGGGAAGGGGGAGGCGGGGGAACGAAGAATCTAGGTCACATTTACTCATTGCTCATCTGTTATTAACAGGTACCGCATCCTGAATCCAGGCGCGATCCCAGAGGACACGTTTGTAGATAGCAGAAAAGCTGCTGAAAAACTGATGGCATCGTTAGATGTTGACCACAACCAATATCGTTTTGGACACACCAAGGTAACTGGAAAAGACCAGCACTGCTCATGTAACGGGAAAAGTGAAGGTCCAGAAGAGGCCACAGAGATGATCAGAAGGCTGGGGCACCTCCCCTATGGGGACAGGCTAAGAGAGTTAGGGCTGTTCAGTCTGGAGAGAAGAATGCTCCAGGGAGGCCTTAGAGCTACATTTCAGTATCTGAAGGGGACCTGCAGGAAATCTGAGGGGGAACTTTTCACAAGGGCCTGTAGTGATGGAATGAGGGGCAGTGGTTTTAAGCTGTAGGGGGGGAAATATTTATACTGGATATTGGGGAAAAAAAATTGACAGGGTTATGAGACACTGGAACAGGTTGCCCAGGGAGGTTGTGGATACTCCCTCCCTGACAGTGTTCAAGGCCAGGTTGGATGAGGCCTTGAGCAACCTGGTCTAGTGGGAGGTGTCCCTGCCCAGGGAACTAGATGACCTTTAAGGTCCCATCCAATCCAAGTATTCTATGAATCTATGATCTAGTATCTAATTTGATGAACAGGACTTTAAGCAGTTTCTGTTCATGGCAGTTAAGGAGAGTTTATAATACAAGGAACTAGCAATAAAGCATCAGAGGTAATTAATTACTAAGCTGTTCTACAGGAATTTTATTTCTGTAGCTTAAGCTCGCACAAAGCTTTTATTGCTACAAGTAGATACAGCAGCAGCTGTTAAACGATAGCTTATTTCATCTAACATAAGCACACTCAGATGTAGGTGGACCACAAGATCGGCTGCAGCTCTTTGGAATGAGACCATGTGCAATTATGACATGAACCCATCAGCAGGGACCTCCGGGAGCTGTGGTTCAGCTGACCTGCTTTGAACCCTGTTATAGCCGGAAAGTACTGTGGCAATAAAATAGTCTAGCCTGCTCATAACTGAGGATATGAGACCTGAATTAAATACAACTTTGGAACTAAACAGTTCCTGATTCAAGCAGTATTATAAAGTATTTTACTTTATAATGAGTCAATAAGAATACTGTTTTTTTCTGAAGAATTTCAGTAGTTCAAGAAGGACATGGGCTTGCTGGAGCAGGTCCAGGGGAGGGCCACAAAGATGATGAGAGGACTGGAGCACCCCTCCTATGAAGATAGGCTGAGAAAGTTGTTTCTGTTCATCCTGGAGAAGAGAAGGCTCTGGGGAGACCTTAGAGCAGCATTTCAATATCTGAAGGGGACCTACATAAAGGCTGGGGAGGGACTGATTAGAAAGGCCTATGGTAATAAAATACGGGGTAATAGTTTGAAACTGGACCAGTTTCAGGTAGATTCAGGTTGGACATCAGCAGGAAGTTCCTCACAGCAACAGTGGTGAAATACTGGAACATGTTGCCCAGAGATGTGGTTGAGGCTGAAGAAGTTCAGGGTCAAATTTAGTGGGGCCCTGATCAACCTGACACAGTTGGAGGTGTCCCTGGTCACTGCAGGGGGAGGGGTGGGTAAGATGCCTTTTGAGTGTTCCTTCCAACTTGACACATTCTGTGGTTCTGTGACTGGAATAAAATAATTCATTGTGTGACATTCCATCTGTGCATGTACCAGGTGTTCTTCAAAGCTGGTCTCTTGGGTCATCTAGAAGAAATGAGGGATGAGAGACTGGCGAAAATCTTAACAATGATCCAGGCAAGAGCACGTGGCAGACTGATGAGGATTGAGTTCCAGAAGATAGTGGAGCGCAGGTATAAAGGCACCCCCCTAAACCTCAGCAGATAATAATCTTTATCATTGAATTATGCATTTAATAGAGCCATTACTGCAACCTCTAAGGCCATAGCTAGCCCCAAATTAAAGGTTTAAAGTGGATGTAAGATAAAAATAATATCAGCTGTGTATTAGTTGCCATCAGCTCTTAGAAATGTTTGGAAATGGTTCTTGTTCTTGAACATCAAAAGATAAGGAGAAAGTTTCTTGCATATGTTGGAACCTAGTACAAGCTTCTTTCATATTACTGAGAACAAAGCCATGAGCCAGTCTGAGAATAAGAAAAAAAAATTCTCTTTTTCTCAGTTCAGACCAAGCTTCAGGTAATTTGCTTTGTTTTCTTCTCAAACCAGGGATGCCCTTCTTGTGATTCAGTGGAACATACGTGCTTTCATGGCTGTGAAGAACTGGCCCTGGATGAAGCTTTTCTTTAAGATCAAACCTCTTCTGAAGTCTGCAGAAACGGAAAAGGAGATGGCCAATATGAAGGAAGAGTTCTTAAAGCTGAAAGAGGCCCTGGAAAAATCTGAAGCCAGGAGAAAGGAGCTGGAAGAAAAGCAAGTCTCTCTAGTTCAGGAAAAAAATGATTTGCTTCTCCAGCTTCAAGCTGTGAGTAAACACATGTATTCACACTGGACATCAGGAAGAAGTTCTTCAGGATAAGGGTGGTGAAATAATGGAATAGGTTGCCCAGAGATGTGGTGGAGGCCCCATTCCTAGAGAAAGTCAACTTAATAGGGCCCTGAGCAAGCTGATCCTGTTGGAAATGTCCCTGCTCACTGCAGGGGGGTTGGATAAGATGACTTTGAAGGTCCCTTCCAACCTGATGCATCCTATGATTTTAACTATTTCACATTCTCTGAAACTCAAAGGCTTACAGACCAGCATGATAGTGAAATTCAATTAAAATAAGGTGTTGCTCTTGTCAAAGTCTTGCCAAATATTAGAGTGGATAGAAATTATCAAGTTATAGCATATGGGCTAGAAATACAAACCTTAACAGGGTCTGTCCACAACAATGTTCATGGTAGTTCAAGATGGAAGTCATCTTGTATTTGACCAGTCATACTCACTAATGTCCCTGCTCATGGCAGGAAGGTTGGAATTAGATGACCTTTAAGGTCCCTTCAATCCAAACCATTCTATGAATCTATGAATCTTGCTCTCTTCATTACTTTTCAGTCTTGTCTTCTGAAACAAGGAGTAGGAAGTTTTTTCTTATATTGGATCAAGCTTTCTGACCACTTACAGGATAGGTGACAAGTGAAGAATAGGAAAAAACAGGCAGTCATTGCTGTGCTCTTCCTTGTGCCACACCAGGAGCAAGACACCCTGGCAGATGCTGAGGAACGATGTGACTTGTTGATCAAATCCAAGATTCAGCTGGAGGCCAAAGTCAAAGAACTGACAGAGCGAGTGGAGGATGAGGAAGAGATGAATTCTGAGCTGACTTCTAAGAAGAGAAAGTTGGAAGATGAGTGCTCTGAGCTCAAGAAGGATATTGATGACCTTGAGATAACACTTGCAAAAGTAGAGAAAGAGAAGCATGCGACTGAGAACAAGGTACCTTTAGAACTTCACCCTGGACTCACGAGAGGTTGGGCATAGATTACCTTTATGACAATAGCTACTGGTCTCCTGATGGTTTTATACTGTCTGGTACACAGGCCACACAAGGGAGCAGTATATACAAAGTTATTTGACCTTGGGAGGGAAATTTTGCTATGTCTGAGCCTAGGTTTCCCATTTTCTGAAATTATTTTTCCTGCAGTTCAGCTAAATAATTATGTCAGATCTGAGCATTTTTCAGTAAAACATTTTCTGCTGTGACCATGTAACCAGAGGAGGTTTAGGTTGGACATAAGGAAAAATATATTCCCTGAAAGGGTTGTCAAGCTCTGGCACAGGCTGCCTAGAGTAGTGGTGGAGTCTCCATTACTGGAGGGGTACCAAAGCTGTGAAGATGTGGTGCTGAGGGTTTAGTGGTGACCTGATAGTGCTGGGGTAATGGTTGGACTTGATGATCTTAAAGGTCTTTTCCAAACAAAACTATTCCATGAGTTCTTTGAGGTTTTCTTCTAAGAGTCTGTAAATGTAAAACTGTAGATGTGAAGGTGACATCTGCTCATTAGGGGGCCTACAAGAAAGCTGGGGAAGGACTTTTTACATGGGCTTTTAGTGATAGGATGAGGAGAAGTGGCTTTGGGATGGAAGAAGGGAGATTTAGACTGGATATTAGGAAGAAATTCTTGACAGTGAGGGTGGTGAGACACTGGAACAGGGAGGCTGAGGATGCCCCTTCCCCAGACATGTTCAAAGCCAGGCTGGATGAGGCCCTGAGCAACCTGCTCTAGTGGGAGGTGTCTCTGCCCATCTCAGAGATGTTATAACTAGATGATCTTGAAAGTCACTTCCAACCCAAGTCATTCTATGATTCTCCCAGAGAGAATCAAAAGGTGGAGTCCACTACAATGAGAATCACACTGAAAAGAATTTAGTCCACTTGAAAGAATATTCAAACCCCACAACAAGAACTGGCACACATTGGCTCCCTTGATGGTGATTTATGCAGCTGCATAGGGAGAGGTCTCAGTCCCTTTCTTTCCATTGTATCCTGCATACACACATTCAGCACAGTTGTTTAAGCCAGGCAGCAATGATCCCTTGTTTCAAAGCCTTACAAACGCATCTTTCTTTCTCGCACAGGTCAAAAATCTGACAGAAGAAATGGCAACCCTTGATGAGAACATCAGTAAACTTACTAAGGAGAAAAAGTCCTTGCAGGAAGCTCATCAGCAGGTTCTGGATGACTTACAAGCAGAGGAGGATAAGGTCAACACATTGAGCAAAGCTAAAGTGAAACTGGAACAGCAAGTGGATGATGTAAGTCGGCTCTGCCCTTGTTTCCCTAAACTTATTTGTCCAGCACTTAGAGTTTACATGTGTCTGAAACATTGCAAAGCTTTGAGATGTATTCCTGTCTTTATAGACATAATCAAAGATTTAGGAATGTAGTCCTTGCACTGCCTGTGGAAGGTATAATTACAGGAAGGCTGTAGTTATTTGTGTAGTTCAGCCTTTGGAAGGAGCAAGATAATGAGAGAAAACCCACTCTCTCTCTGCATTTGCGGTTCAGCTGGCAGGAAGTCAGACAGAGCTTTACTACAGAGAGAACTGTCCTGCTTGCACTAATGCAGAACATGGACCAGCCCTGATGGTACATTTCTTTAGCCCATGTGCCCACTGGCTGCTAGAAAACAAAAAAATGTAAAATAGGATCACAGAATCGCAGAAGGTGTTGGGTTGGAAAAGACCCTCAAAAGTAATCTTGTCTAACCCCAAACAAAGATGCTTGGACTAAACATTTCTGTTTGTAACTATCCAGAGCTCAGCACAAAACTGGGCTCAGCATACATCTGACTGCTGTGAACCATCTTGTCTTCCATAGATTTAATAAGTTGCTTTGTTTCTAAAGCTCGAGGGCTCACTTGAACAAGAGAAGAAAGTGAGAATGGATCTAGAAAGGGCAAAACGCAAACTGGAAGGTGATTTGAAGCTGACTCAAGAGAGTGTCATGGATTTGGAGAATGATAAGCTGCAGATGGAAGAAAAGCTCAAAAAGTAAGATACTGATTCTGATGTATGAAATAAAGTAGCACAGTTCCCATTGTCATTTCAGAGCCTTCAGGTGTCTTGTCCTGCTCTGATGGTAGATGAAAGGAAATTCACAGAATCATAAAATCATAAAATTATTTTGGTTGGAAGGGACTTAAAGATCATCTAGTTCCAATTCTCTGACATGGGCAGGGACACCTTCCCACTAGACCAGGTTGCTCAAAGCATCATCCAGTCTGGTCTGAAAGACTTCCAGGCATAAGGCATCCACAACTTCTCTGGGCAAGCCATTCCAGTGTTTCAGTATGCTCATAGTAAAGAAGTTCTTCCTAATGTCCAATCTACATCTACTCTGTTCTAGTTTCAGTCCATTTCCCCTGGTCCTAAATTCCACAAGGACAGACTGTGTAAGCAAGGAGAGAGGGAAAACCACTCTTGTGCACAAGAAACATCAGTAATCACTACACTTTTCAGCACTGCAAAAAACAACACAATACAAACAAACAAAAAACCCACCAAAATTACTTGTTTTTTTCATTGCTTAGAAGAGAAAGTTGAAGAAAGTCCCTATGAAGTTGCTCATCTTATCTAGCTAGGACAGTTTTGTTGGAAGACCTGACCGTTAAATATATTTTCCCACTAAGGCTGAAAATAACATTGCTTTTGTAAGACACAAAGACTCAAAGATATAATTGCACAAATGCATGCAGAGTCCTGAAGTGGAAGCTGGTGCTCAGAGGAAGATGTGCTTACATGCAAATTGCAATAGATGAGGATTGCTTTCACTTGTGGAATTTTTATTGATACAAATGACCAGGACTAATTTGAAGCTACAGTAAAAATTGTCACAGTAGGATTTTCCTTTCCATGGCAGGAAAGAATTTGAAATGAGCCAGCTGAATTCCAAGATAGAAGATGAACAAGCCATAGTGATGCAGCTACAGAAGAAGATCAAGGAGCTTCAGGTCAGCTTTCTTCTTTCTCACAAACTTTAGGATGAGTTTCTCTTTGTGCCTCACCAAAGGCCTTTGCAGAAACTTTTCATGGCTAGCTGCACCTGAGCTTTGAGGCTCAAACTGGTGAATCATAGAATCATTTGGACTGGAAAAAACCTTTAGGTCATCAAGTCCAACCAGTATCTCATTCGACCAAGTCTGACACTAAGCCATGTTCCTCAGCACCAAATCTCTGTGTGTTCTAAACACTTCTAGAGATAGGGAATCCACCACTACCTTGAACAGCCTGGTTCAGGCCTTAATAACCATTCTCAGGAAAAAATGGTTCCTGATGCCCAACATAAACCTCCTCTGGTGCAACTTGAGGTAGTTTCCTCTTGTCTTGTCAAAACCTCGACCTTATCCTGTCAAGAACCCCACACACCTGAACTTGGTAGCTTCCCAGAATGATCCCTTTTCCCCTCAGGATGTTCACTTTACAGTGGTTCCTTCCCAATGGCAAAGGTAGAGACAGGGATGCATGCTACTGAAAATGAGATACCTTTAGAACTTCACCATGGGTTCAAGAGAGCTTGAGCACAGATTGCCTTTATGACAGAAGTTTTCTGACTGGTCTTTTGTCAGGATATATGACCACAGAATGTTAGTGCCTTCAGGCAGGGCAGGAAGGCTCTATTGTATTGTTTTAAGTAAACAATATTGTCCCAAACCATGCAGCTGAGGGTGGGTGCTGGGGAGGATTTTAACACTGATAAACATGGAGTGAATACTTAAGGAAAGCTCTCAAATGCTCTGGAAATTTTCATCAGAAATTAAAATACAAAAATGTCTTCCCCAAAATATCAGCTTTTTTTTCCCCAGTAAAATGCATTTGCCTAGCTTGGACATGAAGTGTGGACCGGTCAAAATAACTGTTTAATAAAAAAACACAGTTCCCAAATAATATTAATTGTGAGTGGAATTCTGCACACTGCTGGGTTTGAAATCCTGTCTGAACACTCTCAGAAACAACCTACATCAGTCACAGAGCTTTAAAATGGGCACAAAGAGTCCCCTTCAATGATCAGTTGTTGCTGCCACTCCTACCATCAAGTAATTTCCTCATGTACTTCAGCTGAATGTCAAGTACATGAGTAGAAGGTCAATGCACTTGACCTAAATGTCTTGAGCTAGAGTTGCTCTACTGTGAGAGAGTTGTGACTCGTCATCTGTACTGCAGCTTGAGATCTGATTTACTGGGCAAGTCCTTTAACTGCTTTTCTTCCACCTTTGTTTAAAATGTGGCCTGGCAGAGGGATTAAAAATTTGTAAAATGCTTCATGGTCTTCTGATGGGAATCATAATGAAGGGGACCTGAAGATGCTTGTGTCTCTTTGGTAGGCTCGTATAGAAGAACTAGAAGAGGAGTTGGAAGCAGAAAGAGCTGCTCGAGCCAAGGTGGAAAAGCAGAGATCAGATCTAGCTCGAGAGCTGGAGGAATTAAGTGAGCGACTTGAGGAGGCTGGGGGAGCCACAGCTGCTCAGCTGGAGATGAACAAGAAGCGTGAGGCAGAGTTCCTGAAGCTTCGACGGGACCTGGAGGAGGCCACACTACACTATGAAGCCACAGCTGCCACCCTGAGGAAGAAACATGCAGACAGTGTGGCTGAGATGGGTGAGCAACTGGACAACCTGCAGCGAGTCAAGCAGAAACTGGAAAAGGAGAAAAGCGAGCTGAAGATGGAAGTGGATGATCTGTCATCCAACATGGAGCAGATGGTCAAGGGAAAAGTAAGCATCCTGAGGCTTCCCAAACCCTCAGAGGTCATCTGTTGCTACCTGATAGGGCTGCAGTGTTTTAGAAGGTGGTGACTTTCAGTCTGAGGTTGCGTATGCTGCACAGTGCCCACCTTCCTTAGTTGGTGGTATGATACTTCTGACCTGGAGATGTGACAGCAATCCAGATAGGACAACAATTAAGATGGCCTGTCTAAAATGCATAGGGCACCCTCAGCCTCAGGCATGTTGTTTATCCATTTATCTCCGAGCACAAAGCTGCCTCAATGAAATCATGCTCCACCAGGCTGGCGATAACCAGGCTGATCCTGCCTGGGGCAGGATATCTTCCATCCTCTTAGATCCTGCCCTTGATTCACATAATAGAGTGCCATGCCAAGGCTTGCGTGACCACCCTGTGTACTTTTGCTTCCACTGGGTGAACTGTGGGTTTTGTTTCCTGAGCAGATAAGTCCTGGCAGCTTTCAGAGCTCTCTAAAGAGTTCTTTCAGTGCAAGTGAAGCACAGAAATGTCAGTATTCTGAACATTAGAAAGCTGTCATCAAAGGCAATTTATGATGAATGGCAATTAAAGCAGAATCCGTGAAGCAATTCTCATTGGAGGTGATTTTCCCACCTAGCAATTATGATGAGGCTATGCCTGAACTTCACAGGCACATGACTGCTTTAGAAGTTCTTGTGGAGTCTTTTTACACTGATGCTGCTGTTCAGAAGGCAGGTGAAGGAAAAGAAATGTGGAAGGTGGTCTGAAGGGGAGGCCCCTGGCCTGGGGCTGTAGACACAGGGCTGCTATTCTCTGTTCTACTGCAGTGGAATTTGTGTCTTTTCTGTCTGTGTAACAGAGAGGTAATTAATTGATGTGAGATGTTATTTTTTTCAAAATTAATGTTGTTTGTTAATTTTGGTATTCAGAACTCTCGCCACCCTGACCACTAATCTTAATAATAATCAGGTTTTTCTACAACAGTCATGGAAACATTATACAAAGGAATAACTGGGTCTAGAACAAATAACTAGCAATTACACAAACATTTAAACCCAATTGAACTGGAAGAGAAGGTTCTTGTGGTCAATATACCACTTGCCCACTAGATGGACTCAGGAAGCTCCTTTCTGCTTATGGCAGAAGATTACTGGTAAATTACAAGAGGCTTTAAGTATTTACCCACAAAATATTGTTTCCCAACTCACAGGGCTAGCTGCAGGTTCAGACAGTACCCAAACGCTTTCAGGGAATTTTGTTGATTGTCTTATTGGCCACTGAGGCTTCTGATTCTTCCCAGGCTTCACAGGATGCTGGGAAAAGGGGCAGATGATTTCTGACCTTATCCTGGTTCCTCTGGATGACCTGTGTATCTCCAGGACTTCCCGTCTTGGCAGGAGACTTTCAGGTATAGGCAGGATGTCTTGTGATGTGCAGTCCCAGCAGCAATGTCACGCTGGCTATGCAGGCCTATTGTGTGGAGGCAATTATGCCTGTTCCAGGTAAACTCCAAGCAGGTAGTTTACCAGGCAAACAAACTAGCCCAAAACACAGGGCTTGTTATTCAGCAGAGCTCAGTTGTGTTACCTGCTCATCTCTTTTTTCAATACCGCCCAAGGCCTTTGGACACAGAATAGCCAAACAGAATGGCAGTTAGCCAAGCTTAACCATACTAGGTGAAGCCATAGGCTTGCTTTACCCAAATGTGGGATAAACATAGGCCTTGCATGAGGCAGGCACAAGCCAAGCTTTTACCACAGGATGTAAACAGGAGCAAAGCAGTCTGGGCAAGCCAGAGTCCTTAGACTCCATGGCTCCAGGTTCTTGGTCCTCTTTCCCGCTGTTGCTTCTCCCCACAACAGAAGGAGGGAGAGCAGAAAAACATGATTGGGCAAGCCAGTACTTGTTCAGGCCTATTTTTGCCTATCAGGCCTACCACAACAATCTGCCATTTATTGGGCTGGAAGAGACCTTCAAAGGTCATCTTGTCCAACTTCCCTCCAGTCATCAGGAATGCCTCCAACTATATCAGGCTGCCCAGGGCCACATAGAGTCTGATCTTGAACGTCTTCAGGGATGGGGTCTCAACCACATTCCTGGGCGACCTGTTGCAGTGTTTCACCATTCTCATTGTGAAAATCTTCCTCCTGAGGTCCAACCGAAATCTACCCTGCTGCAGTTTCAAACCATTGCCCCATATCCTATGACTACAGGCCCTTCTAAGTATTCCCTCCCCAACCTTCTTGTAGGTCCCCTTCGGCTATTGAAAGGTAGCTGTCAGGTCTCCCCAGAGTCTTCTCCTGGCTAAACAGCCCAAATTCTTTCAGTCTGTCTTTGTAGAAGAGGTGCTCCAACCCTCTGATTATCATTCCTCTGGAAGGATGCATTTAGAGGGCTACAGCTTCCAGATGGCTGCCTGGAGCCTACTGTTTTACCCTTTACTCTAATTCCTCTCAGGCAAATGCAGAGAAACTTTGTCGTACTTATGAAGACCACCTGAATGAGACAAAAATGAAGCTGGAGGAAATGACACGCCTGATGAATGACCTCACCACTCAGAAAACAAAACTTCAGAGTGAGAATGGTATGTGTGTCTGTGTGTGTTCAGCCTGAATTGTCTGTGTCCCCGTAATGTCTCAGGTGTGTCAGCACAGCATTGGTGAGACGTATCATGCAACGGCATCTGCTCTGATTGGGATTGCTGGATGGAGCAGTAGCTTTTGTGTCTTTTGACATTCCTGGCTTCAGGTTTTTATGGCCTTGGCGTAAGGACCTTGCCTCAGACTGGCTTTTAAAACAAATCTAGAACTATATTTGCCATCACACTGTGGTACCATCTTTATCAGCACACTGCTGTACCATCTCCACCAGCACACGGTGATATTGTCTCCTGTGTTGAAGTGGGTGCTGACTAGGTGCCCAGCTTCAGAATCAAAGACATGTACATCTACCCTGCAATGCTAGAGGGAAGATGAAGGAACTGACATTGCTGCTGCCTGGGTCAATGCATAATCTTCCTCAGCATAATCTTCAGCATTGCACTATAGAAGATCATAGAATCATAGAATGGTTTTGTTTGGAAGGAACCTTAAAAATCATTTAGGTCCAACCCACTGCCACAGGCAGGGACACCTTGCTCAAGTCCTCATCCAACCTGGCCTTGAACACCTCCAGGCAGGGGACATCCACAACCTCCCTTTGACAACCAGTTCCCTCACTGTCAAGAATTTCTTCCTAATACCCAATTTCAGTCTAGCCTTTTCCATCTCAAAGTCATTGCCTCTCATCCTATCATTAAAAGCCCTTGTAAAAAGTCCCTCCCCAGCTTTCTTGTAGGCCCCCTTCAGGTACTGGAAGGCCACTCTAAGGTCTCCCTGGAGCCTTGGAAGACCAGTCCTAGGTTTCCCCAGAGCCTTCTCCTGCTCAGGCTGAGCAGCCCCAACTCTGCCAGCCTGTCCCCATAGCAGAGGTGCTCCAACCCTCTGATCATCTTTGTGAACTCTTCTGGACCCACTCCAACAATTCCATGTCCTTCTTTTATTGGAGACACCAGAGCTGGACACAGTACTCCATGTGGGGTCTCAGAAGTGCAGAGCAGAGGAGGAGAATCAGCTCACTCCTGCCAGTAATATCTGACTAAAAATATCCACTGTCCTCTAAGTGCTTGAGACGCCCTTTAGCCAGAGCAGTACTATTTAATCTCTGCATCCTCTGCTCTGTGTCTTTTCAAAGGCATCGTTTTCATGTCCTTTCGTTTGATAGTTTTATGTTATTACATTGCTTAGATAGAAGGCTGCAGTGTCCACCCTCCAGTGACTCTCTTTGCTTGTGATGAAAGAAGATGTCCTTAGGTAGCCCTCGCTCTGTATATTACTTATTGTGAGGTTCTCAGGGTGCTTTGTAGTCCTTTGAGAAGAAGTTTGTGGAAAAGCAATGTCAAGAGTTGAGAAAAGTATATAAAAATCCCATGACAGTAGGAATGAGTCTAGTCTCATCCATGTGCTAAATGAAAATTAACAAATCAAGGTAGCAGCAGTACAAAACAAAATCCAAAAACTCTAAAAAAAAACCAAAACACCCAAGAAAACAAATAAAAGAACCCACAAATAACAAGGAATAATTCAAACAAACAAAAAATGTGAAAAGAAAATCCACACAGACAAAACCCAAACAAACAAAACCCTCACCAAACCCCAAGGACAAAACAAAAGAAAAAAAAACAAACCCTCAAACCACAAAACCCCTCCAAACAAACCAACGCCTAAGGAAAACTTTTCCCCCAGTAACGTGTCTGATGGTTAGAGCTTTGGAAGAAGCTTCACAATAGGTCAGCCATGATCACTGTGAGCTTTTTTCTGCAGAAGAATTGGAGAAGTTAGAATTTTATTTTGGCTGAGACTTTATCACTTCGTCGCTTTACTTCTGCTTTTTGCTGTGGCAGGTGAATTTACAAGACAACTTGAGGAAAAGGAGTCATTGATAAGTCAGCTGTCCCGGGGGAAAACATCATTTACACAACAGATTGAAGAACTTAGGAGACAGCTAGAAGAGGAGACCAAGGTAATGCTTTGGCTGTTGGACTTGATTTACAGATTCTGTGGAATACTTCAGATTGGAAGGGACCCTCAAAGGTCATCTTGGCCAACTGCCCTGCAATCAACAGGGACACCTCCAACTAGACCAGGCTGCCCAGGACCACATCAAATCGTATCTTGATTATGTCCAGGGATGGGGCCTTAACCACTTCCCTGGGCAACCTGTTCCTGTATTTCACCCTCTCATTATGAAGAATTTCCTCCTAATGTCCAATCTAAATCTACCCTGATTCAGTTTCAAACCATTGCCCCTCATCCAATTCTAAACAGTCTCTCTCCAGCCTTCCTGTAGGTCCCCATCAGATATTGAAATGTAGTTACAAGGTCTCCCTGGAGCCTTCTCTTATCCAGACTGAAGAAGAGAAAGCTCCAGAGAGATCTGTTCTACTCCAATCTCAACAGGTTTCTGATTTATGATTCTATGACTGTGTTCCGTTCATTGAAATGGAATGGGGGAAAAGGTTCATAGTCATCTATAATTTGGATAGAAGCTGAAATGAGACATAAATTTCTTTGCTGCAAGAGTGGTCAGGCATTGGAACAGGCTGCCCAGGGAGGTGGTGAAGTCACTGTCCCTGGAGGTGTTCAAGAAACATGTGGACATGGCACTTTGGGACATGGGTTAATGGCCATAGTGGTCTTAGGTTGAAAGTTGGCCTCAATGGCCTTAAAGTTTTTTTCCATCTGAAACAGTTCTATGATTCTCTAGGAGTAAGAATGCCTCCTGGTCATTGCACTGATCTAGGTCTCTGCCTCTGGGCAAACCACAAGAGGATAATGTAGGAAAAACAAGCAGCATCCAGAATTGTTAAATGAAACTTACCCAGAAGTCAGTCAAAATCTCAGGTCTTGCACAAAGTTTGGATGCTTCTCCAAAGCTGTTAAATGCTTTTCAATTTCTGTAGCTTCCTCAGCATGCCACCAGTTAGGGATGACTTCAAATACTTCTCACCTCACTTGACCTAGACTGTTCAAGGCCGGAGGCAAAAAAACAAAACAAATCAGGCATTTAAGCCTCCATTTGACTTTCTAGGGGGAGTTGTTTGAGTGTTGCTGTAGTTAACCCTGCAATGCTTTTCTCCCTGCAGTCCAAAAATGCCCTGGCTCATGCCCTGCAAGCAGCCAGGCATGACTGTGACCTCCTGCGGGAGCAATATGAGGAGGAGCAGGAAGCCAAGGCAGAGCTGCAGAGGGCCCTCTCCAAGGGAAATGCAGAGGTGGCACAGTGGAGAACAAAGTATGAGACTGATGCCATTCAGAGAACTGAGGAGCTGGAAGATGCCAAGTAAGTGAGTTATGTGGTCTTCATCTGGCCCTTGTCTGGCAGGACTGACCAGCAGGAAGAGTGATGTGCTTTTCCCTCTCTACTTTTGCTGTTGTGAGACCCCACCTGGGGTACCACACATCCAGTTCTGGTGCCCCAGCATAAGAAGCACATGGAACTGCTGGAGTGGGTCCAGAGGAGGCCATGAAGATGATCAGAGGGCTGGAGAATCTCTGCTATGGGGATAGGCTGGAAGAGTTAGAACTGTTCAGCCAGTTCTGTTCAGGCATCAGAGAGACCTCAGAGCATCCTTTCTGTACTTGAAGTGGGCTACAGGAGAGCTGGAGAGGGACTTTTTACAAGGGCTCGTAGTGATAGGTTGAGGGGCACTGGCCTTGAGATGGAAGAGGGGACATTTAGACTGGATATTAGGAAAAAAATCTTGACAGTGAGGGTGGTAAGACACTGGAACAGCTTACCCAGGGAGGTCATGGATGCTCCCTACCTGGAGGTGTTCAAGTCCAGGTTTGATGGGAACTTGAACAGCCTGGTCTAGTGAGAGATGTCCCTGCCCATGATATGGGGGTTGGACCTAGATGATCTTTAAGGTCACTTCCAACTCAAACTATTCTATGCTTGTACTCCCTGGAGCTTGTTATGACATTAAGACAGGACAACCTAGTTGGAAAAATTCCCTCCTGCTCACTGCTGTCATTGGTGGCTGTGGTCCTTCTGTTCTTTTTATTGTTTGAGCAGGTCAATGTGTCTGCTGGATATTTGTCCACAGGGTGGTGGGTGTGGATGCTGTGATTTATTTATGAACTAACAAGGTCAGATTACCCTTTTTGGTTATCTTACACTCTCACTTGCTCTGCCCCAACCCATTGCTGTGTTCCCTTCCCTTCTCAGCAGGCAGATGATGGCTGCCCTGGGAAGGTAGGATAGAAAGTCACGTTGGCTCATGTTCTGCAGCCACTCTCTGTTACTAGTCTCAGGTATTATTGTGCAAGATCTTTGAGCATCTTCAGCTTCTGCCTCCATAAACCTCTGCTCTGCATCATCTTAACCCTCTTTCAGTGTATTTTCTCCATCTAGCATATTCACATTGTCCTTTCTGAGCCCTCCTTTCTTTCCAGAGCCACCTCTTGCTGAGATTCCCAGCCCTCTGTTTTTCCAGTCTAATTGGTCTGTGAACAAAAGCCCAAGGTGTGACTAACCTACCTGGAGGCTCTGATTCATATCTCTTAAGTGGAGGAATAGCATAACACTTTCATTTGGACCAGGTGTTAGCAAAATTTATAACCAAGCCATACAGTTACAGCTAGCCAGTGGCAAGCTGATGCTTACAAGTTCAGAAGTTCCACTCCAAATACTCATATACACAAATACACAGAAATACCTACCACAAGTCCGCACTCACAATTCATAACTTCATTTGGGCCCCTCATTGAAAGAAGGACATTGAGTTGCTGGTGTGGATCCCTGGAAGTGGAACAGAGCTAATGAAGGAGTTGGAGAACAGGTCTAAGGAAACTGGGGTTGTTCAGCCTGGAAAAGAGGAGGCTGAGGGGAGACTTCATTGCTCTCTACAACTTTCTGAAAGGTTGGAGTGAGGTAGGGGTTGGTCTCTTCTCCCTAGATTCAGGTGCTAGAAGAAGAGGAAATGGCCTGACATTGTGCTAGGGGAAACTTAGGTTGGAGATTAGGAAAAACTTTTTTCCTGCAAGAGTGGTCAGGCACTGGAACAAGATGCTGAGGGAGGTGGTGGAGTCACCATCCTTGGAGCTGCTCAATAAATATATGGGCATGGCACTTTGAGACAGTTTAATGGTTAAGGTGGTCTTAAGTTGGTGGTTGGACTCAATGATCTTAGAGACTTTTTCCAAACAAAACAATTCTATGATTTTGTGATTTAAGGTGGAGTTCCCCTCTCATAATCCTTTCTCTCTAAAGGCTTGTTGCCCCTTCTCTTCCCCTTGCCTTTCAAAACTGATTGACTGAGCTGCTGCTGTGGTGTTCATTTTTCTGGATGACATAGCAGCAGTGGCACTGTCATTTCACTGCCTCTTCCCACCTGCTAGGAAGAAGCTTGCTGCTCGCCTGCAAGAAGCTGAGGAAGCAATTGAGGCAGCTAATGCCAAGTGCTCTTCTCTGGAGAAGACAAAGCACAGGCTGCAGAATGAGCTGGAAGACATGATGATTGACCTGGAGAAGGCCAATTCAGCAGCTGCCTCCCTGGACAAGAAGCAGCGTGGGTTTGACAAGATCATCAGTGACTGGAAGCAGAAGTATGAAGAGTCACAGGCTGAGCTGGAGGCTTCCCAGAAGGAGGCTCGTGGCCTCAGCACTGAGCTCTTCAAGCTGAAGAATGCCTACGAGGAGACACTGGACCATCTAGAGACACTGAAAAGGGAAAACAAGAACCTCCAAGGTAGGGTTGATTCACGCCCCATGTCCAGCATGAGAGACACACCACAGGACAGTAGGAGGGGTGCAGGTGCCCTGTAGCAGCTGTGGAGAAAGGTGTTCATGTCATCCTTGAGACTAGATTTCAGTGTTTGGAGACACCAAGTGATGCTGGCAATGAAGGTTTTGAACTTAGAAATTGGTGTGGCCAGAGGACAGCAGGCTTCTCTCTGCTCACCCGAAGATCTCTGGCAGAGCTGCCAGTCTCAGGTGACAGACAAAAAAGACAACAGAGGTGCAGTGGGTGAAGCCTAGATAGCTTCCAGAGCACAGTGTTGGTAGCCTGAGGATCACAGATGAAAACTAAACCATTATCACAGATTCACAGAATGGTTTGGGTTGGAAAGGACCTGAAAGATCATCTAGTTCAAACACCCACCATGGGCACGGACACCTCCCACTAGACCAGGTTGTTCAAAGCCTCATCCAACGTGGCCTTTCACATCTCCAAGTAGAGAGTACCAATGGCAACCTGTTCCAGTATCTCTCCACCCTCACTGCCAAGAATTTCTTCCTAATATCCAGTTTTCCAGGTAATATCCCCACTTCCAGCTCAAATCCATCTCCCCTCATCCTATCACAACTGGTCCTTGTAAAAAGTCCATCCCCAACAATCCTGTAGCTCACCTCAGGCACTGAAAGGCTTCTTTAAGGTCTCCCTGGACCCTTCTCTTCTCCTGGCCGAACAGACCCAACTCCCTCAGCCTGTCCTCATAAGAGAGGTGCTCCAGCCCTCTGATCATCTTTGTGGCCCTCAAAAAGTGTTCATCAGAAAGTCTGTGCTCTCAAGTTGTTAAAAGGTAAAAGAGGTTGCTGCACTTGCACACAGAGGAGTCCTTCAGGGAGCAGTTTGAGGCAAGGGTCACACTCCATGGACTGCAGGATGTTTGGGGCACTCTGATGGCTAATGCCATCCATCCTTTCTTGTTTCAGAGGAGATTTCTGACCTCACCAACCAGATCAGTGAAGGAAACAAGAGCCTCCATGAAATAGAAAAAAACAAGAAACAGATTGAACAAGAGAAGTCAGAAGTTCAGCTGGCTCTGGAAGAAGCAGAGGTAAGGAAAGAAAGCTCATAGGTAGAGGAAAGGGTGTCCTTGTCATGATTTTCCTTCCCGTTTCATCTTCTCAGCAGCACAGCCAATATGTTGATTGTTGGCAAGTGTAGTCTCAGATCTTCTGGCCTCCCTAAGCTAGAGTTTACAATAATGACTTTTGGAGATGTCAGCTCTGAGACCATTCAGCTGAAGGGCTTTCAAAGGAGGTGCCTTGTGGGTTTTGATGTTTTGTTGTTGGGCGTTTTGTTTTCACCTTTCAGGAAGCCTGGAAATGTTCTGACCATTTCCTGAAAATCCAGCCCTCACTCACTTTAGCATGGGATATTTTGGTCTTTCAGGAAACAGGAACTGCTTAGACCTTAGACTGTTTGGTCAGATAGTTCCGGTGTCTAGTTTCCAAACCACAAATTCACCATTTCCTGGTGTGGAGAGCAATGAAATCGCCCTCCTGGCAACTTTACATTTTGTCATGTTTCAGATGTTGTGTTGGACACTGAGTTAAAAAAAAAAAAAAAATGGTAGCAGTGTCAGAAACCAAATGAAAAACAGAGCAGTTAGAAAATATTTGACTCCCAGATGGAGTTTGGTCAAGATATTAGCATTATTTTCTTCAGTCACAAGTATGTATGGACCCAAGAGGGATGGAACAAGCCAACTGGAAATCACTGTAAGGGCTTGGCTGTTAATTCTGAAAGTGCATTTCCAAGCTGAGAAGGGGGTGTGAGTGTTGCTGGCGAGAAGAAACACAGCTCATAGCGAAGGGGTTTTTAGTGATGCATTTCTTCTGAATTGTCCTCTAATGAACAGTAGATCTAGGGAGGTTGTCTCGTCCCTCTACTCTGCCCTGATGAGACCACACTTGGAATACTGTATCCAGTGTTGGGCTCCCCAGTTCAAGAAAGCCAGTGATCTTCTGGGGAGAGTCCAACAAAGAGCTGTGAGGATGAAGGGACTGGAATCTCTTCTATGAAGAAAGACTGACAGAATCAGGACTGTTTAGTCTTGAGAAGAGTGAAAGTGGACTTTATTAATGTCTATAAGTGTCTGAGGGGTGAGTGTCAAGCAGAAGACCCCAGTCTCTTTTCAATGGTGTCCTGTGATAGGACAAAGAACAATGGACATAAACTGGAACACAGGAAGATCCACCTCAACATGAAGAGAAACTTCTTTGCTGTAAGGGTACTGGAGCTCTGGAGCAGGCTGCCCAGACAGGTTGTGGAGTCTCCTTCTCTGGAGACCTTCAAAACATGCGTGGATGCCTTCTTGTGTGGCCTGCCCTAGATGGTTGGTGGGGGGGTGGGTGCTGACTCGATCTTTAGAGGTTCCTTCCGAACCTCTAACATTCTAGGATTCTACAATCTGCTAAAACAAACACCACCCAGTCAGGGCTCCGTGAAGACCTTATATACTGTATGACTTCTTTTGTCTCCTCCAGGATGCTTTATACTTTGCAGGGATTTCACAGCCAAACAAGCAGGTGTCACAATCAGAGCCGAGGAAAGAGCACACCTTGCTTCCTCAGCTCTGGGAAGTGGCGAGTGCTGCTGTGCTCTGTCAGTAAGGAAGAATACATCAGTGCTTGAGGGATCTGAGAGACACACTTTACTTTGATGGACTGGGTGAAATGGCTTCCTAAACCTCAGTGATCTTAGGAAGTAACAAAAGTAAAGTGGTGATGTATCCTAGTTGAACTGTGAAGGAAATGGCTTAACAGAGATTTTCTCCCTTCCTTGTGACTGAAGCTCAGGCAGTCACCAGCTGGTGACACAGTACTTCTGCCTGCTGTTCCCATTAACGTGTTGTGCCTCCTTGGCATGAAGTGTGTGTTCAACTGTGGCTGCTGCATGATGGCCAGAGGTTACCAAGGATTTTGAAGAGCTTTGTCCTCACAACCTCCATTTTGTTTCAATCATCTCTCCAGGGAGGCATAATTAAGCCTGTGCAACTCTACCCTGCAGGCAGCACTTTCAAAATAGATTATTTAGTCGTAATACATGAAGGAAAAGTTCTCCATTCTGAGGGTGTTGAGGTGCTAGAACAGGCTGCCGAGTAAAGTTGTGGACACCTCATCACTGGAAGTGTTTAAGACCAGGCTGGATGAGTCCTTGAGCAATCTGGTCTAGTGGAAGGTATCCCCACCCATGGCAGGGGAGTTGGAACTCGAAGGTCCCTTCCAGCTTAAATTATTTGGTGATTCTATGTTGTTCAGTTCTGTGCTTTCCTTCCCTGTTAGGAGATAGAATATCACTGTGCTGGCTTATGCAAGATCTAGAAGTCAGAGTGCCTGTTACGTCTTTATTGTCGGTTCTTGACTTCCAAGAAATGTAAGAAGAAAGATACAGGAACAACTCTTTGTTGTTTCACAGACTTGTCTTCAGGCTAACTGGGAAGAGCAGACAGAGTAATGTTTGCATTTTGTTATGCAGAGCTGATATATGTTAGTGCTTTCATTTCATAGCTTTGTAGAATGGTTTGGGTCAGAAGGGACCTTGAAGATCATCTAGTTCTAACCACCTCCCACTAGACCAAATTACTCAAGGCCTCACCAACCTGGCCTTGAAAACTCACTGGGGGGGGGCATCCACAACCTCCCTGGACAACCTGTTCCACTGTCTCACTGACTGCCTTGAAGTCATATTGCCTGAAAAGATTGTATAATTGGGAGACTTTCTATTTGTCATGATTTGGAGAGATCTTTGTGAGCTGGAGGATATGCAGACCCCTTCGCTCTCTCAACAACCAGCTTGGTTTAGTTTTGGTCTATCCCTTACAAGCCCATGAATTCCCAGAAGTTGTCTGTGCAGAGGTGTGGAGTGGAGAGCATCATCTGCTGATAGCAAACCCATGTAGGCAGGGTCTAACATGCTGGGCTTGTCTCTGTGAGCTGTGGACTGCTTGAAAATTTGTCCTCTAAGGAGCTTGCTGCTCAGTTTTCCAACTTCCAAGTTTCATCAAAAGGCAAATAATTTTTTTTTTTCATATAAAATGCTCATGTTCTTCCCTAGAGAGAGAGGTAGAGAGAAAACTGTTCTATGGGGAATGGAGAGAGAAGGGGGCAGACTGCATCTTCCTGCAGCAATTTCTGATGTGGAAAAGAAAAAGACAAAAAAAAAAAAACTAACTAACTAACTAACTAAAAACCCACATCAAAACCTACAATAACAACTCCTGGCCTTCTATTTCAGGGAGCTTTGGAGCATGAAGAAAGCAAGACTCTTCGTTTTCAGCTTGAACTTTCACAGCTGAAGGCAGACTTTGAAAGGAAACTGGCAGAAAAGGAAGAAGAAATGGAAAATATAAGGTACTGTGCAGGAAACAGTGTGGGAACACCTTAAAAGATAAGAAACAATCTCAAGACCCAAAACAGTCAACTGCACAACACAAGCACCACAGCTTGGAGCAAAGAAGGCTACAGGCAGACATTAGAGCAGCCTTCCAGTACCTGAAAGGGGCTACAGGAAAGCTGAGGAGGGACTTTTTACAGGGGTTTGTAGTGATATGATGAGGAGCAATGGCTTTTAGCTGGAAGAGAGGAGATTTGACTGAATATTATGAAGAAATTCTTGACAGTGAGGGTAGTGAGACACTGGAATAGGTTGCCCAGGGAGGTTGTGGATGCTCCCTCCATCGAGGTGTTCAAGGCAAAGTGAGTTGAGTCCTTGAGCAAGTGGGAGGTGTCCCTGCTCATCTCGGGGGTGTTGAAACGTCTCTCTCTCCAAGAGCAAACCTTTCTGTGATTCTGTCAGCAGGAGCTGGTGCTGTCTGTACCAGTAAACAAACCAGCTCTGAGCACTTGCCCAGGAGTAGTCCCACCACATTACTGTTTCTTAACTCAAGTACTCCTGTCAGGTCAGTCCTTGTCAGCACACAGATAAACCCAACAGATAACAACACAATCAACTGGCCAGAGGGCCACATAGTCTGTATTTTATAGTATGGAGACAAGGAAGTCAGGAAAGCTGTCTTCTGATCATCTAGGATGGCTGCCTCCCAGGGAGAGCCACAGGTGAAACCAGAAACAGTGCTCAAGCCTCAGGCAATCTGTAGCTCTGCCGTTAGTTAATTTATGCATTTACAGCTCCACTGAGTGTGGGAGGATGTGAGAATCTTACCATTGCCTGCACACCAGTTGGGTAAGCAGTGAGAATTGCAGAGGTGCAGAAAGTATGGATAGAAAATGAGTGAAGCTTGCAGGTGAAAGAGATAAACAGGGAAAAAAAGAAAAACATTTCTATGACAGGAGGATGATGACTTTTGTCTCTCCTCTACCCCTGAGGACTAGCTCTAGGATAAAGAGTTCCACTCTTAACATGCTGCTAGGCTGGGGCAGATCTGAGGGGAGACCTGATTGACCTCTACAAGTCCCTCAAAGGAGGTGGGAATGAGGTGGGGGTTGTTCTCTTTTCTCTAGTATCAGGTGATAGAATGAGAGGAAATGGCCTGAAATTGTGCCAGGGCAGGTTTAGGTTGGATGTTAGGAAAAATTTCTTTCCTGCAAGAGTGGTCAGGCATTGGAACAGGCTGCCTGGGAACCTCCCTGAGCCTTCTCAGGGACCTTCCCAGTGGATTCACTGTCCCTGGAGATGTTCAAGAAACATGTGGCCATTTCACTTTGGGACACAGTTTAGTGGCCATGGTGGTGTTGGGTTGATGTTTGGACTCGATGATCTTGAAGATTTTTCCAACCAAAATGATTCCATGATTCTGTACATTTGTCCCTGTGAGAATGCACTCATTTTCATGGTATGACTTCCTTTAGAAATCTCTGCCCTTGACTTAGTCATTGTTTTAACACTGTCAACCCAAGAACCATGTCATTGTTTCTTGGTAAAATAAAGATTAGGGAAGGGCAAATCCAAGGCTCAGCCTGGCCAGCTGAGGACTGATAAGCTGATTGTTTTAAAAACAAATAATATTTCAGCCTTTCAGATACCATCCTCTGATACCCTGCCGGTGTCTGGATTATAGACATCTCAGTGCCTGGATTACAGACATCTCAGATAAGATATCCTCATTAATATTTTATGCCTCAGCTTCATTTTCATAGAATTGTTTTGGTTGGAAGAGACCTCTAAGATCATGGAAACCAACCATGTTTTGCTGCTAACTTGTTCAGCAGACACGTTGTTGTTCTCCTGGGCGTCCAGCTTAGTATCTTGCTGAAGCAATAAATTTCTCCTTGTTGATTTGGTGATTTCCCAGGCCCTGTCAGCAAAACTTGGCCAGCAGTGAGATAAATATTTCCCTGTGTGAGTCATATTCAAATATTCAGGTTGTAAGACAGCCAAACTTACATCACAGACCTTGACTATTAGATAGGCATGAAAATGAAGCACCAGTCTCTATCTGCTTTTGAAGCTGCCTTTCACATGGGGGCCAGGCTGGCAATTAGGGTCAGTTTAATCTCTTCTAACTTTAGATGTCTGTAGCACAGATTTCCATTCCTGAATTATTCCTCTTTTAATTGAGCTTAAGAAATGCGCTCCGACGTGTACTTGAAGACAAAATAAATTATAGCTTAGATGCGCCATTGACTACCAAGAGCACCTAATTAGCTTAGAATGTAGTTGCCTACCCTCAGTTTGAGTAATCTTTTCCAAGAATGCATTCAGAAAAAGGCTGAGATGTAAAACATGCCAGTGAATTGTGGTGACACTGGGACAGGTTGCCCAGAGACATTGTGGATGCCATCTCCCTTGGGTCGAGGCAATCCCAAGCAGAAATCCAGCCTGGGCAGTGACTGTCTGGAGAGTAGCCCTGAGGAGAGGGACTTGGGGGTGCTGGTGGACAAGAAGCTCAACATGAGCCAGCAGAGTGCGCTTGCCAACCAGATCCTGGGCTGCATCAGAAGTGTGGCCAGCAGGTTCGAGGGAGGTGATTCTCCCCCTCTACTCTGCCCTGGTGAGACCCCAGCTGGAGTACTGCATCCAATTCTGGAGCCCCTGGGACAAGAGGGATGTGAACATGCTGGAGTGTGTCCAGAGAAGGGCCACGAGGATGATCAGAGGGCTGGAGCACCTCTGCTATGAAGACAAACTGAAAGAGTTGGAGCTGTTCAGTTTGGAGAAGAGGAAGCTCCCAGGGGACCTTATTGTGGCCTTCCAGTGTCTGAAGGGGGCCTACAGAAAAGCTGGGGAGGGACTTTTTAGGCTGGGGAGTGACAGACTAGGGCGAATGGAGCAAAGCTGGAGGTGGGGAGATTCAGATTGGATGTGAGGAGGAGGTTCTTCAGCATGAGAGTGGTGAGGCCTTGGAATGGGTTGCCCATGGGGGTGGTTGGGGCCACTTCCCTGGAGGTGTTTAAGGCCAGGCTGGCTGAGGCTCTGTCCAGTCTAATCTAAGGTAACGTCCCTCTGCCCATGGCAGGGGTGTTGGAATTAGATGATCCTTGTGGTCCCTTCCAACCCTGACTGATTCTATGATTCTATAATGCTGTAGCTGTTTACAGGTCAGGAGTTAGCTGAGGGTGCAGAGCATACCAGTCAGTTAGAAGTGAGGCACTGGAAACCTGTGATATCTATGGAATTCAGAAGTACTCTCAGTATACTCCCATTTCTGGAAATGAGACACTTCCAGAAAGTGAAGTTCCATTGCATGCAGCTCTGCTTTCCTGTATAGAGATGAAAATGGTTTCACTCACCCTTCGTGTGTCCTTCTTAGGAGAAACCAGCAACGTGCCATAGATTCACTGCAGTCCACCCTTGATTCTGAAGCCCGGAGCAGAAATGAGGCCATCCGGCTCAAGAAGAAGATGGAAGGGGACCTCAATGAGATGGAAATCCAGCTCAGCCATGCGAACAGGCATGCTGCAGAAGCCACAAAGACAGCACGTGGCTTGCAGACACAAATAAAGGTACTACAAGAGCTGCCAGTCCCAAGTACCCAGTGGTAGGTGTGGGCTAGGCTTTATTCAGCACAGAACAAACCCAAAATTATGATGGTAATTGAGAAGCTGCTCCTGAACATGAACAAGAAAAGCTGCTAGTGATCATGATTGGTGTAAGAGAATGCTGATAAATATATTTCTTCCAAGACTTGTATACAGACCGGATGAGATCCTGCATAAAACCCTTGCTGGCTACAACCTCCTGCAGGGGTTAAAAAATCCTACAGCATGAGGAACTGAATGTCTGTGATTTTCTTGTGAGCTTGCAAGTCCTTTAAAAGTCAAGACTAAGTCAATTGGCTGGAGGGCAAAGAGTGAGTGGTGAGGCACTGGAACAAATTTCCCATGGAGGACATGGATTCCCCCTTCCTGAAGGTGTTCAAGCCCCAGCTGGATGAGACCTCGAGCAACCTGGTCTAGTGGGACATGTCCCTGTCCATGGCAGGGGGTTGGAACTAGATGATCTTTAAGGTCTTTTCCAACCCGAACTATTCTGTGATTCTATTAATCTATTCAGTTCTGTTGTTTGCTTCACCATTTGTAATAGCTCAAAGAAATAGGGGGGGCAGGGAGGGTGTGTGGGAACAAAGGAAAAAAAAAAAAAAGTTAAGAAGTGCTTTGCTAAGATACCTCTGAAGTCATCTCCTCTCCCATGCTTAAGCAGCTAGTTCTGCCTTGGGCAAAACCACAAGCACTCACAGATTTGGACACACGGGTCTTTCCTCAGTTGCACCACACGTTACAAAAGCTCACAGTGTGGAGGAAGTCTTTCTCCATTTATTTGCTTCTCTCTTCTTTATGAGGCATTGGAGTTTTTTAGGTGGCCCCCACACTAACTCTGCAATCTGGGCTCCTCTTAAGTAAGCACGGAAGCTCAAAACACAGTTTTGGTAGTAAAAAAATGAACAAAGAAACATCAGGTTTGTTCAAATGGAAGGACACTGAGATGCTGAATTGTGTTCAGAGGAGGACAACAAAGCTGGTGAAGGGTCTGGAGAAAGGGAGAAGCAGCTGAGGAAACTGTTCAGTCTGGAGAAGAGGAGGCTGAAAGGAGACCTCATCGCCCTCTACAATTGAGAGGAGGCTGGAGTGAGGTGGCATCAGTCTCATCTTCCTCATATCACATTATAGAACAAGAGGAAATGGCCTGAAATCATGCTAGGGAAGTTTAAGTTGGAGATTAGGAAAAATTTCTTTGCTTTGAGAGTGGTCAGGCATTGGAACAGGCTTCCCAGTGGAGTCACTGTCCTTGGAGGTGTGAAAGAAATGTGTATATGGCACTTTGGAACGTGGTTTAATGGCCACAATGTGTTAATTTGAAGGTTGAATTCAATGGCCTTAGAGGTCTTTTTAAGTCGAAACAATTCTATGATTGTAGGAGCTTCAGGTGCAGCTGGATGACTTGGGACATGTTAATGAAGATCTGAAGGAGCAGTTGGCGGTCTCTGACAGGAGGAACAATCTTCTCCAATCAGAGCTGGATGAGCTGAGGGCTCTGCTGGACCAGACTGAACGAGCAAGGAAGGTGGCAGAGCATGAGCTGCTGGAAGCCACTGAACGTGTGAACCTGCTTCACACTCAGGTTGGGGATTTTTTTGTGCTATTTCCCTTACTGGGTTGAACTAGGGCAAGTCTATTAGGTACTGCCACTCTTTAGCCATTGCTGCCATAAGGCAGACACACCTTGCCCTTCTTCAAGGAAGAAAATGAGGCAGAAGAAGTTAGTCACTCTGTAGATATGCCACCTTCCCTCCCTTTGAGTCAGGTAAAATTGTGATTCAGCCAACTGGTTATGAACAGTTTCCAGAAAAAGTGATGATGTAAGATCAGGAGTAAGTTCTATTTCTTTCCTTCTTCCACGCTGCAAAACCAGTTTGCTGCTATAGTCAAGCCATGGGTGGCCTTTGGACACTAGGAAGAGGTTCTTTACTATGAGGGTGGTAAGACACTGGAAGAGGTTGTTCAGAGAAGTTGTGGATGCCTCATACCTGGAAGTGTTTAAGACCAGGCTTGAGCAACCTGGTGTAGTGGAAGGTGTCCCTGCCCATGTCAAGGGAGTTGGAACTAGATGGTTTTAAGAGTCTTTTCCAACCCAAACCATTCTAAGATTTTATGACTGTCATAGTGGACACCACATTTTTTCAGGGCCATGAAGAGCCATGTCCTGACTTGCCACCAATCTCAAAGCTTCTCTTCCCCAAATAATGGTCAGAAAGAAACAAAAATGGGCTACAGACACAGTGTTTTGTCCAGCCTACTGATGGCATGCAGCTTCTGTTTCACTCCCCTCATTGCCTAGTTGATTATGGACCATTAGTATTCTAAACTGAACTGCCTTACTCAGTTTTCTCTTTCAGCCTATTGATTATTATTTTACTTGGATATTTACAGCTTTGAGAGGATTTTAAATATTTCCTTAGTCTGAAGCCTCACAGGTCAAGGCCAACCCCCACCTCATACCTAGATCTCCTTGCCAAAATACTTCTTTTTGTTGGAAAAATCAGTCAGCCTTGGTGTGCTATGCTGTTTAGAGGAGTTATGTCTCTAATCATAGTTTTTCCTCTTTTTCCACTATTCCTTTGGGAAAAACTTCATAAAAGAACACAAGCCTGATCAATCAAAAGAAGAAGCTGGAGGGTGACATTTCCCAGATGCAGAATGAAGTGGAGGAATCGATGCAAGAGTGCCGGAACGCAGAGGAAAAAGCCAAGAAAGCAATCACAGATGTAAGTAGAATGCTTCCTTGGTCACTTCTTTTCAGCACCATAACGTCTTGGGACAGCCAAGAAAATTATTTCCCAAGTTTCCACTTCTGTGCTTGTTCCAAAGCTCATAGATCCAAAGCACTCCATAAAGGTAACTGATGAAATTACAAACCAGAAGAATCTAGCAGTGAAAGGAGAGGAAGGACTCTTTGTAATATTTAGGGTTGGCTGTTTTGTTAGGGTGCTTCTGCCCCAAGAATGGAGTTTCCATTTGCAGATTCACAGATTGTATTGGGTTGGAAAGGACCTTAAAGTTCATCCTGTCCAATCCCCCCTCAGTAAGCAGGGACATCTCAAGCTTGATCAGGTTGTTTAGGGTCTCACTGATGCTCAAAGACTCAGGTCATGTCACCTTTGAATTAGGTAAATCATACACCTGGACAGGCTAAGCCAGTTCACACTGAACGAGCCTTAACTGGTCTCCTGGTGTACATAGAATCTGATCTGAGAAATAAAACTACTGAATACCAAACAAAGGGCTTCAGAATCAGGTGTCTAGGAAAACACCAAAGATTCCAGGAGAGATGGACTGCATTCTTCCTTTAGGGAAGACAAACTTTGTGCAGATACAGACTTGGAGAAGTCCATGTCTTCAGAGTTCAGCTGATATACCACATCATACCAACAGATAAAACAAAGCCAAAGCTGGAGGTTTCTGTGAGTCACGTGTCGAGAGGTGTTAAAAAAAAAAAAAAAAAAAAAAAAAAAGGTGATACCTTGGGATGTCTTTTAATGGCCATGGTGGTGTTTGGTCAATGGTTGGACTCAATGATCTTAGAGGTCTTTTCCAATTCTATGATTCTGTGATTCTAAGATGCTGATCATCTTTGCGTCAGCTCCAGCCCAGTTGCTGCATGCTGAAAGGTGCTGAGAGATGGATACAAAATATGTGAATGGGTCCTGGTGGCAGACACAAACATCAGAGAAGGAATGGGTTAATTGGTACCCTCCTTATGTGTATCACAGAACAGCCAGGGACAACTGGAAGATGTTTAGGCTGAGTTTTCTGTCTCAGGAGGCTGGGACCAGTTTGCAAAAGCTGCTCTGCTGCTAGAGGCATCTCTTGGCTATGGCTGTGCAGGGAAAGTGTTCTGCCAGTAGCTATAGATTCACAGAAGGGTTTGGTTTGGTTTGGTTTGGTTTGGTAGAGACCTTAAAGATTATCTAGTTAGAATCACAGAATCAATCAGGGTTGGAAGAGACCACAAGGATCATCTAGTTCCAACCCCCCTGCCATGGGCACGGACACCCTACCCTAGATCAGGCTGGACAGAGCCTCATCCAGCCTGGCCTTAAACACTTCCAGGGATGTGGCTTCAACCACCTCCCTGGGCAATCCATTCCAGAGTCTCACCACTCTCATGCTGAAGAACTTCCTCCTCACGTCCAGTATGAATCTCCCCACCTCCAGCTTCACTCCATTCTCCGTAGTCCTGTCACTACCCAATAGTCTAAAAAGTCCCTCCCCAGCTTTTCTGTAGGCCCTCTTCAGATACTGGAAGGCCACAATAAGGTCACCTCAGAGCCTCCTCTTTTCCAGACAGCCCCAACTTTTTCAGTCTGTCTTCATAGCAGAGGTGCTCCAGCCCTCTGATCATCCTCGTGGCCCTTCTCTGGACACACTCCAGCATGTCCACATCCCTCTTGTAACAGGGGCTCCAAAACTAGATGCAGTGCTCCAGCTGGGGTCTCACCAGAGTGGAGTAGAGGGGGAGAATCACCTCCCTCGACCTGCTGGCCACACTTCTCCTGGTGCAGCCCAGAATCTGGTTGGCTTTCTGGGCTGCAAGTGCACACTGCGGGCTCATGTTGAGCTTCTCATCCACCAGCACCTCCAAGTCCTTCTCTGCAGGGCTGCTCTCCAGCCCGTCACTGCCCAGCCTGTATTTGTGCTTGGGATTGCCTCAACCCAGATGCAGGACCTTGCACTTGGCCTTGTTGAACCTCCTGAGGTTGGCTTGTGCCCACCTCTCCAGCCTGCCCAGGTCCCTCTGGATGCCATCCCTGCCCTCTAGTGTGTCTGCTGCACCACACAGCTTGGTGTCATCACCTCATCATACTTGCTGAGGGTGCCCTCAATGCCTCTGTCCGTGTCACCCACAAAGATGTTGAACATCTCTCTGCCATGGGCAAGGACACCTTCTACTAGATCAAATTGCTCAAGGCCCCATCAAACCTGCCTTTGAACACCTTCAGAGAAGGGTGTATCCACAATTTCTCTGGGCAATCTGTTCCAGTGTTTCACCACCTTTACTGTAAAGACTTTTTTTCCTAATATCCAGTCTAAATCCCCTCTCATCTTGCTCAAAGCCATTGCCCCTCATCCTATCACAACTCCTTGTAAAAAGTCCCTTCCCAGCTTTCCTGTAGCCCTCTTCAGATACTGGAGGGCTGCTATAAGGTTTCCCTGGAGCCTTTTGTTCTACTTCTCCAGAGCTCCACACACAAAGATTAAATTGTGAGAAAGCTCTATGTTTGCAGTCCACAGCAGAGACTTACTTGTGGGTGTTATGAATGAGACATGGTGTAGCCCAGGTCTTCATCTGTGGGGGAATCTTCAGTCACAGGGAGGAAAACAAGTCTTCCAAGTCTATTCTGTCCTTGGGTTTTATTTGTCTAGGCAAGATATCATCACACAAGGTATCTTCTCAAGCTTTGGCTGCAGGAAGTGATCCAAACAGGGGAAAGTCCCAATCTTCCATCATTCCATCATAACCCTGTATCACAAGAGAGCTGCTGTAAAATGTGGTTGTTTTTCAGGCAGCAATGATGGCTGAGGAGCTTAAAAAGGAGCAGGATACTAGTGCTCACCTAGAGAGAATGAAGAAGAACATGGAGCAAACCATCAAAGATCTCCAGAAACGACTGGATGAAGCAGAACAAATAGCCCTGAAAGGTGGCAAGAAGCAGATCCAGAAACTGGAATCCAGGGTAAGTTTGTGATCCAACTTTGGAACACAGTCTCTTGCTTACAGAACTGAGACCAGGTAGGTGACCTAAGGTTGCTTTTTCAAGTTCACAGAGGTCAGTAAGGGATAATGTGAATTCCTTCCTGTGTTTCACAAAATGCACTTCTTGGAGGCATGCTTCTCCCTCATCATCCAGCTACAGCGAGCTGTTGTAGCCACAGCAGATGACAAAGCCGTTGATTTAACATTAAATTTAAGAAAAAGAATAACTAAATCCAGCAAAAAGCTCCTCCAAGGCTTGCTTCAGTTAAAGTTTTGTTGGGTTATTTTTGTTTGGTTGGTTGTTTTTTTTGCCTTGACTGCAAGTGCAGCTTGAAAAAGCAGAATGGCAAGGTGACATTTTGACTGGCTCCTGAAACCCAGCTTTATAGAGGTGCTGAGAAAATAAGCATTTCCTGAACTGTGAAACAAATTATCTGCAAAGCTTAATGACACGAAGGGTTTTCTCCTGGGTTTTTGAAGGTTCGTGAGCTGGAGAATGAACTTGAGACCGAACTGCGTCGCAACACGGATGCCCAAAAAGGAGCGCGCAAGTTTGAGAGACGCATCAAAGAGCTGACCTACCAGGTATGGTATGGGCTGTGGTGACCAGCAGGTCACTGGAGAGAAAAGGATTCTCCCAAACAACATATTCAGTGCTCCAGTGAAAAATGAAGGATGGCAGTTCCCAGAGCTTTCTCATTCTTTCTGGATTGTTTGGTCTGGAGAAAAGAAGGCTGAGCGGAGACCTCACTGCTCTCTACAACTCCATGAGAGGAGTTTAAAGTGAAGTGGGGATTGGTCTCTTCTCCCTAGCATCAGGTGGTAGAATGAGAGGAAATGGCCTGAAGTTGTGCCAGGAGAGATTCAGGTTGGAAATCAGGAAAAATTTCTTTGCCGCATGAGTGGTCAGACATTGGAACAGGCTGCCCAGGGAGGTGGTGGAGTCACCATCCCTGGAGATGTTCAAGAAATGTGTGGACATGGCACTTGAGGTCATTGTTTAATGGCCATGGTGGTGCTGGGTGGATGGTCGGACTCAATGGTCTTGGAGGTGTTTCCCAAACAAAACAGTTCTATGATTCCATGCTTTCTTCTGAAATCAAACACCGATTAAATCTTGCTCTCAGTTGTGTTTCCCCACTCTTACTTCAAAAGATGACCACTTCAAGTTAAAAAAAGAGTCTGAAAGTAGAAGGATTGATTTTTTGGGTTTAAATTTTATTAAATCTAGTTTCATCTTAATATACACTTGAATACCAAAAGACACACTGAAGGTTGGACTTGATGATCTTAAAGGTCTCTTCCTACTGAAACAATTCTATGATTCTATGATTGTAGGAAGCTTTAGAGCTAGGAAGAACATCTCCCTAACTCTACTATCATCCTGCCTGACTCACCGTGGATAATGTTAGAAAGCCTCTGTTGCTGGGATTTGGACAGTTTTAGCACAGCATTAATATGGAGCAGGCTCAGATGACTACTCACGCTACAAGAGAAGAAAGGGTCCAGCTGTCCCTCAGCTATGCTGATGTTGCTAAAAAGAGGCAGAAGGATTCAGCTGGCTTTAAGGCATCACTCAGTGTAGGGTTGCCCAGTCCCAGGGCTCTGCTACCTATTGCTGAGCAGCAGGGTCTCGAGTCTAAAGCCTCACACAGATTGATAACAGCTGCTTGCCTTTCAACAACGGTCTTCAGCACAGAGCGCTGATCCCTTTGCTTTCAACAGCATCCTTAAGAAGATAATCCCATCCATCTGCTTTGGGAGATTATGTAGCCTCCTACCTGTTGTTTCACTCTGACTTTCGTAAGCAGAGGCTGAAGGTTGTTTCCTTGGAATACAGAATCATAGATTCACAGAATATTTTGAGTTGGATGGGACCTTGAATACCTAACTCCAATTTGGCTGCCATGATGAGGGACACCTCCCACTAGACCAGGCTGCTCCAGGCCCTGTCCACCCCTTTAACACATGCTCCTTCTGCTTATGAGCTGCGGCAGTTTAAACCTGTATCCTTTTGCCAGAAATGCCCCCAAACAAGATTTTAAAGTATGGAAATCACAGCATTTTAGACATAGCCACAGGTTTGTTTCACAGATTTTATTGGGTTGGAAGGGACCCTCAAATGCCATCTTGTCCACCCTCACTGCAATCAGCAGGGACATCTTCAAATAGATCAGGTTGCCCAAGGCCACATAAAGTCTGATCTCAATTGTGTCCAGGGATGGGGCCTCAACCACATCACTGGGCAATCTTTTCCAGTATTTCACCACTCTCATTGTGAAGAACTTCCTCCTGATGTCCAGTCCAAAACCTATCCTGCTTCAATTTCAAATCAAAACAATTCTCCATTTCAAACCATTATCTTTACTGCAGGCTCTTCTAAACAGTCCTTCCTCAGCCTTCAGGTATTCAAATGCAGCTATAACGTCTCCCTGGAGCTTTCTCATCTCCAGGCTGAACAGCCCCAGTTCCTCTAGCCTGTCTTTGTAGGAGACGCACTCTGCAATGACATCGTGGTCCTCATCCCTAAGCAAGGAACAATTTGTGTATTTATGGTTCTGAAAGTGTGAGCACATAGATCTGTGTGTGTGTATGTATATATATATTTACACATATAGATATGAATGGGAGGGCAGCCTCCTTTAGTCCTCAGCCTCCAGGCTTGCCTACATCCTCAATCAACCCACAGACATCCTTCTCATCTACATAGGATGATCAGTGTATGGTTTCTTTGCATTTTAAGCTCTAGGTATCTAAAATGATACCTCTGGCAGCCATGACTGTTTCAGTACGGGAGATGCTTAAAGCCTTTTTGCACTCTCAAAACTATTAATTTTTTTTTTTTTTTTACATGCAGTCAGAAGAAGATAAGAAGAATCTGGCCAGAATGCAGGATCTGATTGACAAGCTTCAATTAAAAGTGAAGAGCTACAAGCACCAAGCAGAGGAAGCTGTGAGTAACTATTCAGGCTTTTTACTCTTGAGAATTTGTTGTCCTTTACCCTACAGTCTTTGCTCCACAGAAGCTTTTAGTACAAACACATTTTGTGTATTAATATTTGTATTTAAATTAATAGAATCCCTATGTGTATGCTACATTTAAAATTTGATAGTATAATATAAAATAAAGTATAGAGCATATATGGGTGACACTGGAAGAGGTTGCTCAAGCAAACTGTAGAAGTACCCTTCCTGAAGGTGTTCAAGGCCAGGCTGGATGAGGCCTTGAGCAACCTGGTCTAGTGGGAGGCATCACTGCTCATGGCAGGTCCCTCCCAACCCAAACTATTCTATGTTTCTATCACTCTGTTGATTATTAAGAAAAGGTGTTTGATTTTATCTTAAGAGTGCAATCTTTGCAAGGGAAGGGGGCAAGGGGAGGAACAGGAAAGACTTCTTCCTCCTAGTCCATCAATAGGCATGTTGAGAACCTCCCAGTTCACTTAACATAAACAGTGCCACTGGAAACATCAATGGCAAAACAGCAGTCCTGGTTCTCCAGTAGGCAAGTGGTTCCCAGCCCCTGTTACCTAGTCATGCTTAGCACTTCTCATCCCACTTGAAATGGAAAGCTTTGCTTCATGCAGACAGGAGAAAATCAGCTGCACTGTTTTCTCTCACCAGGAAGCTCAAGCTAACCTGTACCTCTCAAAGTACAGAAAGCAGCAACATGATCTGGATGATGCTGAAGAAAGAGCTGAAATAGCTGAATCTCAGGTTAACAAGCTGAGGAGCAAGTCAAGAGATATTGGCATGAAGAAGGTAGGGTTGTACCATAAGGAGTAAATGTGACTGTTTCGTACACTGTATGCAGGAAGATCTGTTACATCTATCAAAGTAGCATGGGCCAGAAAAAGTTACTGCTTACTACATCATTAGTTTCAGTCTGCCCTTTATTTTAAGGCAAGCCTTTAGGACAGCAAAATTAATTCTCTGTCCTCTTGACATCGTCACTGAACCTCTGTGCTCAGCAGCCAGTTTCCATAAATGGTGATTTGGTTTGTTGGGGCTTTTTAGGTAAGGAGTATTTTAGAACTCCCTCTGTTTCTTCTTCTGCTGGTGTACATTTCAGTGTATGTAATACAGCCTAGGGGTGACTGCGCTGGCAGATAGCCAGACCTTTTAACATGGCTGTCTTCAGTTCAGTGGAAGAGCAAAGGCTGGCTTGATTGAGGAGTCTGTCTCAGATAGAAACCAGTAACACCAGCAAGCAGAAGCATTAGGGGGGAAAAAAAATTGTCATTTATATTGTCAACGCTTCCATTTTTGCAGCTGTATACTATCCCAATTGCATTTCAGGTTCATGAAGAGGAGTAATTATGGTCCGAGCTGACAGCTGTGAGAAGATGGTTGATCTAATCAGGCACAACTGAAAGCAGATGTACACACAAAAAAAAATAATAACAAGCACTTAGAGAAATAAACATCAAGTGAAAACCCAAAGACAATGTGTAGTGTATTCCA
Organism: Psilopogon haemacephalus; assembly: GCA_013396835.1. NCBI lineage: Eukaryota > Metazoa > Chordata > Aves > Piciformes > Megalaimidae > Psilopogon > Psilopogon haemacephalus. The sequence goes on along the minus strand of VWZI01015893.1, from coordinate 171,230 downwards.
TTCATTTCTGCATTTCTATTTTGCCAAGATTAAATCTTGCCTACAGCCCACTTCATTATATCAGAATAAATCCTAATTGGCAGATCTCTTCACAAAATCAAAACTAAGGGTAACTTCAGCCGTGCTGCAGTTTTATGTATTAGTTGCAGGTTGTTCAAGCAACAAAAATTAAACCTGTGCAGGACAGGTTGGATATCTCGGGTTCCACCTCTGCTGCCAGTCCGAGTCTCTGAGCTTTGTAGAAGAGGAGAAAGCAAACTTCTTCATGCAATCGATCAGTTTATGGCTCAGAAATAAGGTGTTCTCTTAAATCTTTTCGACTTCTAAACAGAGAAATTGTCTTTGCCTGAAATTAAGACACTAAATGAAGAGGAAAACAGTAAGTCCCCCCTTTCTCTCATACTGAAAAAATTAAAATCTTTCAAATCTCAGTCTTCTATGCAAATTTTTTCATTGTGAGTTAATATACCCATGTTCCTCACAGACTTCAGTTGATTTTTTTTTTTCTTATCAGTTCAGGGTTGTTGTTACTGTGGTTCACATAATCACATTTTCATCCATTTAAGTGGAAAAGACTCTGCAGTTGTATCTCTGTTTTCAGGGTTTCTTCTTCCACGTTTCTATTCAAAACAAAATGTTTTAAGAATTACTGAAGCGTACAATTAATCCTCTAGTAGAGACAGAGCAAAATAGATTCATTATAAAGACAAGTTAGTGTTTCCCCTTTTAATGTCAGCTGAGGAAAATAAACATTCACATAACTGTGAAGGAACCATTCTTGCTTCTTCCATCTGATCCACCAGCACCATAACTGAAGCTGAGTGCTTACACTTCTCACACTGAAGTTTCAATGAGCTTCAATCTGAAATAGCCATTTGGACTTTAAAGAAGACTAGGTAAGTGCATTGTTTGAGTGACTTCATGATCTAGTTTGGGATTTCTTAAGAGAGAAAACTACTTGGCTTTTAAAGTAAGTTATCAGAAAGAATTTGTAAAGGGTAACCAATTTTTCTATCTTTTGATAGATCACAGGACACCATCTGGGCAAGATACTGAGTTGCTGGAGCATGTCCAGAAAAGCGTAATAAAGCTGACAAAGGGCCTGGAGAACAGGTCTGGTGAGGAGCAGCTGAGGGACTTGGGAGTCTGGGGAGGAGGAGGCTGAGGGGAGACATCCATGTGTGCTCTCTACCACTCCCTGAAAGAAGGTTGGAGTGAGGTGAGGGTTGGTCTCTTTTCCCTAGTATCAGGTGACAGAATGAGCAGGTTTAGTTTGAACATGAGGAACAAATTCTTTACTTCAGTAGTGCTCAGGCATTGAACAGGCTGCCCAAAGAGATGGTGGAGTCACCATCCCTGGAGGTGTTTAAAAGAAATGTGGACTTGGATCATGGTTTAACGGCCATGGTGGTGTTAGCTTGAAGGTTGGACTAGAGAATCTTAGAAGTCTCCTTTCAACTGAAAGAATTCTGTGATTCTAAGTTAACATTCTTACAACCAAAAGACTATTGCACATATTGTACATACTTTGTTCCAGAAAACACCACAGGCAACACAGACAACCAGCACTGCAGCCAAGGTGACCACTCCCAGCACAATTTTCCAGCTGTTGTTTGAGTTCCCTTTACAATACAAAATCCAAAAATTTAGCAGAATGTTTGCTATCATTTGACAATTAAATCAAAGCTATGACTTAAAAAAAAATTATTATAATCTTAAATTGATGACTTACGGATAAAATCTCACTTTCTTTTTAATGGTACTAATAGAACAATATTCAAGTTACTTGACCCATACTAGAAGACCTTTAAGAGTGACATTAATGACATCATCATCATACCTTAGGTTGAAAGGGACCTTAAATATCAGCTTCACCAATCCCCCTGCCATGGGCAGGGACTTCTCATCAAACCTGGCCTTGAGCACCTCCAAGGAGGGGGCATTGAAAACCTACCTGGGTAACCTGTCCCAGAGTCTCACCACCTTCACACTGAAGAACTTCTTCCTAAGATCCTAAGTCAAAACCTTCATCTTATAAGTACTCCAGTCTGTCCTGCCACTAGACACCCTTATGAACAGTCTCAGTCCAGCCACCCTGCAGGTTCCCTGCTGGTACTGGAAGGCAGCTATATAAGGTACCCCCAGAGTCTTCTCTTCTCCAGGCTGAACAACCCCAGCTCCCTCAGCCTATGCTCATAGCAGAGATGCTCCAGCCCCTGGGTAATCTTTACGGCCCTCCTCTGGACTATCTCTCTCTCTATGTCCTTCTTATGAAGACTTAAGCGTGAACAACTGACAGCACGTTATTTTACTTGGTGAAAACTCCATGTGTGCTCACAGAGCATGGTTTGATGACTTATACAAGTAACACAAATTTGATTTTAAAACATATCTGATATGGTAAAAGTATCTACAAGAAAGCTGGAGAGGGACTTTTTACAAGGGCTTGGAGTGATAAGATTGAAGCTGGAGGAGGGGAGATTTAGACTGGATAGCAGTAAGAAATTATTGACAGTGAGGGTGTTCAGACATTCGAACAGGTTGCCCAGGAACACTATTGCTGCCCCCTCCCTGGAGGTGTTCAAGGTCAGGCTGGATGGTGCCTTGAGCAACCTGCTCTAGTGGGAGATGTACCTGCCTATGGCAGGGGGTTTGGAACTAGATTATCTTCAAGGTCACTTCCATCACAAAGCATTCCATGATTCTATTGTAAGATACATCCACAGAGAGCAGCTAGAAAAAGGCATTCAGAGAGGATGATCCAGGTTATATCTGGAGTGAAGAGATGCATGTTGTCTCCAGTAAATGCACAGGAAGACTGATGGACCTGGTGCACATCAGTTAAGCTTGTCAGTTCCTTAGATGTGTTAAATGTCCCTGCTTCAGAGGCATAATATCAGGTTTGCAGGATAAGGAATTTGCTGGAATTTGAGATTTAAGGAAGTGTGTTTGGCTACCTGCTTAACTCTCCTTTAAGCTACCTATAGCCATGGATATTTAAATCATATCCTACATCAAGATTTCAGGCTACAGCAAAGTTTTTTGGGGAGTGGGAAAGGAAGACAAGAATGTACAGTTATTATCACTTATTCTTAGCTCCTTTTCATGTAATGGTTTTGGGAATTGACCTCTAGATGTCAGCTAGTCCAGCCTCCCTAGATCCCAAACTACATCGGGTTGCTTAGAGCCCTGTCAAACCTGACCTTCAATGTTTCCAGGTATGGAGCCTCCACCTCCCTGGGCAACCCATTCCAGTGTCCCACCACCCTCAAAGAACTTCTTCCTAATGTCCAATCTAAATCTTCCCTTCTCAAACACTATTGAAGTTGTCCTGCACCAGGCAACTCACAATTAAAACTCTTTTCCCCACTCCATGTTTCTGCTCTTCAGAGGAAGCCGCATGACCACCAGCTCCACCTTGTCTTCTCCAACATCCCCAATCTCTGTCTTTTCTCTGAAATACCATTATTTGCCACATTTGCACTCTTCCTACTATTACAGCTTTGGTAATAGATTTTGATTCCTGAAAGGAAAAAAAAAAAAGAGCAAAACAACGCAATACAACCAGTCAAGATTCCCCAGGCCTCAAAACGCTCAACCTATTCTTTACGCTCACATCACCAAAACACTTGAAAGACAAGTAGCTTTATCTCCTCCAAGCTAACATCATAAAAAAACACACCAAAAATCATTCCCAGGTTATGAAAAACTATCAAACCAACCAAACCAGCCTGAAGTTGTTGAGTCCCTCAAGGAAAAGAAGGGCCTCCCTAAATGAGCCTGGATGATGGAGTATGGGAATTTTGGGGGGTGAAAAACGAGGCCATGTTGCCTCTGATTTTCATGTCCTGGCTTATTTTAAGGTTTCTTATTTCTTTAAAAAAAACAACCAAAGATACAAACTAAACCAAACAAACCCAACCAACCAAAACCCCCCCAAATAACCAAACAAAACCACAATTAAAGCGCCCTATATTAGTTCTATTGTGGTTCAGCAGTTCCCCAGCCCTCCACACTTTGAAATAATCCAGGCTAGGACTCAGTTGGCTGTAAGTTAATAAATGAAGCTTTATATTTACAGCTTTGCACAATATACAAGCAGATATTTACAGTGTATAACAGATATTTACAGATATATACAGTGAAAAAGAAATACAGAAACACCACACCTCTCCCTAACCACCTTCCCCCCTTCCCCAATCTTACCTCACCATCTGTTTCATGCAGCAGATAGGCAAAGGTGGATCAGCCAGGGGGGATTAGCAGCAGGAAAGAAGTTCATTAAATTATTCAGATCCAGCTACAAAAGACAGAGAGAAAAGCCATGCAAAAGCAGCCACAGCCCAAAGCGGTCTGACTAATCTATATTTGGGTTACAACTCTTAAAACTTTCTTTTTTTTTTTTTTCTTGGTAAAGCTGTAAGTGAAGTAGCATCATCAGTGTTTTCCTTTCTCAGCCTATAGTCTAATTTCTCATTCAAATCCTCCAATTAGTTCAAATCAACACAAGTTCCCAGTCATTCAGGTGACTGTATTAAATACCACTTACTTAATACAGTTTATTAATTTTATTTAATACAATGCCTGTGTTCTACTGTTTCAACAGTTTTGTCTTCTCTCTTTGTACTGAGATTCAAAGAGGCTAAATCCCAAAGAATACACTGATTTTTTACCAAATCTGTCATTTGTTTGAACTGAAACTTTAGAAAGCTGTAGAACATACATATATAATTTTAACCTCTGTTAAAAGTTGTCAAAAGAATTAATTTTTAAGTCTCCTTGAAATTGTAGGCAATGGAATAAGTATAACTAAGAGCTTACAACTGGAAATTTCCTACAGTTTATTAAAAGACAGGCATGAATATGAACACAGATGTCCTCGGGTCTGAAAAAGGCCTGCTGGGTAGAATTAAGATTGAAAATAACTCTGTATTCTCCTCAACAAGGTTTCTTCTGCAGGCAAATCGATAGCTTATCTTGTGATAGTACAAGAGGGAATGGATTGAAGCTGGAAGAGAGGAGATTTAGATGGGTATTAGGAAGAAATTCTTGACAGTGAGGGTGGATGGGAACCTGGAACAGGTTGCCCAGGAACACTGTGGGTACCCCCTCCCTGGAGGTGTTCAAGGCCAGGTTGGATGAGGCTTTCAGCAGCCTGGTCTAGTGGGAGGTGTCTGCCCATCTCAGAGGTGTTGGAACTAGATAATCTTCAAGGTCCCTTCCAGCCCAAACCATTCTACAAATCTGTGAATCTTTGGGCTTCCCTTCATCTCCTTGCTAAGTTTAAAGGCTGTATTTGCTATTAGCAGAGTGTTTGGGACATGCTTCTGAGGATTTCTCTGAGAGCTGTCAGTAGCAACTGTGAGCAGCCACCAATTTTGAGACCTTTGTCACAACAAACAGAACAAAAGAACTTTCAGGTATTTAAATAAATAAATCTTAATTATAATTATTTTCCCAGGGACAGCAATAATAAAATCTATTATCCACCTTTAGTAATTACACAAGATGATTTTTTTTACACATTTCTGACTGAATCCTTGGCTCTGCATTCCCCATCCTCCAAACTCATAGAATGGTTTGGGTTGGAAGTGGCCTTTTAAAAAGTCTCTTCCCAGCTCTCCTGCAACCTGCTTCAGGTACTGTCAGGCAGCTCTAAGATCTCCCCAGAGCCTTCTCTTTTCCAGGCTGAACAACCTCAACTCTCCCAGCCTGTCCCCACAGGGGCAATGTGGTTGGTTGCAAAAATCATCCCCACAAATAAAATTGACCAGACCAGCTACTGACAGATAATGGATAAAAAGACAGATAAAAGGGGTAAGAGCAACAACTTACCCACTTGTAAAGGTTTCATAATGAGCTTTGTGTAGTGAGATGCTGAAATATTACACAGATATTCTCCACTGTCCTGGGGAGTAAGATTATGCAGCATCACTGAAAAGCTACTTTGGTTCACCCGAGCTTGAGGCTGGGGTGAGTGAAATGCCCCATTTAAGGTAGCCAGGACTACAGTCTCTCCGTCTCTGTAGACTGTCCAGGCAACCTGGACATCTTCAGTGTCTGCAGTGGTGTTGCTGTAGTCACAAGGAATTTCAATGCTGCTTCCTTCTACAGCAGACAGCTGGTCTGAAAAGAGAAAATTGAAGAACTCTCTTCAAGTTTTGTTGGTAAATACTGTGAAGCTTATTTAGACATGAGTGGGGGAAGGAGTTGGTCTCTTCTCTCTAGTGATCAGGTGATAGAGTAAGAAATGGTCTGGAATTGTGCCAGGGGTGGCTGGCCCCTGCAGAAATCCTGTATGTGATTTGACTCTGAAAACACCTATGATGTTCAGTAATGATGAAGGAAGATGCTTCCTTTTGTTCTTACCTTCCATCCTCCACTCAAAAGTCCAGTTTTCATAGGGGTGATGAAGATGACAATGGTAAGGAACAGATGTGTTTGTAATACTCTGGTAACTTCTAAGAAAATTCAGATCTCCATCCCTGCTTTCCTCCTGATATGTTTCTTGGATGGATGTATTCCTTTTTACCCAAGACATTTTCGGTGGTGCTGGGTACGCAAGTAAAGCAGAGCATATCAGCATTCTTCCTGAGTCTATCTTTTGGTATTCCAGCATGTAATTAAAGGGAGTTAGAGTAAAAGGAAAACAAAACAAAACAAAAAATCCTACTGCTTTCAAAATCCTTTTAAATTTGGTTATCTTTTGAAATAACAGTGGGTAGAATAAACAGAACTGACACCAAAATTTAATCTGTGTTTGCTTTCAAAAGAAAACATAGAATCGTGGAATTGTTTTAGTTGGAAAAGACTTCTAAGACCATCAGGTCCAACTATCAATGCAACACCACCATTAAACCATGTCCCAAAGTGCTAAGTCCCCAGATTTCTTCAACACCTCCAAGGATGGTGACTCCAACACCTCCCTGGGCAGCCTGTTTCAATGTCTGACCACAATTGCAGGGAATATTTCTTCCCTAATATCTAACCTAAACCTCCCCTGGCATAATCATAGAATCACAGAATGTTTTGGATTGGAACAGACCTTAAAGAAAATCTCTAGTTCCTACACCCCTTTCAGGGTTACTCCTGATCTAGGGAGAAGAGATGAACGCCCACCTCACTCCAACCTCCCTTCAAGGAGTAGTTGACAGCAATAAGGTCTCCTCTTAGCCTACTCACTTCATAGCAACATTTACTATCATTGCCAGGATGTGCACTGTTCCAAGCAGCCACAAAACGTTTTAAAACTCATGTGTACCACCTAAATACCCCTTAGAAACCACAGATTGTGAGATTAAGTGCTGCACTGTCATTTCTCAGCTCATGCTCCAACATCTCACAAAAGAAAATTAGTTGATTGATTGCATCATCAGGATCAAAAGGTGCTCTGTAGAGTTGGAGGATATTGATTCCCTGCAAGAAACAGCACTGGAAAATCTGATTGTATCATCCCATTTTCAGTGTCATGACCCAAGCACTTTTGCTGTTGTACTCACCTCTTACTTGCAGCATGACTTCCATTTCTGTTTTAGTTTCAAGTGTTCCCACATAGCATTTATAAAGGCCCTCATCAGCCATATTCAGGTTACTAAGTTTCAAGGAGGCATTTCCATTATGAATGTTCTGTGGGAAAACCTGTGTTCTGCTTTTGTAATCCAAGTCTTGGTTTTTCATCTGATCACTGTTTGTAGTAGCTGTGCACGTTTTTGTTCTTATGCGTCCAGTGAACTACTTCATCATGTCCAGGTGGGAAAAAGCAAGGAAGGATGCAATCCTTGGAAAACAGCCCCACTACTGTTTTCCGTTCTGTAAAACGTAAAGTCCTTGAGTACAGATGAGTAAATCAAATTTAATCCTGACACAAAACTGTTCTGGAAGGCAGGACATTCCTACCAAGAGTGTCAACAGCTCTTGCAGGACTTTACCATGCATGAATTTGAGGGACAACACAGGTTTTCACTCAATCTGACCAATCTTGAAATAACCAGCTCTGGTCATTTCAACTTATAAGCACCTACAAATCCCAACCAGCACACCCTGCCTGAGCTTCAAATGCACCACTTAAACCTCAAACCCTTCTGAGCTGCAGCTTGCTACTTGCCCCAGTATTCATAGTGCCATGTTGCAGTGACAAAGGTTACCAGCAACTTTCACATGGTTATTATTGCACCATCACAAGTGCAGAAAGAACTCCTTAAAACAGCTTCCCCAGTGTCAGGGAGCTCTGTCCCTGCCCCCCAAGGTAATTAAGGTGTGGACTGCTCAAAATTAATTCACACAAGTGGTAGCAGCTGATTGCTGTTCACATTTAGTTTAGGTCTTGCTGGCATAAAAGAATGGTTTTAAATGAATCATTTACAAAGCTGCTTGCATGAACTTAGACATGCATGAATACAGACAACCTGTTAGGCGGGTAGTGGGTGGTCTGCTGCAGATGTTAGAAATTTTGATGCCCTCTCCAGCTCATCTGGCAGAGCAACATGGATGACTTTTAGACTTGCCAGTGCAATGTCAAGTGAGGTACTGCAAACCATTTTCAACATGAACTGAGACCTGAAAGGTCTCCTGAAAGGTCATCTGCTGCTGAAAGGTCACACAAGGCACTCCACCAGCGGAGCTATGGGGCAGAAACATCGGCAGGCAAGCATTTAGGTGCTCAATGGCCCATAACCACCGATTCAGCCATCTTCCAAACAGTCATCTTTTTCTTTGGAACTATTTTATGTTAACACAAGTTGATTCTTTACCACTAATAAAGAGTGTTTGAATTCATTAATTCCCCCATTTAAAAAAAAATAACACTTATATTATTTCTCATAAACAACAGAGCTAAAACCTACCTTGGAGTGTAGCAACTATGTGAAATAAATAAATGAGAAGAAGAGATAGGCTCTTCTGTCTCTTCATGTCTTCTTTGGTTCATTGCAGACTCACATCAAACTGACAACATAAAAGGAGGGGAGAAAACCTGTTTAAATGCAGGTAGAAGGGATATTTTAATTATATAATGTCAGACATTCCTTGCCAAGCCAGACTTTTCCACTTTCCTAAAATTAATTTCTCATTACTGCAACAGCTGACTTTCTGGGGTGGCAAGTTTGCCTGCAGTTGCAAGTATTGCAGATAAGGAACTTCACACAGTTTATTCTTCAACAGATCAAAAGCACATAGCTAAACTTCCAAAAAACGTATATGCGGAAATCTAGGGTAGAAATGCAAAGTTAAATAACAATGAACTAGAAGTTCTTGTGCACAACAGGAAAAAAATTAGTCTGTAACTGATAGGATCCCACTCTTCATACATTCAGACGTTATTCTAAAATACAGCATACCACAATGGAGAGATTATGTCATGCATTAGCTTGAAAAGAGTTTAAAGAGCTTCCCCTAGTCCTCCAAAGGATAGCTACAACTCAAACTTACACAGGGCACAGGTTTAGCCAGGCTCGTTAGCCAGTTATAATACTTATGAATAACTGCAATGGCATTTGTGTGACTGTATTTGTTCTGGATTTGAAACATTGGCTGGAACCTTGGAGATTAACTCGTTCCAATCCCCCTGCCATGGGCAGGGATGTCTCTCTTTTGTCTCCTCGTACGCAGCTCAGGTGAGGCCATACCTCAAGTACTGTGTTCAGTTTTGGGTACCTCATTACAAGAGGTGCTGAAGCAAGTGCAGAGGAGGACGACAAAGCTGAGGAAGGGCCTGGAGAATAAATCTTAGGAAGAGCAACTGAGAGAGCTGGGGATGGCTAGTGTGAAGAAGAGTAGGCTGAGGGGAGACCTCATTGCTGTCTGAAGGTATGGGAGAGGCTGCTGCAGTTCTCTTCTCACAGGTAATTAGCGATAGAATGAGAGGGAATGGCCTCAAGCTGTGACTGGGTAGGTTTAGACTGGACATTAGGAAACATTTTTTCCACAGCAAGAGTGGCCAGGCACTGGAATGGGCTGCCCAAAGACTTGGTTGAGTCACCAACCCTGGATGTGTTTAAAAGCTGTTAGGATGCAGTGCTTGGGGATATGGTTTAGGGTGAAGCTTACAGAGTAGAGTTATTGGTTGGACTTGGTGATCCCGAGGATCTTTTCCAACCTGGATGTTTCTGTGATTCTGTGATTCGGCTAGACTTGGTTACTGAAGGCCTCACCCACAACCTCTCTGGGCAACCTATCCCATAGTCTCACCACCCTCATACTGAAAAATCTTACATCCCAAGGACTTTTGCATGTTATTTCCTTTGCCAAGCTAGTGTGATTACTTTATGTATTCTCACTTTTCTATTAGAGAAAAAACAACCAGAGGGGCACCAAAATATTAAACTTGAGACAGAGATGATGCAAAACAAACATTTAAGACACATAGTTTTGTTCATGTTTGTAGCAATTTCTAGTGTCATCTCCATTGCTCCTTATGTTAAATCATGTTTGATTGGATGTTTTGTTCCCATGATCATTTGTCCTTCACTTTCAATTTGACTGATAAAAAATGTAGAATCATAGAACCACAGAATTAACCAGTTGGAAACGACCTCTGAGATGACTGAGTCCAACCTATCACCTTCTAATCAACTAAACCATGGCACTAAGTGCCTCATCCAGCCTCCTTTTAAACACCTCCAGGGATGGTGACGCCACCACCTCCCCAAGCAGCCCATTCCAATGCCCATCACTCTTTCTGTGAAGAACTTCTTCTTAATATCCAGCCTAAACCTGCCCTGGTGCAGTTTGAGATTGTGTCCTCTTGTTCTGTCCCTGAGCACCTGGGAGAAGAGACCAACCCCCCTCCTGGCTACAACCTCATTTCAGGTAGGTGTAGAGAGCAATAAGGTTTGCCCTGAGCCTCCCCTTCTCCAGGCTGAACACCCCCAGCTCCCTCAGCCACTCCTCATAGGGCTGTGCTCCAGCCCCCTCACCAGCCTTGGTGCCCTTTTCTGGACATGTTCAAGCACCTCAACATCTTTCTTAAACTGAGGGGCCCAGAACTGGACACTATACTCAAGGTGTGGCCTAACTAGTGCTGAGTACAGAGGCAGAATGACTTCCCTGGTCCTGTTGGTGACACTATTAATAGTTTCAGTTCAAAAAGACCTCAAGATCATTGAGACCAACTGTCAAACTAAAACCACCATGCCCATTAAACCATCTCTGAGGTCACTTCCAACCCTGACAATGTGATTCTGTGATTATAGGAAGCAAACATCAAACAGCATATCATTTTCTTGTTGCTAGTCAGTAACGAAACCACATGCCTGTGAAACATGGTAAGACCACTGGAATCAATCTCTGCTCTGTGAACTTTCCTGTGGTGTAATTTGAGAGCAGCCATACATACAGTAATATTCTCCTAACTCTGTCAAGCAAAGCAATTCCTAGCAATTCCTTTACTTAGTGTAAAGAATTTTAATTAAATCCTTTTCAGGGTAACTAAGCAACGCATTTCAAGCACACACACACACACACACACACACTTAAAAGGACTGAAAATGCCCCTGAGGAAGCAAGAAAAATGAACGTGCAAAGGACAAGGGCTGGGAAATGCTCCCAAGTAAGAAATTTAAATGAACATGCAAAGTACAAGGACTGGAATGGTCCTAAGTAAGCATGAAAAATGAATGTGCAAAGTACAGGGACCAGAGATGCCCACAAGCAAACAAGAAATATGTATTTGTAAAGTTCTAAAAATATCATGTTAATCACATACTGCTAAAATCCCATACTAGCCACAACAACACTAGCTTTCCAGAATTTCCCTATTAAACCTTCAGGAGTCCTTCTCTACAGCAGAAAAAAAGAATTAATTCTCCACCTCCCTACAATGAAATAATTATGACAAAAATGCCAACTCCATATTCAGTTGTTAAGAAACTCTGGCAAAAGAGTTTCCCCATTCTAAACACCCAAAACTGTCTTAGGAAGTAGACCCAACTCCCCCGACCTGTACATGCATAACACCAAACAGCTGTTAAAAGAATACTGAGGAGGGCTTTACCTCTTCTGATTTCACAAGCAGCCAAAAAAATCCAGTCTTGTTTCAGGTGTTTCTTCTAGGCAGGGTTTATATAAAAAAATATATATATATTAAAAAATATACAGCTCTCCTGTAGCCTTTGGCTTTGCCTCTTCTCTGCACCAGTCACAGCCACACCTGCCAGAACTGAATTCTTCACCTAACAAGCATGCTTGTAACCAGCCAATAAAAGGCTTGTTTCTCTTAAGCAAGAGAAGCTTCCACACTTTCCCTTTCTTTGATCCTAACACTTTCTCCACCTTTCTGCCCTTTCTTTTGTCTGCTTTTGGTGAACAAACTTTTTAGAGATCTTCTGCAAGCTGTAAGTAACAGAAGACATTGCTTATGGTTAGAGGTGATTTCTACAGCAGTGGTGCTGCCACTTGAGGATTGCGCTTGGAGATAAGAACCACAGGGAGGGAGGAGGGTATAGAATCATAGAATTGTCAGGGCTGGAAGGTACCTCAATTATCATATAGTTCCAACCTCCCCTGCTATGGGCAGAGACACCTCACACTAGATCAGGTTGCTCAAGGGTAAATTCTATAGGGGCACAAGGACCTAAAGAGCTTAAGATACAAATCATCACGACTTTCTTCTCAGAAAATATGAAACATAAACCAGTAGATGCCCTATGTAGTCTGCAGGGTTAGCTAATTAATTTCTAATAGTACTTCAATAGTGCTTAATTCTATCTGGAATGGTTAGGTGATGCGTTTCTATTTCACCAGTGCTCATTTTCTCTGGACACTTCGAGCCCCTGTACAACTAAAGAAACTGATCAAGAAACTGACAGAAGGAAGAACCAAAGGAAGTTCAGGAAGGAGAGCAGGGACATCTTCCACTAGACCAGGTTGCTCAAGGCCCCATCCAACCCACCCCAAACACCTTCATAGAGGGAGTATCCGCAATTTCCCTGGATAACCTGCTCCAGTGTTTCACCATCTTTACTGTAAAGAATTTTTTCCTAATACCCAGTCTAAATCTACCCTGCTCCAGCTTCAAACCATTGCCCCTCATACTCTCACTATAAGTCCTTTTAAACAATCCCTCCTTTAATTTTCTGTAGCCCACCTCAGATATTGAAATGCATCACTAAGGTCTCCCCAGAGCCCTCTATTCTCCAGGCTAAAAGCTCCAACTCCCTCAGCCTGTCACTGTAGGAGAGGTGCTACTGCCCTCTGATTATGGCCTCCTCTGGACCCGGCCCAGCAGGTGCATGTCCCTTTTATGTTTGGGGCCCCATACCTGAACGTAGCACTCTAGGTGAGGTCTCACCAGAGCAAAGGGGCACAGGATTACAGGATGTCAGGTGTTGGAAGGGACCCAAAGAGATCAAGTCCACACCCCCTGCCAAAGCAGGACCATAATCTAGCTCAGATCACAGAAGAACACATCCAGACAGGCCTTGAAAGTCTCCAGAGAAAGAGACTCCACTGTCTCTCTGGGGAGCCTGTTCCAGTGCTCTGACCCTCAGAGTGAAGAAGCTCCCCCTAGTGTTGAGGTGGAACCTCCTGTGCTGCAGCTTACAACCATCGCTCCTTGTCCTATCACAGGGAGCAAGTGAGAAGAGTCTGGCCTCTCCCTCCTGACACCCAGCCCTCAGATATTTATAAACATTGATTAAATCCCCTCTCAGTCTTCTCTTCTCCAGACTAAAAAGCTCTAGGTCCCTCAGCCTCTCCTCGTAAGGCAGTGCTCCAGCCCCCTCATCATCCTTGCAGCCCCCTGCTGGACCTTCTCCAGCAGATCCCTGTCCCTCTGAAACAGGAGAGCTCAAAAGTGAAAGCAGTACTCAAGACGAGGTGTCACCAGGGCAGAGTAGGGGAGGACGAGAACCTCCCTTGATCTGCTGGACACACTCTTCCTAATACATCCCAGGATCCCATTGGCCTTCTGTCATTGCTGTCCCATGAAGAACTTGTTCTCCACCAGCACTCCCAGGTCCCTCCACAGGGCTAGTCTCCAGCAAATCATCTCACAACCTGTACTGGTGCAGTTTATTGTTCCTCCCCAGAAGCAGGACTCTGCACTTGTCCTTGTTGAACCTCATTTGGTTCCTCTGTGCCCAGCTATCCAGGCTGTCCAGGTCTTGCTGGATGGCCACACAGACTTCAGCTGTATCAGCCAAGCCTCCCAGTTTGATGTCATCAGCAAACTTGCTGAGCAGACTCTCTCCCCTCATCAATATCATTGATGAAGATGTTGAACAAGACTGAACCAAGCACTGGTCCCTGGGGGACTCCACTAGTTACAGCTTTCCAACTGGACCTGGCACCATTGATCACCACTCTTCGAACTCTATCCTGTAACCAGTTCCTAATCCACCTCATTGCCTGCTCTTCCATCCCACACTTCCTGAGCTTGGTCACTAGAATACCATGCGATATGGTATTCTAGTCCTTGCTAAGGTCAAGGTAGACTACATCCACTGGTCTCCCTGCATCTACTCATGCAGTTATGTCTTCATAGAATGCTATCAGGCTATTGAAGCATGATTTTCCCTTAGTAAATCAATGCTGACTACTGATAGCCTTCAGTTTTCTTCTTCCAAGGTCATCATTGCCTATCTGGAAGGTTAACAATGGGTAGTACTCTGTGCACCGTAACAGGGAGGGAAGCCTCCCTGTCACATCCTTGACCTGGGCCCCTGGTAGACAGCAGACCTCCCTTTGAAGTAGGTCAGGTCTGCACACTGGCCATTCTGTTCCCTTCAAAAAGGAGTTGCCTATATCAATGACTCTTCTCTTCTTTTTGACATAATATGTTTGTATGGTGGGCTTAGCCTTCTTTAATTCAGGGAATTCCTCCAAGCCAGATGAGTTGCCTTCCTTGCCAGCTGGCTGTACCTACAGGACATCAAACCTGTTCTGCAAGGGCACCTGGGAGGCTCCGGTAGTAACTGAAGCAGCATTCCCACCACAGCAGGTGGGAGCTTGTTGCCACAGCCCCATGTTGAGGGGGTAGGAGAAGGTGGACGAGACAGGAGTTTCTTTACTGCCTTGACCATAGACTTCACAGAATCCCAGAATAGTCTGGGTTGGAAAGGACCTTTAAAGGTCATCTAGTCCAACCCACCTGCAGTCAGCAAGGACATCCACAACTACACCAGCTTGCACAGAGCGAATATTGCCAAGGATGGGCCATCTACCCCCTCTCTGGGCAGCCTGTACCAGTGTTTCTAACCCTCAGCATAAAAAGTTTCTTTAGTCTGAAGCTTCCCTCTTTTAAACACATCACCCCTCGTCCTGTTGCAACAGGCTCTACCAGGAGTCTGTCTCCATCCTTCTTAAAAAAAAAACCCTTTAAGTATTGAAAGGCCAAAATAAGGTCTCCCTGGAGCCTCCTCTTCTCTAGACTGAACTATAGCATCATAGAATCATATAATGGTTTAGGCTGGTAGGGACCTCAAAGATCATCTAGTTCCAACCCCCCACTTGCTTCCACTCCCTCTTTTCCTTTAGGTTACTGGCCTCAGTATGGCAGGGGCTGGCTGCAGGAGGTACTTGACCCTCGGTAGCTTTTAATGGTAATCCTGTCTCTCCATCGGGGAGGTCAGAGCCTGGCATCACCTGTCTATCTCATCTTCTGCTTCCCCGATTCTTCTAAGCCTGTGAACTTCATCTATTAATCTTTCAGCCCCATTCTCTAGCTGTGCTGCTCGAATATGAAATCTACCCACTCACAGTGTATACAGCTCCCTGGTACCAAGAAGAGACTGAAGCCTTCTCTGCAGCCAGTGATCACTGCATCATTTCATCCTCTGTGTTCCCATCTCTACCTTAACTAGCACCAGAAGTTTGCCTTTCTTTTGCCCAGTGGAGACCTTTATGCTTGCCTGATATAGAATCATAGAAAGGTTTAGGTTGGAAGAGACATTAAAGATCATCCACTTCCAACCCCCTGCCATAGGCAGAGACACCTCCCACTAGATCAGGTCGCTCAAGACCTCACCCAGCCTGGCCTTGAACACCTCCACAGAGGGAGCAGTCACAACCTCCCTGGGCAACCTGTTCCAGTGCCTCACCACCCTCACTGTGAAGAACTTCCTCCTAACAGCCTGTTCAAATCTCCCCTCTGCCAGTTTGAACCCATTCCCCCTCATCCTGTCATTACAAGACCTTGTGAATAGTCCCTCCCCAGCCCTTCTGTAGGCTTCCTTCAGATACTGGAAGGTTACTATAAGGTCTCTTCTAAGCCTTCTCTTCTCCAGCCTGAAAAGCCCCAAGTCTTTCAGCCTGTCCTCATAGCCGAGGTGCTCCAGACCTCTGATCATCTCCGTGGCCCTCCTCTGGACTCTCTCCAGCAGTTCCATGTCCTTCCTGTGCTGGGGGCTCCAGAACTGCACACAATACTCCGGGTGGGGTTTGACAAGAGCAGAGTAA